>OZ005741.1:291365943-291738443 GCA_963930735.1 Dioctria linearis
TTATTTTACATTGAGAAACCCAAGCATCTAAGATTGTATATATATATATTTATATATATATATATATTGTATAATAGTTGGTTCACATTATTGTGAGTATCTTTGCAATTAATTCTACAAGCTAACTTACACTTTCTTCATATAAAAGTAAAACATGACTGCAGTGGGTTCCCTTAAAATAAGCCGATAAATTAGTGATGTAGAAATTAGCGCTGGCCGCTGAGTTTTGAGCGCCGACTCGATGCTTACGACCCTTTAACGCTCGAGTGCTGAAGGCCCACAAGCGTTAAATGCTCGACCTATAGAGCGCTTGAGCCTAAGCCATTAAAAAAATGTGAAAATTGAAATATATTCTATATTTTTAAACATTTATTAGGTTTTAAATTATTCATTAAGAAAAAAAGATTTAATACTCAATTTTTTTCAACCAAGAGGATAAAACACATGGAAGCTTGTATTGTTTGTTGCCCAATCTGTTTCTTTTTTTTTGTAATGATGCTTCCGGACCTAAAAAATGCTTCTTCACTTCGTACACTAGTAGCTGGAATACTGAGTATATCATAAGCCAGTTTTGTTCAATTTGGTTTGGTTTTGTTCTTCCACCACGTCATAACAGCAGTACTCTCGGACTCGATCGGGGTGTTTAAATACGTTTCGATTTCGTCTGCTTTCCTATTACATTGTTTTTTATATCCTTTCCTTTTTTGGGAATAGATTCCATGGCTTCGTCGTTATCACCGGTACTATTTTCGACTGATGTCTGCAAATTGGAATATTTTTCCTTATACAGTTCCTTTAATTTTTTAGTGGTCCGGGGTTATTGCGGTCTAAAAAGTAATTATTGTTTAGGCGGGGATCTAAAATAGTAGCAATTTGTGCGTAATCAGTTCTTAATTGTGGTTCATACTCCATGAATTTGGAAATCATCAATTCTGAACATTCCTTTAAGCATCTAATATTTTCACAACTTTTTATGTGTTCCATTAATGTATCCATAATAGGTATAACCAAAGAACATATAACTTAACAAGAACCTTCATCTGGCCTCTAAAAATGCACAAGTTGTGTGGTTATTTGATGATGCGGTCGGAAGGTAATAGACATTCATGAAAATGTTTAGCCCAAGCACACGAATCAATGCAACTGACAGTGATTGTGACTAGACTGCTTGTCGCCTACCTATTCCTATCCCATCCGCTCATCTTACTATTCTCTATGCCGCCTGATGAAACCGGTTTCTTAGAGAAGAAGTAAAAGAAGCAAAGAGAACACGCAATGCAATGCAATGCAATGCATGGGGATGATGCAGAGTGCAGGCTCTGGTGCTGTGCTGGTGCTTTGACGATGAAGACCCTCCAGCCGCCACTCACGACTGATAACTGCCGGCGGGCCGTTATTCAAAGCAGAGTTTTCGTAAAATTTGTAAAAGCGGGTCGTAATATCACCACCGATAATTGGCGAATCGTTAACAAGCAGAAAGTTTTCATACAATTTGTGAAAGCGGGTCGTAATGGAACGACCCGCCATATAAAACTTTTCAATATACGAGATGTATATTCTTTCTGTTAGATGTTCTTTGGTATAAGATAATATAAACTTGGATACTTATGTTTTGACAACATTATAGTCGCCTCATGTAATGGCTGAAGAAAATTGACAACTGTTTCAATATCATCCCAGTTTTCAATAGTGTACTCATTAAAGTCTGATTTTTCAGAAAATATGAAATTCAAAACTGCCTTCATGGCTAAAGCTCTTTCCAACATTAGGTAAGTTGAGCTCCAACGTATAGGCATATCTTTCGGAAGATTTAACTTGTTTACATTAAGAATAGTGCAACACTCCTCGTAGGTTTGTTTTCTTTTTGCTGAAAACGTTATATACTTTACAAGACTTGACTCTGGAGGAACTATGGACTGGAGTTTAGTTAAACTTCTTTGAACTACTGGGTTGAGCACATGGGCAAAATATCTTGTATGTATGACATCTTCATACTCCTCGTGGAGCAATGTCAAAAGCCGGATACATTTTGAATTTGTGGCATTGTCTGTCGTAATTGATAACAGTTTTTTTAAGTGAGTAATCTGAAAATATGTTGACAAGTTTTTCCAAAATGTGTGCACTTTTATGCGGGTATGTTATATTATATCGAAATCCAATACTATTGAAACTAGTTGACTGTCATTGGACACAAAGTGGGCAGTTACAGGTAGATAAGATTTATTTGTCACAGATGTCCAAATCTCAAAAGTCAGAGATAGATTACTTTTAACTGATTTGATTATGTCTATGAGCAATTTCTTTTTTCCCTTATATAATTCCACGATTCCTGAAATTAACTTATATCGGCTAGGAAGGTCAAAACTCCTTTTTTTAAAGCTGACACAAATAGCTGAAAGTGCTTTTCTTCAACAATACGAAATGAATGATTACCATGAATTATAAAGTTTTTTAATAAGGCATCAAAATCGTGATTTTTGTCTGAAACTTTAAGCTTTCCTGAACCAGAAGGAGTTGGAATTAGAATATCATCTTCGTCGTTATGGCTTGTAGTAATGTGTCTTTTTAGTATACTTAGATGTGGAAGTTCTCGAAGAAAGCTTTTATTGCATGATTTATATGTACAAAACTCGATTCGTGTGAATTTCATATTTATCCCACTTCCTTAAACTGCTAACTAATGAATCATTACTAATCTCCATCGATTCGTGATCACGATCAAACCAAGCACCACTATTATTATCAGTTTCAGATCCATATGACATTGTAAAAAAAAAACAGTAGTATTCACAAACAACCTCACTATTGCGATCTATTTCTATTGCTCTTATTACACTGAATTGAATTCTTTTAAGGTCGGTATCGGACACTATCGGGTCTACCCGTGGAACTAATCTGGAAAATCTTGGAATCGGCGTGTTTGTTCATGTCAAAATCATATGACTTGAGCGCTATAGGTCGAGGTTTTAATGCTTGCGAGTCTTAAGCACTCCAGTCTTACAAGCTCGAGCGTTCAAGCTCGCGAGCATTAAACGCTCGAGCGTTAAAGGCTCGAAAGCACCAAGTCGATGTTCAAAGCTCAGCGTTAATTTTTACATCACTACTACGCTGTGGACGGCTTTGTTTGATGGGAGCTTGAGCCGCCATTTTGGATTTATTTTTTATACATAAAATTGGAATTGCTAGAAGAATAAAATACCTTAAAACCCATTTCCAAAAGTATTTATTTTATAAAAAAAAAAAAAAAAATCCCAAAGTTCATGCATTTTTCATGCCCTCGACGGTAACCTTCCCTTAAGGTCGATACATGAGTTGCTTTGCTAAAAGTGTTGAAGTCATTTAAGTTATCCCAACTCAGTCGTAAGTTGGTAAAAATTGCGCAGTTTTAATCAAACGTGTGGATCAACATTTACAAAGATTGAGAGTGCGAATCCTCATTTTACTTAATATTGCAGTTTTTCCCACTCACTTGTATTTTCTAGCAATTTTTATTGTCTACAAATCAAAAAGTGAAATACTAACTCCATATTTTCCTAACAAGTATAGGCAAACATATAACCGAAATTTTCTTCCATAGATATGGCATTTCTAGAGGGCAAAAAAAATCGTATGGCAGCAGAGGGATCAAAAATGCGTCCCTTCGGAGTTATGGAGGATTTGTGATGATTTTCAAGGAATATCAGCGTCAAAATTAAAAATTGGAAAGCTTTTCCATTTTTGTTTGTTTGAATTTTAACGATTTTCCCGTCAAAATCCGTAATAACTGCAGCATTTTCTCCCTAAAATTAGAAACCTCATCTTTCACCTTGATTATGTACATAAATTTACCTATGTAATGATTTTTGAGATAACGCTGATTCTACGATTAAAAATATCCAAAATCTTGTTGTTTTCATGATTTGCAATTTCATACGATGACTAAAAACAGCATTAGAAGAGGGTGTATAACAATGAAGTTATGTGGCGTTAGGAGAAAAAAGTATCCAAATTCACAAATCACCCCTAACTCCTAAGGGTGCATTTTGCTTTCCATCCTCTCATACGATTTTTTGTTACTCTCTATGGTCAAACACTCGTGGGATACCCTGTATAGGAAGAAAACTGTGTTTATCTCCTCCTCCAGATAATTTCGTTTTCAATAAATCGATTTTATACCTGATTCGATTTCTTCAGTTGTTTTCGGGCTCTTCATATAAACTCCCAATGCAGCACATTTCTTGTAGTTCCACTTCTTTACCGCTATACACTCTTTACAGAGGCAGGAAATGAAAGTGGTAGCATATCCTGATGATTTAGTCATCCTGATCTCGGGTAAATTTCTATCGACGATTAGCGAACTAACCCAAAGAGCATTGCAAAAGCTTCTTAACTGGGTTAAGAGTTGTGGTCGGGGGCTGAATCCAGCAAAAATCGAACTAGTCCTCTTTACACGGAGGAAAGTTATTCTGACTTTCGCTCTCACAAAACTGAGTAGCATTATCCTTGAATTTAAAACTGAAGCCAAATACCAAGGAGCGATGTTAGACTCCAAACTAAATTGGAGGATAAATGTGAATGAGCGCGTCAAAAAGGCGTCAACGGCACCGTACACCTGTAAGAAAACTTAGCAAAAGATGGGGCGCATACACTCGCATCGTGAACTCGATGTAGGTACACCGCTATTATGAGGTCTATTTTCACCCATGGAATCTTGGTGTGTTGAAATGGTAAAGAGAAAGCCACTCACCTGAAGAGTCTTACAAAAATACAGAGAGCTGCCTGTCTAGGTATTACAGGAGATCATACTTTGGATCCTGCCCCTTAACATCCATGAGAAATGTATAGCTTCAAAAGTGCACTAAGACTTAGAGCTAGGCTGCTGGCCAACAGCAGACCTTTGTCATAGCAGAATTCTGAAGCTCTGTCCTGAGGACTGCATACGGAGAGCTATGGATTATGTCGTCCCCAGAGAGAGCATTCTCAACTAGCATTCCTTGTAGGGAGGAATTGGATGATGATCGCGTGGTAAAAGAGTCTGATATATGTCTGCATAGAAGTTTTGAAAATAGATGTAGGAGTGGGAGCCGGGGTGTACTCAGCATTCCCTCAAATTTAGGAATCGTACCGCCTACCGGACTACTGTAGTGTATTTCAGGCGGAGGTTCTGGCCATTAGCAAAGCAGCAAGACTGTTGGCAACAACTTATGTTGTACCCAGGTCAGGGATCGAGCTATCAGGATTTGTATTGACAGCAGGGCTGCAATTAAGGCAATGAACTCGAACTCCATTAGATCGCGCCTTGTACAACGGTGTCGCTGTGAGCTCGCTGCTTTATGACTGACATACCTGTAAACGAGGCAGCCAACGCGCTGGCCAGAAAGGGCTCCACTATGACTATTTGCTTAGAGGAGTAACCTATAGCTCGGCCTCTAGAATCAGTGAAGAGGATTCTAGACGTACATGCCTGTAAAACAACTGTGGTCCGAGGTTTGTCCTAGGAGGACCTAATCTTTGCTGAGGAGGAGCCGTAATGATGTGCGAAACCTTATCGCAGTTATTACGGGACACTGCCTCTTAGGTAAACATGCAGAACGTATGCTCAAGCTCCATACAATGACTTCTGCAGAAGTTGTATGGATGAGGAAGAGCTTGAGAGTGTTCAGCATCCGCCGTGTGAATGATCTAACCTTGCCAAGCGTAGGAAAAATACGCTCGGCATTTAGTTCTTCGGTAATTTGGGGAAGCTAGACACAAGGAGTTGGGGTATCTTTCCCAGGTAGGGTCCCATTAAGGTGGTATCACAATGGACCACAAATGGTCTAAGTGAAATTGATCGCAGGGGCTCGCGCGATGGCCACCACTCTAACCTAACCTACAGCTATACACATTCATCTGAACCACATCCTTATGCTTCTTTTAGTGGCTTTTAGATATTTTATTATCGAGCGATACTTTATTTTATCCATTTGCGAAAAACCACTTGACTTCTTTCAATCGACTACTGTAACTTTTTTCTTTTGCTAGGCAGAAATTTGGTTTCAGTAAAAGAGTGCCACACCTGATTTTTTCTCTTTTTGGCTTACTCTTCATTAGGGACTACCTACTCATTCTCAATGGGATTTGCATTTAGCCTCTATGAAGATAATTCTAAACTTGTGATTCCATTTACTGCTTTCCAAGATGTACAGATGCCACTTCGATTTTTCGGATCTTTATCATTCTCTTATAGAATGAAATCATCGCTTTAATTCCAATAATTCTACTGACTTTACACAAATTCAGCATGAATCGTTTTTCAGAGAAGCAGTTATAAAATGTTCGTTACAGTAATCTTTAGAAATTGTTTGTCCAAGCTAATTATAGCCAACAAAAGATGATTCGTCGGAAAATATAATGTTGCTCCAAATCACAGTCCAAATTCTCTTTTGCCAAACTCAGCTTTTTTTCGATGTGTTTTTTTTGTCAGGAGCGGTATAGGATCTGTGCTCCTATTTTTGATGTAGATTTAGCGATTCGCAAATGGAATTATTTCTGAATCAATTGCGATATAGGCATATCTCATCTACGTATGAATATAATTTATTAAACCTATGCTTGTAGGTGCTTACCTATCTAATCCAGCCTCCTATAAATGAAGCCTCTCATTATACCCTTAATGGTAATTAAATCTAATTTTAATTGCTCACCTTTTACAATTCACTGAAAGAAACACAAACACAACAAACTTCTGATCTGTTCACACAATTGAATTGAAAATCTTGAAACTGCAAAATTCTCAGAATCTCGGGGCACAAAATAGCGCACATGCACGTATTTATGTACGATAAATAAAAGAGAAAAAAAATATATTCGCATTCGTTTCGCTTTTATATCGCTTCGATAACATAAGTAATTTTTTAGCTCTGGCGCTTTTGCTTTCATGTATCGTTTTGTGCAGCTTCTATTGTGGCTTAAGCTTCGCTTTTGCGGACATTCGTATAAGCGGCATTTATTTTTTAATGATTTTGTCTTCCCGTAAAACCAAACTTTACTGATAAAATGAATGTAACGCGAAATCGGTAAAAGTATTATGAAAATAATTTACCATCACACATATCTGTGTACGAATAGGGTAGAAATTATTAAATTTAGACACGTTTCGTTGGAACGCATTGTATAAATGTACTTAAGTAAACAAATCACTTTGGTAAACCTCCAACTAGTAAGAAGTATTGATTTTCTTAAGATATTATTAAAAATGTATGTAATTTGTCGCAAAATAAATTATATAAAATCCAGGTTATCAGGACCTAATCGAAAAAAACCCATATGCATTTTCAAATGAGCCTTAAATTTCATTTCCTCGAATTCACATAGACATTTTGAAGCAATTTATCAGAACCTAATCAGAATCAGCAAAACTGGTCTTATTACCAAAATAATATCCATTCCAGAATAGTCTTCTAAACCTAAGGTAACCTCTCCACAAGTTTGATGATGAATAAAAAAAATAATGATTTTTTTCAGTTCGACAACATTTCAACATACGAACATCTAAAGATACAAATATAATTTTTCCGAAATTAATCCGTGTAATTACAGAGTGGTAGACACGTAGACAGTACAAACACGTGTGTGTCTTCCTTTTTTGCACATAGACCAGATTTTGGCATTCATTAATCCGTTTTTATATACATAGAGAAGATGAACCATTCTAAAGTATGCGAAGCCTTTTATTTTCTATTTTGCTCACCATTTTTTTGTAATATTTTCGGTAAATAATTAAAGAAGGGATTATGCAGGTCCAGACTCGCATATTATATAATGTACGTTTGTTGAGAATAAAACTGTTTAAACCCCCTAATTTACCCCAATTGTCTCGTCGTGCTTTTATACGTTCGTAATACACAGGATCTCGAAGGGATTACTATTGTACTTTTCAGGAAGCCTTCGTTAGAAAACCGTCCTTGGATTATTTATCCTCGTGTACGGTGCGTCCCTTTTCTTGTGTGTACACATGAGATTGAGTCAAATCCAAGAAGGCTACGGGGGGAAAGCTTAAGAACATACAACATAGCATAAGCATAACTCCCCCCGACATTGTGTGTACATACAGGAAAAGCACAGTATCCCGTTATATGTTCACATAATAAATAAAGGATAACACGCCATGAAAAGTATTTATGAATATACGTTAACAACACTGATTATAATATTCCAGCCATCCGGACGGATAAATTACATTCGCCTTATTCGCCAGGGGAACCTTTCTAAGCTGCCGGCCAGCCATTTGTGTGGAAATAACGCAAAGAACTGATTTATTTATTCTTTGCTATAGAGGACTGGGGGTACCTTGGGAGCTTAGAGGTACGATTATATCCCTTTTTGGCATAGTTTTTTGGAGCTTTTTGTGGGTAAGCACTTACTCAAAAAGTCAATCGATGAACTCATCTGTCATAATTCTCTAACAACTGTATACAGTACAGAGCTACACAGCGATACGTTGTATACCATATACCATATATTATTTCCTATACTTTTCCGGAAAATCCGTTGGTGACGGTGTTCTACAGACTTGATCCCATGTCATTTTACATACACGCATATACATAGGGATATAATATATATAATGCCAAGCCCATTTTTTGTCGCCATGATTAATTATCCTGCAGAGATGCTTGGGGTTCATTAAAATGACGAATGGGTTAAGTGAAATTTAAGTGAAGCCCAACATTAATTTGAAATGTGATAATGAAGAGATTTGTCTTACGATTTGAGGCCTTCTGGGCTCCTCTCTGGGCTGAGCTAAATGTTTTTGCAGTAACAAAAGAACACAATCCTAACCGAAAAATCTGATGAAGTACTATCATCAATCATTTCTTATTGTCGACATAATTGTTTGCTTTAAAATTTTCAGTACGGAAATGATTTCAAACAATTAGTAAATTATATTAATATATATATATTTTTTTGTAAGGTTCCGTGATGATACTACTTAACTGCTAGTTGCTTTCCATCAATGACGGAGATGAAAAATGTTAATTTGTTATTTTTGATTAAACCTAGATCAGGGAGTGATATAAATCATAGCAAGTTAGGTGATTAGAGGGCATGATGAGCTGTAGATGTATTCTGCTCGAATTTAGCCAGATGATTATTCACATTCACACATATTTCGGGATGGAAATTTCAGAATTTTACGGTGTGACCAAAAATATTTGTATATACGAAGAGATAGGCAGAGATTTGCAGTATTGAGTTCCAGGGTTAATTAAGCAGAATAACTACCATAGAAGTATCGATAATGTAGCAAGAAGCAAACGACTTTGTGGTAACGGGATTGATATAGTTTGTTATCGTGTGTTTCGTAGCCGTAGAAAATGTTCAATTGTCTCAGCCACTCTTTCCTGGCATGACAGACATTCAGGATAATCAACGACCCCAATTAAAAAAAAAAAACAGGAGATGACCGGGAAGCACGTTGTGATTAGTATTGATGACATCAGCCCACAGCTGAGCAGAGCTTCTTTTTTGATATACCACTGAGGTGGTAAGATCTACGAACCAAGAATGGAAGTACTACAGCTAAACCTGAAAAGCTATAGTATTGCAGGCAGCCTATCAAATGTCATTGTAAAGGCGAAATATCGGCCTGTAAGACAGTGGTGTGTTCTAGCGAGTACGCAGTATTCGCTCAACTACCGGCCGATAAGGTAGTAAGCCTAGCTTGGGAACGTTATTCTTCCAAAGCTTTTTGGACACACTCTGCAATTCTCTGCTTATGTCAAAAGCACCTTGGAGTTTTCCTCGACTCGAAGCTGACATGGGGATTGCACGTAGAGGAAAAAGTTAATGTGGCTACGAGGGTCTTTGCTCAATGCAGGAGAACCTTTGGCTGCACATGGGGCATGAGGCCGAGGGTTGTGCACTGGATGTACACTTTGATCATTAAACCCATGCTTACATATGCCTTCTGTGTATGGTGGCCGACGGCGGTTGTGGGGACTGCGATCCGGAAGCTGGCGGGCCTGCAAAGTTTTGCCTGCTTGAGAATTACGAGCTCCATGCGATCTACGGCTACTGCTGCTCTTGAGGTCCTACTTAATCTACTACCCTTGGATCTTGTCATTTAGGCAGATGTCAAAAGGGCTGTGTGCAGATTGCGCTCATGGGGATGTTGGAAGGGCGGCTGGACTGGCTCTTTTCATTGCTCTCTGGCGTATGGGCTGGACTTGGAAAACGCTGTGGACAGTATGTCACGTGATGCGATGGTACCTGAGATTCGTTTCGGACGTCGTTTCTCTGTAAGTTTTCCCAGGTCCTCTCTAAAAATGTTCACCGATGGCTTTCTCGCTAATGAGGGAGCTGGCACGGGTGTGTACTTTCCTGAGCCTGATATTTGGATGGAGTACTTACTTGGTAGACATACCACTGTCTTCCAGGCTGAAGTCTTCGTCATATCAATGGCAGCGAAGTTAGCCCTTGATATGCAAATCAAGAGGAAGGACAATGATATTCTTCCGGATAGTCAGGCAGCCTTGATGGTTCTGAGTGGCCCTCGGACAACATCTAAGTTATCGGGGGATTGCCGGTTGTCTTTGGATATGTTGTGTATCCACAACATTGTGTTCCTTCTGTGGGTTCTTGGTCATATTAGGATCATGGGGGAATGAAAGGGCTGACGTTTTAGGTAGGGCTGGCTCTGATTCTCCGTTCCTCGGACCGGAAACCGTCGTAGGAGTTACCACCTCGAGTATCGGAGCTCTCATCAAAGCGGATGTTCATAGAAAACATCAGCAGAGATGGACGAACCTGAGTACTTGCAGGTGTACAAAACTGTTTCTTGATGGGGCCAATGGGAATATCTCCGATTTTCTCATGGGGCTTGTAAGGAAGCAATGTAGAACTCTGGTTGGCATCATCATAGGCCACAGCACACTTCACGCTCATCCAAAAAGGATGGGAGTTGTTGACAGCCCTGAGTGTCTGTCCTGCACAGAGGGAGAGCCCGAGACAAGCGAACACCTTTTGTGTGCGTGTCCGGCCTTCGCCCGGCGCAGGCTGGATACTCTAGGTTTACCCTTCTATCTGTGGATGAGCTGATAAACCTGCCTTACCAAGACCTGATGGGCTTCATTAAGAGGACAGGATGGTTTTGGTGAATGGCCTTTTAGCAGCACAGCATAATGGGCCGCTATGGCCTCTGTGCTTAAGATAGGGTCTCCTGTCCCCCTGCCTTTAATATAAAAAATAAAAAAATAAAAAGCCTCGTCTAATTATTAGATAAAAAAAGTTCTGTTGTTTTTGCTAACAAAAAGAAACAACTGTTTCCCATAATCTATTTAATATATAGAGCAAAATCTAATTTGTTTCGTTACTTAAAATTCCTTATCAGCTCTCTGGCAGCTTCTTACACTGGCGTTTAAACCCATTCTTAATCTAAGTATTCATTTCCGTGAAGAAAGGGTTGCAACAATCTGCATAGGTGGTAGTCTGATGGTGCAATATCAGGAGAATATTGGGGTTGAGATAAAACTTGTTACATAAAACTTTGTTAGATGAGCGTGAAGCGGCTCTGGCTAGTGATGATACTAACCACAGTGTTGCGTTGTCTTCTGCCGAGCCCCTAGAGAAAGTCAGTGAAATTCCTATTAGACCCAGCAAGAAACAATTTAGGTGAGTTAACCATTATACACCAGAGTTTGGGAGAACTTGTTGATCAAAGATCAACGTTGAATTTTTATATTCATATATGTTTTTGATATTGACGGCGTATGTAGTTTTCTCATGTTAACATAGGCTTTTTTCTTACAACATTTTTGTATACTATCAAATGTTCATTTCCATAAACTGAGTGGAAATTTCCAGCTTGAACCCCACATCAACGGAAGATACAAATTTTTCTCTGTCCTTTTTGATACTCATAACCTATGCAATGTTTTCAGTGTTCATACATGTTGATGGTTCGAAAGGTTTAAGTAAACTGACAACATACGTAAAACTTTACATAAGTAATCTTCCATATGCTACCATATCTATATCTACTCAAAACAGTTTTATTCAGGTCATTACTAATGACCAACAACTCAAACAAGATTATTCACTGAATAACAGAACTTTCCCCATCCAATAATACATTAACCCCTCTTAAAACGTATTGGGAGCCCTCAGCCTTGTTGTATATGACACCAGGAATTGTAAACATTTATACAAGTAGGTAGGCTTTGTTGTGTAAATAACCTTATCTATAGAACTATGTATATACAGGGTCCAAAGAGCAACATATCAGGGTATTCAAATACGGTGTAATAGGTGCATATAGGCCTAGCAGACTACATATGTACAGTTAAACCTAATGAAAGCATTAAAAGCAACATTGAAAGTCTTACTTTGAAAGAACAAGGGATACACATGTAAAACGTGGAACAATACTTGCGGCAACCCTTCATATAAAAATTACTGATGTAATCATAAAATGACGGCCTCAATTTTAGTTTGAACGCTAGGCTGTGGACATAGGGTAGAAAATGATTATACAGAAATTTAGGAGGAAGTGTCTATTACGTTCGTATTTATGTATAAACAGTCATCCACTATGATTTGTTCAAATTTAGCAATGAGGCCGATCAGTTCTGTATGTCAATCCAATTGGTGTAATCAAATAAATTTGCACATTATTTGCATATAAATTAATTTTTACGTTCGCCAACGTATCCCCAATATCATTTATGTGGAGTCTGTACCAAAGAGAGCCAATCATTGACCCCTGCGGTACATCTGTATGTAATGGCTTACTCCGAGCAATTGTTACCAGTCATTCAAGAAGATGCGGAAGATGAGAAATGGATTTGATTTGTAAGTTTATACAAAGTATATTCAAATGAGTTTTTGAATTGTCAATCAGCAAGTACATACATACATAATCCTTATTTAGTTCGCGTAGCCTTTTTTGCCAAAGCCAGTACTGTCTTTAATATCCATTTGCTGTTGTGCATAGAAGCATACCATTGGAAGCATACCATTGGAAGCAGCAGTGTAAGTAACCTTGGAGATATACATACGTACAGGGAATGACAAAAATGTACGCATTTATTGAAGCAGCGCCAACAGGACCTTATTCCACCTGACCATTACAAAAAAAAAAAAAATGTAGATGTAAATAAAATATAAAAACTAAATTATTATAAATTAACACAACAAAATATTAATGAAACCGAAATAATATAAAAATTTCAAATAAAACAAAATAAAAAGTGAACAAAAAGTACAATACGAAAGCGAAAAAAAAAAACAAAATAACCAAAAAAGAAAATATAAGCAAAAATACAAGAAATTCATTTAATTCGTAAAGCCGAGCTTTGTAGGAGTTAAGCTAAAATAAATTAAGTCTGAGTGGTCATTGAAGCAAATAGGCTCTATGTAATCGGAGTTGGTACTATTATAACGTACAGTTAACATGGCATACGAGTCATTTCTCAAAGTTCGTGGGCGAATTTTAAAGTTTAGTTTAGATAACAGTTGAGGAGCATCTAAGGTCTAAAATTTAATCTATGTTCATAAGGAGGAAACATGCGAGGACTATAATATGGAAATCGACTAAGTGTGAAGCGAATAAATCAAAAGCTAAGTACAATGTCTTTAACATAAAAGGATCACCGAAATCAGGAGACCACCTTCTTACAAAAGCCTAATGCGACACTAGCTTTATTCATTGTCTTGTCAATATGCGGGAAAAAGCTAAATTTGATGCCTAAAAGTACACCAAGATCTTTGGCTTGGTTTTGTGAAGAGCAATACCATTGATATGGTATGTAGTCGGAAGTGGAGAACTTTTGCACGAGTGTCCTTAAAATTTTCAAAATTTGAAAACATAAAATTTTTACTAAACTAAATGAAGAAACTGTCGATATCTGATTGCAAATTGATTGCAAATCGCAACAATCAATAGAAAACTTTCAACCGTCTTAAATTTTTTTAGCATATATAAGAACCACAGATAGGTTAATAACGTTTGGCAAATTGTTAATATACAGGCTGTTTCTTAATTGGTGCACCTAGTTCAAGGCTTTGATAGTTTAGGGGGAGACAAGCAAAAAAAAATATATGCTGGAGGGGATGATAAGACGCGTCGTTTCGGCGGTAGGGAGTTTAACATTTTTAGTACTTCTTCCACTTTACACCCTGTAACTTTCTTGATATACACCCTATCAAGGTGGGATTCACCGTCAGCTTTCTAGTGAATGCCCAATCAGCCTAACTGTCACCTTCCGTCGGAAGTTGTAGGACGTCAAAGTCAAAAAAATGGAAAAAAACTTTCTAATTTTAACGATTTTCCCGCCAAAATGCATGATAACTATACAGTTTTATTATAAGATTTAGTAAACCCCGGAATGTTACCTTTAATATGAATATACACATGTACCTGCCTAGATGCAACGTTTTGTGAGATATTTCCCTTTCTATAATTCATTATTTCATTAATTTTCCTAATGACGATAGAAATCGCGCCTAATTTTATGCAATTCCACGAAAAATTAGCAAAATTAATGAAACTATGTATCTATAAACAGGTTTATCTAAAAAACGGTTACATCTAGGTAGGTACATGTGCATAGTCAAATTTAAGGTAACATTCTGGGATTTCTAAATGTTATAAAAAAAACTGTATAGTTATCGTGCATTTTGACGGAAAAATCGTTAAAATTTGAAAAAATTAGGAATGTTTTTAAAATTTGTCGAATTTGACGTACTACAACTTCCGACGGATGGTGACAAGAAGGCTTATTGGGCATTCACTGGAAAGCTGAGAAGCTCTGCTATCATCTGAGATGAATCACACCTTGATAAGGTGTATATCAAGAAAGTTATAGGGTGCCCCAATTATGAAACATATAAGATGAATAGCAGAGGCCCAAGATGACTGCCTTGAGGCACATCGGCAGGTACAAGCATTTCAACCGAGACAATCGACCTAAACAGAACTTGCTGAATCCTGTTTGATAAATATGATTCTAGCTATTTAATTTGAAATATAGGAAATCCGATAACACCAAGATTAAAGAGTAAAATCTTCCAAGAAATTTTCTCGAAGGCTTTACTGAAGTCAGTAAATACGCAGTCAACTTAGCTTCCATTTCCATTGAATTGAGGCAAACCGATGTAAATTCAATCAAGTTAGTGGAAGCTGATTGCTTCTTCACAAAATCATGTTGGCTTATAGTTATGTAATATATGTATGTAGTGAAATTATACAACATCACATACAATCGATAGCTATTTGATGTCATAAAGCTGTAATTAGATATTGTATTTACTACCACACATATAGTAGGACGTTCCTTTTAATTTTTTTCTTCGACCATCCTACACAATTTCAATATAATTTTCTGTTTCCGGAAATTTTATAGACTATACCATAAATAGCGCAAACAAATTATGGGAAAACATTTTTATAAAAGTTCCTACGAGAAAATGATATATACTCATTTCATAAAAATGATTAGCGGTCCAGAGAAACGAATCAGTCCAACTTTGTTGGCCACCAATAGCCCATAAAAGCTATGAAGATAAAAAAAACAAGAAATTATTGTAAATACGAGTTTCAATTCGAAATTTCAACTAACGTGACAATTTCCAATCTGAACCATTTACTACATTAACATGTAGATGTCGCGTCAACCTATTTAAAATTAAATTAAGCACCGAATATGTAGTCAACTAGTGAGGTAAACTTTTATCATTAGAAGGCATCTATGTAATGAGATAAGTGTTTTTATTGAGTCCCAGGTATTCTGTACGAACATCATAAATATTTCATGTTGGTAACTGTTTGTCTGCAAAATAATTGAATAATTAAAAATGAAAATAATTTCCAAGATTTTATTATTCCCTGAAAAATCGTAATGCGATTAGAAAAAGTGAGAAAATTAGTTCCCTGTTTGTGTTACATTAATACCTTAATCTGGCAATGCTGTTGATACATAATGCAATATTGTAAAGACATTTTCAGTGTTGCACTTAGTTTGGACTTTTTTTTACAAACAAATTGCTTATCAAGTGTATGCACTTTAGATCTATGCGAGCGCACACGGGGTTAAGTTGAACCCAAACTACGCGTTTTTTGAAAATTACATTGACATTTTTCTGAAAACGACGATTGAAAAATAAAATAAATTACCAATAACAAAATGGACCGAAATTATTATATTATATCTTAATATATAAAAATCCAGTGTCACGAAAATTGTATCCGCTAATCTCCGAAGCCGCCCAACCGATTCCAATGAAATTTTGTGAATGTGTGTTGGTTCCAGCTTGAAATATAGGATTATTTTGGATACAATAGATGGCGCTATTGTCGAGATATAAAAAACTGGCGTCGACGTGGAAAGCTGAAATTTTGTGCACGGAGTTTTAATAACATTTGCAAATACATGTTCAAAAATGGACTAAACCGGGCAACTCCTTCGTACAGTTGCCATACATATATTTCGTTTTTTAGTATATATTTAGACACTGCCTGACAACGAGTGCACGTAGAGAGCTGATATTTGGTACGTGGTGTTTTCATAGCAATAGTGAATAAAATTTAAAAGATTGACTAATTTGAGCAACCCCAGCTTGGTGTTGCCATACAAACTTTTGGTTTTTCACTATATATTTGAAAACTGTCCGAGAATGCGTCGACGTGGAAATTTTGTACACGGTAAAAATTGCAAATACAAGTTCAAAATGCACCAAATCGGGCCACCACTGTTTGGTGTTGCCATACAAAAATTTAGGTTTTCACTGTATATTTGGAAACTGCCTCATGCGTCGACGTAGTGAGCTGACATTTTGTACACGGGACTTTCTTAAAGAACCAAAATTTCGTGTTTATTATATATTTGTGCACGGCATGAGAAAGCGTCGACGTAGAGAGCTACACTCTTCCACACATGCACGCACACTCATACACGCGCAATCACACACATGCAGACACAGAGTGAGACCCTAGAGTACGGAATCGCGCGATTCAGTCACATATTAGCTTAGATATTATTTATCTATAACCACCCCACTCCCACTCATCTAAGTATCTATATTATCGCCGGGCAACGCCGACGGGCTCCCCCTAGTTAATTATAAATATCAATATAAAGGGTTATTGGCGCTTATTTGGAATATTTACATACATAGTAGATTCGAGGAAACATACCCAGTCGGACTTCTTAGTTACAATAATGCCTTCTTTAATCATTTTGTAGGTAGCCGGTAGTAATTCGTATCTTAATGAAAACCCGCATTACTTATACATTACAGCGGGACTGGAGGTCAAGTATATACTTCCCAGCTTGCTTCACAGCTGTACTTATATAACGCATTCTTCTACATCGCCTTATGGAAGGAGTGTTTTTATTACTCTTTATAAAATGAGTGGTAGACGAGAAGTAATTTTACAACAGATTTTCAAAAAATTCGGGAGAAATATTTTCTTATAAAAAAAACCAAAGAGAAATAATATGTTTTTAACATTTATTAAAATTGAAATAATTATTTACATTTTAATTTTGAATTATGAGTCAATTCAAATAATACAATTATAAAAGTAAAAATTTATAGAAACACTTTAATTAAAAAAATGCAGTCACCAATTCAATAAACTTGCGCCAACTTGCTTTCACTGAAAACTAAAACCCAAATGACTTATTTAAAATTTGTATGACTCATTTAATTCAAAAAGTCACAAGAATAACAAAGGGAATGTGTGTCCTTTTTCACTAAACTACGGTTCAGAATAGCTCAACCAGATAAAAAATATAATGAACACGTTACGTACTCCCTTCTCAGAGAAGTGATTAAATAAACCGGGTAAAAAGAAGGTAAGCTGGAATGTGTTTTGAAGTATTTTCATGTAATGAAATAATCACTTCTCAAAAGAAGTACCGCTAAAAAGTCCGACTGGGTAATAGCTTTTATGGATCTTCTGGATCTTCTTCCTCTTCATCGCCGACAGATAATTTTGCATGTGTAGGGCTGAAAGTATCCGAATAATAATTATCCGGAATAAGTACTTACTATCCGGAACTATCCGGATTCAAACTAAGCATAGGAGGTGGAAAATTTCTGCATTTTCAATGCATTATAGAAATTCATTGAAATTATTTTTAATAAATTTCAGTCTACAGAGACGAGAAATTCTCCACTTACAAGTTGAAAATTTCCTCCAGATTGCATTGTTTCATTGGGAGAAAATGGAAGAGATCCGAATTATCTGGATAGCCGAATTTCAGAAATCGGATTGTCCGCAGATTCGGATATTAGCATATCCGGATCCAAATTTCAGTTCTACATAGTATGCAACAATTTACAATAGTGCTCAATCATGGTGAGCTTGAAGATCATTTTCAACTGCCAACAAAACAATTTTTTTGTTCTTAGGTGCGACATGATAGCAGTATTTAGTTGTTCGCTATTCATCGGAAATCTTCATTTCAAGAGGTATCTCCCGCTTATATCGTATAAGATTGTTTGCTCCCATATTTTCGATGAGAGAAACCGAAATAAACCAAATATCACTGGTTAAAGATCTTTCAGCTGGTATTGGTTTAGCAGCCCTACATAATAAATAAGCAGGGATTGCACCATCTCTATCTACCCGTATACCTCTTTGTAAGGAATGGCATAAATTCATTCTGAAAAAACTTCGTTCATGGAAAATTATACAATTTCATGTTGCAAATATACGAAAAACTAACTAGATTTGAGGATCGAGCGTCATTGAACCAGTAACAAGCTTCAACATGTATCTGTTTGGTTTACTTCTTATCCAAACATTTGTTCAACTATTCCGTATCATGTAGATCATGCTTCTGATAATTTCAGTGGCATTTCTTAATAAATTTATCCCAAAGCTCTTTGATACAAGATCTTGATTCATCATTGTACTGTGGACATCTAGCCAAAAGTTAAGCATTCTTACCTTCAAACCTTCCCCATTTATTTATTACTAATTCAAAATGCTGATTATTATATACATTGAGCTCATGCGGAATATGGAAAAACTCACCGAAGGTAGCGAGATTGCTCAAAACACCCAGCAACTCGAAGAAGGGAATTTATAGCGCCTTGCAAAATATCGCAAGCGAAAACGATTCTGGAGTTATTGCGTCTCAATTCCAGAGCCTCTAAGGAGATGAGATTAATTCTTTCTAAATATGGCGGAAGAACCACAGGGCTGTTCGAAGGTAGACCCCTAAGAGCAAATTTAAGGAATCTGCGCTGAACCACTTCAATGCGATTAATATTCACAACGTAGAAAAGAGCCCAAACTGGCTCTAAGATTGGTCTAACTAAGGTGCAGTAAAGAGACTTCGAAACGTGTGAGTCAACACCCAACCAAATCTTTGGTCTTGTCAAGTTGGGCTAAGGGGTTTCCGTCTAGAGTATAATCACATAGCAAGAGGCACTTATTTCGACCATAGTTCGTTTAGAGCAACATGATATACTTTCCAGACTCCAGAGTAATATAATAAATACAATAAGCAATGTCTAGACACCTCTGGTGTACAATGTCAATCATGGTGACGATATTTACCTGAAGTACATAAACCACCATTCTTGTCTCTAATAACGGACTGTAGTTTTTTCCCCTCTGGCCTGACGAAGCGCATTTCTTTATTTCTACGTCGGCATTTTTGAAATCCGAGAAGTCAGCATTTGTTATTTCTTCGCAAGAATCCTTCTCTTCATTGCTTTTGGATTCGAAACCATCAGCAAAAGTGTACTCAGGTTACGTATCAGATTTTCCTGTAGATTTTTATATGTAGAATAATTAACATAAAAAAAAAATGTCTACACTGACTCTCCGTACTTAGACGCTTTTTACTCTAAAATAAAGTACACACTTCACTTTCTAACTTCATTCCAACTTAGTAGCGCATACCGAGGTCAGCCTGATCCCACATCCTTTTTACTCAGTTGCCACACCATGACTATATTAAATGCGAGTCCTATGTTAGATCTCCACTTAGGTGAATTTAGGATAAAGCTGAAATTCAGAAATGACGGACCGGGTGCCTCAAAAACCCTACTTTCGCCTTTTAGTTTGAAAAATATTTTGAGTTCTAGATGACCAACGTATGCGCTCCCACGGCTAACTTTATGAGTACAAATGAACGTGCTAAATCGAAATTAATACCAACCACCTACCACACTACCTGTGTGTGTTTAGTAAAGAGTAAGTATTTCACTTACATATTTCCGTCTTTCTAGATTTAGTGAAAAAGGAAATTATCAAATGCGCGGATATAATGACTTGGTAGTAATTCTCATAATTGGATGGATCTGCAACTATTCACACAATCCAAATTCAATTGTCAAAAGTACTTAACTTTCATGAACTGCAAATCCCATAATCAGCGAAAGAAAATGAAATTCCATTGAAAATCAACTGTTCACTTTGAATCAGGATCAGGACACAATAATTTCCTTTATTTGCGTTCATATTGGAAAGCAGATAATGGAAAAACGTGACTTCACAGCACAGTCTCCTAGGGGCATGACTTTAGAGAAATGGAACTAAATTGCTGTCAACGTCAGATAATGTTACAATAATGCTCCTAAGTAGATTGGCAGATTGCAATGCATTGGCATTAATTTTTAAGCTCTCTCTCTCTGTTTCTCGGTCCTTAAAATTTACCAGACGGACTTATAGAACTTAGTGAGATTTATCTATATATTAACTTTTGCGTATAGTGTAATTCTGCATAATGACACAATTAATTCCAAATAAAACACGGATGTAGAGGATTTTAATGCCTTTAATGAGTGACTTTCTTTTCGAATTGTAATGAGGAATATTATCGTACTTATGTATATTAATGAATGGAAATTAAGCTATATTGTTCTGCCATCATTCTACAGTTATGTGAAATTTTATATTTATTTGCGATTTAAATTGTAATAACTTCTGCCAATGAAGTTTGGTTATCCTCAAGCCAGACGTTCTCGAAATATTGGATGCAATTGTGGCGTAATTTACGTAAACAAAAGTGGAATATGATTGGCACCGGCTGTAATTACTTTCAACCATTGCATGGGAGGAAAAAGAGTATTTTGATGTGTTGTTAATTCATTAAATTTTAATTTCAGTTTACAGGGTATAGGAGCTTAAATAAAAATTATTGATGATGTATGTGAGAGGAGTGTAGGTTCTAGGCCCATTTGGGTCTTAAAAGTTGTCTATAAGGTCTTTACTCCCAATAAAACGTAAATAATGATCATTTGTTTAATTTACTCAATCTGATTTAGGGCATTCTAAACATTTGGCATTTTTCATTGAACTTTTTTTTTGTGTTTTATTTTTTGTAATATAGCCAAAGCTCATCAACTTTTAATGACATTCTGATTTAAGTAACGCATTTTTACTTACACACGCGTTTCAATCAATGAATCCTAAAACAGTAAATGCTCTACCCACTTGCTACAATACTACACAACCCTTGTAATTAGATTTATTTTTAGTAACCGATTTAAGCTCAGTCATTTTTTAAATGCAGATAAATGCGCCGACCACGATATCTTATTTTTAACCTATGATGAAACCATAAGTGCAAAGCGTCATCCTGTAATTATACAGTTTCATGATTACAATCATCGTAACGAGCCAATTTACGGCTGTACAAATGATGACGAACAGGTGGATATCTTAAATACCAATTTACATTTTTTTTACTCAATAAGCGCATACCCTTTTACAGCCTACTTAAATTTACGCAAAATTGCGTTGTCTTTGGTTTTCAACAGAAATTAGAATTTTAATAGCTGAAAGGGAGCTCTTGTATCGAAAATATAAAATGCTCAAAACTGATATGACAAGACAGAGTACAAGTACGGAATTTAGTAACATACAAAACTCTCAGCAGTCTTGCATAGTGCAATAGGTCGCTTTGGCCTCCATGCTTGGGATCTCTCGTCCCCTGCCTTAACAAAAAAAAACTATTTCCAGGAAAAAAACTAAATCATATTCTGTCTCTGAAACATTTCTGGGCTAATTTTGCGCAGATTAAAGGAAACAAATCAGTACATAATCTTTATCTGCGCTTTCTAAAGATCTTTCTCTCCATCATATTGCCATTCGTAACCCATATTTGCAGCACCACCCTGATCATTGGGTTTCTTCCCCACCCAATGGATAATATCTACTGTATTGCAAAAAAGGATTGGATAGAATTACCTTCGGACTTCCGTCCTATCAGTCTCATCTGCTTTCTTTCAAATGTTCTAGAAAAGCTAATGACATCACAAATGCTTGATATAATTTAAACTGCGTATTTCCTGCCCTGCTGGTTATTCGGCCTTCGACGTGAGCATAACTGTTAGGCAGCCGTGTTAAAGGCGAACACAAACTTTCGAATGGCACTCGGCAAAGGTGAAATAGGTTTGCTGTCTCTGCTAGACTTTTTCAAAAACTTTCGACAGTGTGAATCATGTTAAATTGCTATTAAAGCTCTTTTCTTTTCATAAATATAAATAGTGTTTTCTGTAATGGGTTCCTACAAGTGAAACTAAAAGGCATATGTTCTAAGCTGTTGGCACTTGTCTGTGGAGTCCCTCAAGGATCGATTCTGGGAGCACTACTTTTTAGCTTATGCATATAATAATCCCTTTAGTGTTCTTAAAAACACTCAATTCATCTGTATACTGACGACGTTCAAATATATATTAATAGACCGATTTATTTGATCGAAGATGGTGTAAAACGAATGAACATTAAGCGAATTTACTTATGGTCAATCGTAAATAATCTCGTACTCAATGCTAGAAAATTTTGTTGTTTGTTGCTGTATAGAAATGACATCGATTTAAATCACTTATCTCCGGTATTTTTAAATAACTCCTCTTTGTCGAACATGACAGGCTGCTATTCTGTCAAAGCTCTTATCAGCAAAATGTATGGCTGTCTTTGACAATTATGGTTATTCCTGCGATATTACCCATAAAAGCCAGATTTAAACTCATAAAAGTCTTGGTTATACCTTAGACAAACTTAATATACTAGATGTCCAGTCCAATAGCCTTTTCACCTTCATCAGTTGCAGTTACAGTTTTAGCAACATTAATTCCTTAAATCGATAACGTTTTTCTACGAAAAGTCTTCTCGATTTTTCTGTATTGGTTATAAAACATTTTAGATTAGAATACTGGATGTTGCCTATAATGATTGTTTCCGATTTATCTATGGATTGCAACGCTTTGAACACATCAGTCCGTATCAGACACAAAATATTTGGATATTTGTTCCCTACTTTGGCAGTATTCTTACTTTGCACATGTAAAAAATATCATGAGCTCTCTACTGGCGGACATTCACCGGACGATCTCAGCCTATTTCTATCTTACTTAGTCTTAAGATGACGTTCCATTTAATTCGTATAGTTCTGATAATCTATTTCGGGTAGCGCTATGTTCAATTCGTAAGCTAATTAGGCGGGAGGTCAATTCTACTCAATGCGCGTACTACTACTGTGTAGGTGGAATAGGGTTGCACTGTTTTTTGGATGGAGGATAAGACATCTCAATCAGGCAGGTCAAAGTGGCCCACTGTGCTAATCTGCTAAGTTGGAGAGCCTCTGAACGTCGAAGAAAACTAGGTAGAAGGAGTCCAAATTAAATTGGAGGATAGAAGACTTAGAGAATCAGGCTGCTAGATAACATCAGACCCTGATCACAGCAGAATATTGGGAAGCTACGGATTACATTGTCCCTAGATTAGACTTTGAGAAAGCATTCTCAATTAGCATTCCTAGTAGAGAAGAGTGGCATGATATTCGCGTGGCAAATGTCTGTGATGTATGTATCTTTACAGACGTTTTGAGAATGTATGTGTCAGTGGAAGCTGGGGTGTACTCAGCATTCCCTCAAATACAAGAATTGTACCGCCTACCGGACTACTGTTGTGTGTTCCAAGCGGAGGTTGGCGCTATTAGCAAAGCAGCAAGGCTGCTAGAAACAGCTTATGATATACCTAGCGATCGAGTTATCTGGATTTATATTGACAGTCAAGCTGCAATTAAAGCTCTGGACTCGAGCACCATTATATCGCGTCTAGCACTCGGGAGATTGGGCGTCTGGATGTCTGGTCACAGTGACACACCAAAACACTTCACCTATTAATATTTTGGCTTAGCCGACAGCCAACACAACACAGTCGTCTTTGATTAGATGACCACAAAAGATCTGGGGTAGAAACCCAACCCAAGCTCAACAAAAAAGCTGCTAAGCAAGCCAAACCTTAGAACCCTTGTCTTTTCACAAGATTGGACTTGTTGCTAACCTTCCATGCAGAGGATACAGGGAGGAGATCAAAATGATGACTCACTTTCTATATCAATGTTCGGTTCTCTAAAGCGTTACATATTGCTTGGCTCAAACCTCCTGGATGGAGCGTTGGGGTAAAATTCCTAATTTCATTAGAGCATCCGGCTTGGATTTAACAATGCTCTTGTAGTGGCCAAGTTTCAAGGGGCCCCTCTCAGAAATGGCAACCTCTTTTCAATCCATCCATCCATCTTTCTACTATAGAATCATTCAATTCAATTCAATTCAATTTATTTATTACGGTTAAGTACAAAAGATATGAGATCTTAACCTAGTACATTATAAGAGAGGGAGAAAAAATACATGAACTAAAACTAACTTATTTAAGTTAAAGATATTAAAAAGAGTAAGTTAACAATTTGAAAACAAGAAAAATAAGAGATGAAATAACAGAAAAGCAAAAATTAGAGAAAGAGAACAAAAATAATTATAATTAATTAAATTTTCTTGAATTTCCCTGACTACATTCATTCGATCTACTTGATTAAATTCACTTGATATCATTTATGCATTACCACAACCTGACACCACCAAGGAGAACTCCAAGAGTATATTAATAAATTATCAAAGATTTAAGTCACAAATTAGACGCCTGAAGATAGAGGTAGAACCGACGCTCTGGATACGAACAGGAAGGGAGTTCCACATTCGAGCGACCTGGACAAAATAAGAGGCCTCACCAGTCGAAGAATGGAAACGAGGAACTAGTAGATTGGAACGACATGAAGATTGCAGGAAAGGTATCTGGTCATACAGATATCCAGGTTCACCAGAGTGAATCTGGATATAGTGGAATATTAAAGCTTTGCGCTTTAGGTAAGAATTGATCGAGCAACCAACCAATGAGAGTCTGTGCGGATTTAAATGTTGCCAACGTTTAATGCCATACACAAATCTAATGCAATCGTTTAAGGAAACTTCAACTTTCCGCGCGCATACACTATCAAGTTTAGGATATATCAAACTTCCATAGGTAAAATGGGGGTAATAGAAGAGCTTTTAAGAGTTCTAAGCAGATATTTGTTGACAGTAATCCTGCAGATAGCCACAGTCTACGTAATCTCCCATTGAGCTTAGAGAGCATCAGTTTGACGTGATCACAACAACTTAACTGTCCATTTAGCTTGACCCCAAGATTGGTGACCGAATTCAAAAACGCAGCGGGGAGTTGTCAAGAAAAATGTGTGGGATATCACGTATGTCGTACAAAGAGTTGTAGATAGGAAGACAGTTCGATTTGTTAGGGTTTAGAGAAAGCCCGTTGTTGATCGACCAAGTGTAGATACAGGAAAGATCATCATTAATGCGAGCAGCACAATCTTCTATAAGACCAATAGGCCTACTTAGGTATACTTGTACATCATCAGCATAGAGATGAAGCTGAACAGCATGAATCACCTTTGGCAAGTCATTAATAAACAAAGAAAACAACAACGGGCTCAACACAGATCCTTGGGGTACACCATAGAAAAGGGGGAGTAGGGAGGATGACGAGTCACCAATTTGTACCTTTTGAAAGCTATCCGTAAGGAAACTATCGATTAAGGAGATCGCAGAGGAAGAGAACTACTGTAAAGCTTATCTAATAGAATCCAGTTGGGGTTTTCCAAGATATTTGTCCTCTCTTGAAATTATAGGGGAATCACATATTTTTTATATCTGAACATATTTTAGCTTAAATTTTTATTTTACTGGTAGTGAGCTTGACTTCAACGAATTTAATGACGTGCACAACACTCCAAAATGGTCTTTATCTATTGCGGATGTGATGATCCATCATGAAATGAATAATATTTTTCTCGTCTACAGAGCAATGCTCGTTGAACAAATTGTTATTCTAAAAGATACACTCTTCAAAGATATAACAGGTATTTTATATAACGAGTTGCCCAAAATACATTAGCGAAATCTGGAATAACTCCGAGATCATGCCGAATTTAGAAAAAATTTATACTTTTTTACTAAAAATGTTCCAACTTTCACCACTTAAAATATTTGCCAGTATTTCTGACACACCCTGTATATGAGTTATGTTTGTTTTAAATTTTACTACGAACGAATTGGTCAGATTTGTAGGGGAATATAATTTTTGGAGCAGAATATTGTAAATGTCACCTTCTATTTTCTCGTAATCCGATTATGATGTCAACAGTCCAATTGCTAAAAGTATCATTTATACGAGGAAATTGTTTTAGAGTAATTCTTAGCTTTGTTCCTTCTAAACCGACAGGAAAAATTAATGCTTATTCGCCTGCAATTTAATTATTCAAAAATCTTTAATCTTTATGAAAGCAAGATGGCCGACGGAATTACAGACTAACAAACGAAACATAACATGCTTATGGGAAATGTACGGAAAGTGACGCGATTTTATAAGTGACCTGAACTCTACATTTGTGTGAAGTGGAATATATCCGTCACGAATTTTTTTAGTATGTTGAAGGTCACTACGGATCTCATCACTTGCCCATTATTCAGCGTCCAAGCTTTCACAACTGATCTGTACATATGAATGTTCTCGTCATGTTATGACTAGGGATTTCTTTGTAGACCTCTTGTAGGTCCTCATAAAAGAAGTCCTTGAAATTGTCATTTAATTTATAAATGTAAGTGTGTTTTTTTACTACTTCCGTTTTTCCTCCTCTAAAACATGACTATCACATTTCGAAGCTTTTCCGTAATAGAAATCGTATAGAAAGCAAACTAACCAAACACAACTTGGAATTTGATTCTTTATTATTCTTTACATCATGTGAAGCATCCCATTCTTGGCGAATAAAGTTTTCACCTACATAAATATTAAGCGCCATTAAAAAAAAACGAATATAAAAAGGAAAAGCTTACTTGGCCAGCAAATGTACCAAAAATAGATGCTTTTCGTTTTCAATAGAAAAAAAAATGTTGGCGAACATGTGTACCTGCGTACACATACAAGATGTGTGTTGCGGTAGAATGCTATTACTTTTATTTCTTTACAAAACTTGTTTCCCTTATCCCAAGGCAACCAACCACTCATAGAAAAAGTTCCAAATATACAGCAGCAATAATGTCGTTCAAAAAGATCTTTTATTTCATTACAAACAGTGTACCTTTACCACCTACATACATACATACGTTTTCATTTCGCAATGAAATGAGTCTGCACATTAAAGATGTGAACGAAGAATATCTTACCCACTAATGGTATCTTTTTTTTTTTTTGCAAAAGCCATCCATATGAAAGATGTTAGGGTAACTGCTATCCTGCTAGGATGTAGAGCATACACTATGATACAAAAGAATTCTGTTGAGGGAGAAGCTCGCAACATTTAACATTTACATTAACCGTAATAGCTTTTAATGTCCTCACCTGGGGTTCGCCAAAATGGTGAAAATATAAAAGAAAATTAGTTCAAAAGAATAATGCTAACAAGCTAGCAACTATGAGATAAGATTCCAGAGCAAAAGCTTTGTCTATATAGTTACAGAAGATTTGTTGGTATGCATTTCAGAAAAAAAACATCAATGCATGTGTTTTTGTTTTTAAGTGCACAATGTCCTTGTAGAATTTTGCGTGTATAATGAGAAGAGATTTTGTAAGGATTTGACAATTAAATAAAAAGCTGAATTTCTATACAGAAAATTTGTAACAGACACTGTAAATCTAGGTAAACTGTTGGTAGCTATCTTGTTAAACCTTCGAATTGAAAATTTTTTAGGCTCATTTTATATATATATATTATTTATATATTTATTTATAATAAGATGATGGCTCCTTCGCAGTCTGGTTTCCGTCCATTTCGCACTTGTGAAACTGCTATATTAAAGGTATCAACAGATATAAGAATGGCCATGAACGACAATAATTTCAATACGCTTGTCCTCCTTGACAGCTCTAAGGCATTTGATAGTGAAGGTCATGAATTTCTCCTTTGTAAACCTGCATCTGAATAAAGATTCACTGCAACCGCTATTTCCTTGATAAAAGAGTTTCTCAGTGATCACCATCAGCTAGTTAAGGTGGGTAATAATTTTTTCGACCCTAAGGGCCGTCTCATGTGGTATACCTCAGGGTTCTGTACTTGGTCCTCTACTTTTTAGCCTGGTTATTAATGACCTTCCGGATTTTATTGAAGATACAAGAATTCACCTCTATGCTGATGACGTACAGCTTTATTTAACTAGGCCTTTTGGCCTTATTGAGGACTACATCGAGCGTATTAATCGGGATCTTGAGAGGATTCATGAGCGGTCCAGGCTGAATGGGTTACTGTTTAACCCTACAAAGTCGCAGGGAATTGCTCTGAGCTCAGACTTGAAATATTGCGATAATATTAAAGGCTTACTTAACAAAGTCTATGCTCCCGGCTAGTATTTTAGACAAGCCCATTAGGCAGAGGCTTGTGAAGACATTAATTATGCTCTACTTTCCTTTGGATATTCCCAAATTAGATAGTGAATGCGCTCGGAGAGTTTAGGTAGTTTTCGTTTAATTTTTGGCTTATGAAGTTTTAACTATTTTTCACCTTAAAGTACTACTTGGATATTCTCTAAATAACTACTTAAAGCGAACAATTTTAATTTTGCTCTTTAGTATTTTAAATAGCAATGAGCCAGAGTATCTCCGGGAATTTTGTCAGTTTGTGGTATCCCCACGTAATCGTAAAATTATCACTCCCCGTTTCAGCAGAACAGTCATGGAGAGCTCTTTTCCTGTTTAAGCTGCTCGCTTTTGCAATCTTCTCCCTTCTAGCTTGCTGGGGGCTCGCACCGTTAATGCATTCAAAGCTATTATTAAAATTCATGCTCTGTAATCTTGCGAACACTTTTGAGCACTTTTCTAAACTTTAATCTGTGCAGTTAGTGTAGTACTCTATCTATTTTTGTGTAACTCTTATATTTTCTTATGTACCTACTTTATCTTACTTTCTTGTTTCTATTTTTTCAGAATTTCGTAATTGTGTGTATTAATTAATTACTTTCTCTAATAGTCATCCCATTTTAATTTCTATGTGTACGAACATAAGATTTGTAAATAAATAAATTATTTTAATTATTATAATTATGATTTTCTTCTTATATTGTTTAATTAATTGAGAAATCTTCAATGTTGCTCCAACTATTTCGACTTTCGACTGTATCCAACATGAACGCCTATGAAAACTTCAGTTACCTTTTGTATAGTAAATTTTTGAAAAAATAATTTTTAACTATCTAAAGTACTAAATCACTTCGATCAATCTGCGATTCGACTCTTGATTAGTCTATTGAAGGATATGAAGCAGTTGTAACTCAATTCTACTTCTTACATTTATCGTCTCTAAGGAACAAGAGATGAATTACAACTCCACCCAATCAAGTTCATGCGTCAGCCTTTAATTATTATAAATACCTTATAGTGCGTACTACTTGTAAGCTTAAATATAATTCAAATACTTCAATATCCTATCTTGAGAATTTTAACCTTAAAATAATATTCAATAACGTAACTACCTGTGCGCTTAACCTTAACCTAAAAGCTCCATACTTATTACACGTGTCGCCTGGACCAGCGGGTGTGAAGGCTTTCTACGATGGCACGTGGTTATCAACTCGACCTGCATCCGATGAGCTCGTTTATACCACACACTGCTTCCGGTTTCTTCTATATATTTTTTATTCGTATGTTCGTTTCCTTTAGACTGCTAATTGCAATGCGGAATCTTACAGGACTTCTTGCAACGCCTTTTTCTGGAGTCCTTCATATAAAAATCGCTGGAATTTCAGCTTCTTCTGGCAGTTCTCTTGCGGCTCCCAATGGCAATCTCTTTTGAACCGATTGCTTTTTAGCTTAACTTTTTCTTCATCGGTTGGTTGGCTGCTTTGTCGTACTGTGCTCCTATACACCTTTCTCAATCGCTATGAGCACTGGAACATCTTTTTCTTAATTTTCACTTGCTGTTTTTAAGAAAATTGCTTGTACTGCTGGAGCCTGTGACTTTATGTTTCCAACACGAATCACAAAATGGCCTTCCGGATCTTGTACGAACTGCGAACCGAAGTCCGAACCGAACTTCTCCATGTGGGTTTGTACGATGGTACTGCCCTAAGCCGTTCACCCACTGGCATCTAATGTTTATTTCAACTACTGACCTTCTGTACTTAGTGCTTACACCCGCAACTGCTCCTTATTGTTACAATTCAACTTTCCCTAATGACAATGTTTCCCTTTTTTTCTTTAACATAAAACTATTTCATATAAACAGTGATTATCTTATCTATTTCTTAATTCTAACTGTACCTATGTTCACAATCTTTCGTACTTCTACTACCTTGAGGATTTAAATCTATTCCGCACTTTACCTAGCATACTAAGTTGGTTGACACTTCAATTTTAACAAAATCCCAGTAGGTACTGTCAAACACAATTTAAACTGTAATTGTTTCAAAATCATATTACAATTTTCTTTTATTATCATACAGTCATGACGTGTGTGTCTATTAATTATAGTGTGAGAAAGCAAGCTGTTGCTGAGGTTTTCGCTGCCTCATTCTTGTGAATAAAATATTTTTCACACAATCTAATGAACGTTTAGCTTTGTGAGTGTGCGGACCATGAAATACTTTTTCTCTAGGAGAGTACACGTATTAAAAAATATGGTATTGGCATAAATCAATAACCTCTCGTTACTTTTATCCTTTAATAGTTCTTTTAATTGAATTACTGAATGTACATTTATGATCGCATGCGCCTATGCGGACATGGGAACCTTTTGGAGAGTTTACATGATCAGCTATTTAGGTTTTCCTGTTTAAGTGGACCCTGGTTGACATCATTATTTACATTCTTCACCTAAACTTAGTCTTGTTTTTCGTTAACTCTTTTTGTTTTCTCTTCATTTAATTCAATTCCTTTTCCTTTAGGATGTGCTACTAATTTATTATGCAACAACGAGATGCGAAAATCGGTTGAGTGTACCACAAATGCTGAACATGTTAACCCGAGGCACCTTTTGCTTAAATTTAAGAAGGCAACGGTAAGAAAGTTACCCAACGATTCCTAAATGCATACATTGATCACTTGAAACCTGCATTGAAAATTATACGACAATCGTTGCTTATGTTTTAACTAGATCCCTTGCTCGGGAGCCACAAACAATTCTGAAATTGTTACTTGATATGAGCGTAGATAATACCTATACTGTAACGCATAACGCTTCACAGCGGTAAACTGAAGTTCGAGCAAGTACGTGTCGTAAGGTAAAAGGACATGAAAAGAGCTTCGCTTACTTGAACATCTAAGTGAGCTGTCGACAAACAACATAAGGAACTAAGCAATGCTGCATGGTGTTATGGACTTATAGTCTACTGGCCTCCATGTAACAACAACGTCTGTTACACAGTTAGCACGTTATCTAGTTCCCTTCAAATTTACTGTGATGTGCCCCAGGGCTCTGTATCGGGACCTTTGTTATTCAATTTATTCATTAATGATCTACCCCTAGTTACTTCTGATGTATGTGTGTTTATATGCAGATGATGTGCAAATTTCGCTTAGCAGGCTAATATTTGAAGACTGCATTGAAAGAGCCAAATCTGACCTTAAAATAATTTCGTCTTGGTCGCTACTCAAACTTAATGGTCTTGTTATGAATCTCAAGCAAGAAGTCTTACTGTCTGCTGATCTGAAGGAATGGTTTATAACTGGATGATCTATCTCCTGTTATGCTTAATGGAACTTATTTAGCTTACGTGTTGCTCAATACAATTATTTTCAAAATTTACGGCGCTCTTCTTCGTCTACAATTGTTTGGGAAGATGCTTCCTCTTCCAAAATGAAACTAAGATTGGTTAGAGCTCTTCTGCCAGGGCACTACACTTAATGATCTGCAAATTTCTACGTATGCAAATACATAAGAAAATTAAATAGAGGTACAGAGATGAATGGACATCTAAAAGGATTCCCAATTGTTTTCCGGTGTGGGGTATTTGAACTACTCCAGCTACCTTAACTTAAGTTTATTTGAGATCCATACCAGATATAAATTTAAAGGAAACGAACTGTATTATGTATCCGTAGGTCCTGGAACAAAAATTTTTTTTTTAAATTTAATTGGATTTTCTATAACAAATATCAGAAATACCCCGCTTAGGAACACAAAGGTTTAGCATGTACTTAAGTGGGTAATAGTCCATCATTATTCCTGATTTGGCTATTATCAAAACTGATGATTTTTGAAGTGTTTATATGGGAAGTTAATGAGCTTCCTCGCTTGCCTTGGTCTTGTCGAATTAATATTGGAAAAGAACAGATCGAACATTTTAATTAATTAATATCTGAACTATATACAAGTCAACAAATCAACCCAAGGGTAAACCAGACCCTGGGTTGATTTGTTGACTTGTGTATAGTTCGCTCTGTAAGCTAGCCCAAGTATCAAAGACATACATGGTAAATCATCTTGAATTTAGATTTTGTATCGCTAGATATCTCACGTGGCATTTATATGGGCACAGTACCTAAGTTGGCGAACTACTAAGTGTGATCGTAATGAAACACGAACTGCGCATGCGTAAAAGTGGTCATCTAACATAGTCGCAGGTTGGAGACCATATCAATAAATTTCGATCGTTCCACCTTTTAATTGTGTGCAGCTTGCGCTGATGGGTATTTTTGGAGGACGGCTGGAATGGTTCTTCACAATGCTCATTGGCGTGCAAGCTGGTTCGGGAAACCCTCTGGCACGCATAGCAATTGATGCGATAGTGCTGGAAATTCATTTTGGTCGTCGCTTCTCTGTAGATTTTCCAGAAAGAGAGTTGCGGGCGAAGGGGAGAGCCTTGTCGAGTCTTCCTCGGACCTCTCTAAAGCTTTTCACTGACGGCTCTCTCACTAATGAGGGAGCCGACCCCCTGGTGTTTATTTTCTTGAATCTGACATTGGGTTGAAGCAGGCTTTCACTTGGAAGACACCTACTGTCTTCCAGGCTGAGGTCTTCGCCATCGCAATGGTAACGAAAACGCAGATAGCCCTTGAGATGGAAATCAACGGAAAGGACATTGCTATGCTCTCGGATAGTCAGGCAGTCTTGATGGCTCTGAGTGGCCTCGGATAGCATCTAATTTACTGGCGACTGTAGAATGTCTTTGGATAAACTGTGTACAAGGGGTACCCGGGCACATGGCTCGTTTCATGTTCATCTAATAAAGATGGGAGTTACTGACAGCTGGAAGGAGAGCCTGAGACAGCCGAACATTTCTATTCCCTTGTCCAGTCTTTGTCCGAAGCAGGTTGGATAAGCTTGGTTCTGCCCTCGTTTCTTTGAATAAGCTAAAAACTATACCTCACCTACACTTTTTGCCCCTCTCCAGATTTATAATTGTGATTTATCATGTGAGCTCTCAACCTAAAAAACATGGACCACTAACACAACAAGAAGTTTCTATGCAAAATCCTGTTTGCTATTGTAAGCCTTCAGCCCTAGTTTGGCTGGAGATAAGTGGACTATTTCTGTGCGAAGTTTTATTAAGAAGTACATTCCAGCCCTCCAATAGATATATGTCTTGCGATGTTGACATTGTTACCCTCTCCAGATTATATCAGTCCTATATTCTGTGCGTTATACATTGAAAATTTCCTGCTGATTTTATAATTACGTTTCTTTATCTAAAAAAAAAGGGGGGCGAGTGCATTTAAGCACACACCCTAATTGAAATTGGTGTGAAAATCTCGCAAAAATCGCGAGGTTAATTGGAAATGCGGCGATAATTAGAGAGCAGCACACTAAATAGAATAATACGGCATATCACATTGATTTTTTTTTTTTTTTTTTTTTTTTTTTTTTTTTTTTTTTTTTTTTTTTTTTTTTTTTTTTTTTTTTTTTTTTTTTTTTTTTTTTACAATAACATTTTCCTTGCTTTTTAGACGGGTTTCGTGCACTTCCCTATCTTCTATTTTAAAATTTCGACACAGTCTGTCGTGTCGTCATCCCGTCGTCATCCTCTTCTTCAACCTGACTGATTTCGTGACCTAAAACCACTCTTGTTTCGGCGAAACCAGGAGCAAATTAAATATTTATAAACCCTAAGTGTTCTTCTGTGTTTATGAGCGCATATCCCTTCCTTTTGATTGATTGATTATTTCTATTTTTATAATGCCTACCTAAATCCATGCATGAATTACTTCCCTATGCTACTGCATATGAGCGTAAATAGAAGTGTCCTGTACTAAACTGTTATAGTATTTCGAAATTAAATTCACTCCTTTTTATTGAATAAATAGTTAGTGATAGGTTAAGTATAGGCCGCAATTATATTCCATTCGTTATTGGCTTGTGAAGACCGATTATCTTTTTGGTTGGTATGATGAGCAGTATATGGATGGTCTTCCTTGTTATTTTCTCCAGTTTTCCGTTTCTGTATTCATAATTACAAGGATGCCTATGGACGCAATATTTATGAAACCATTAAAAGTTGTTTCGCTTTAGAAAAATGCATTTAATGATTTTAGATGAATTATCTCAGTGTATCACAGGCACACCAAGAGTTGAAGTCCTCGGTATGACTGTCAATGGAGAATTTTTCTTCGAAGCCCTGAGTTCACCTACCTATTTAGATAAATATGTATTTAGTGAAAAGATTGAAGAAATTAAATGCTAATGGATCGTAATGTTGAAACCTTGAGGTTATGCGAGTAGATTTTAGGGCTAAGGATAGCGTTATGCTCTGTAAGAGAACGATTTGTGAATACCTGCGGTGCTGACTGATGCCCATCTGCCATCTATTCTTGATTGTCTTTTTTTCCAGGAAAGTTCACAAAAATCGTCTAAAATTTCCTGTTCAAATATCAAGGACATTGAAAAGGAGCCGAACTCGTAGTGGATCGGTAATCTTAATAAATTTCGTAGGTATTCCAAAAAGCCATTCGACAAGGTCAAAGAGACTATGGTTTGAAGGAGACATATTGAAAGTATTTTTAGACTGAGAGAAACTATATAAGCTTTGCGAAGAAATTCAAAATTCTAAAAAAATTAACATGATGGATATTGCGAATTAATAATGTTTCGAAGCAATGAGTAATGTTCTTATGGCTTAACTAGGCGCGATTACTAAATCCGATATGACCTAGAATCTCCAACAAATACAATAGCGAAGAGACTTTCTTTTGAAAGAGGTTACAAGGTAACCAATAACGAAAGAAGCCAAATACTAGACAGACGACTCCAGCTTCCGCAACGGGCCCAAGTTTGGTATACTGACGGATCCCGGAAGGACGGGAAAACAGGCGCAGAGGTGGTTGGTCCAGATATGGAACTATCCATTCCGCTTGGTGCCTCACCTTCCATTTTTCAGGCGGAAGTATATGCTATAGAGGTTGGAGCTTAGGAAAGCCTAAATAAGGGCTATAAGAACTCCAACATTTACATTTGTTCGGACAGCTAAGCTGCGCTCCTAGCTCTTGCCTCTCAAGCCTTTCGAAACTAGCCTGGAGCTGCTACTCGAAACTCCCAACTAATGTCTAGGGATAACCAAGTAATCTTGGTTTGGGTCCCTGGACACGAAGGAATGGAAGGTAATGAAAAAGCGGACGAACTGGCTAAAACCGGAGCTGAATGTTCGTATACCGGTCCCTACTACATTTCACCTACCAAAAAGCCACTTTAGGGGGAACTGCTTAAGTGGGAAAACAGGCAACTGGATCTCCTTTGTCGTAGCGCGCCCGGTATGAGGCAGGCGAAGAAATTCTTCAACCCCTCTTATCTCCAGACGCGCCAACTCATTGGACTTGTTGTGTCCCAGTCTGCTGGTACACGGAAGCAAGAAGCTGGCAGGTGTACTGGGAGTAAAGTAGCAAGCAATAGCGGAACACTTTACTTCGCACAAATAATGTGATAATTGCTTACATTACGGTGGCAGTGACTAAACATGCTACTTAGCATAGAGCACGGTCATTGCCCGTTTTGTTTACAACAGCACAGCTGCATGCTATTGGTGACATTGGCCAGCAGTCTCGTCATCGGTTGTAGAATATTACCGTATCATAATTACATATGTTGAGGATCATGTTCTACTTTCGATTTCCGTGTGCAAGCTTTCGAGGTGCGCAACTGAATTGGTGTGGTCAGCTCGGGTTTTATTCATAAAGCAGTCGGAGTTAATAGTTAGTAAAAAGTGATAGCAGTGTTTTAAATAAAAACGGTTTACAGTAACAAAGTTGTAAGTTTAAATTGTTTAGGGCCACGACAGACTTAGCAAATCCGATAAATTTTATATGGAATCGATGGATAGGCCTGAAGTCACTAACCACGCTGCAGGCTGGAAGAAGGCCTTAAGTGAAATAGTGAACTGATATTATCAACCTGTATCAACTGAAACTTTTCCTGTGTACTACCAAAATGGTTTACTTTCTTAAAGGCATTCCATTTTCAACATTTTATTAGGGGGATGCGTTTGACCACAAGAAGAAAGCTTAGACTATTTATCCTTCCAAGGATTTTGGACATAATTTTAAGTATTTCTCCATATTTATCATTTCGGTGCCTTGTTTATCTAGCTAGAACCGAGAATGATGTTGAAGGTAAATGACGATGAAGAATTTATCACGGCTATTGATGTTGCCCATTGTGGAAAAATTTTTGGTAGTGCATGGGTGGAAAACGAGTTAACTGGTTGGAGTCAAAGTTTTGGTTACTAATGAAAGCTTTCATGATTTGCTTATAGATCACAGGCTCCATACGCTCAATCTCTGCGGCTACTAGTTAAGTTTTTCTCATCTTGTCGTCATTGAATTTAGGTTAGACATACTAAGTTTTTGCTAGATTTGTTTATTAAGACGTTGAGAGTGAGGGAGAGAGAGCGAAACTATGGTGTTTATGTTAGATGGGAACAATCCGCTGGTTACATGTTCTTGATTCGCAGTAAAATTCTTCTAGTCAGTTCTGTCGATTTTTGTGGATAGCTTTTCTGCAATTAAATGGCCGATGATTGTGTTTTATTTTTTGTCCCTACTAGCATTGCAATGAACTACCATCTTCCTATGAATTGATGTATTCTAGAATAAAATCAAGTAAAAGCATATCACTGTTTCATATAGCAAGTTCGCTCGTATGTTTCTAAAGGTCCCTTGAATATAACCTTTGAGTTTCTGGAGACCTGCGGGGAAGCATATAATTGTCTCCGTAACTGCAATTAGTCAGTATTCCTGCGATGAGTGCATAGGTATCAGGGAATTGTGCAAAATATGAGAGTTGACATACCTGATTGGTCCGTCTATACTATATTACTGTTTGTGGACCAGTTGCCGTACACAGTGATTGGTTTCTTCTTCTGAAATTTCAAAGGGATATTAAGGGGGGGGGGGGGTTTAGTTACTTCGGTGAAATAAAATCATATTCAAGAATTTTTTTAGACGATACAGGTAATGCTAGTTTATTGAATTAATTAACATCTGAACTATATTTGTATAAATTTTTATTGCTAAAATTGATAAATAAGCCGGTGGCAGCAAATCTCCACAGGTGCCTCGAAAAAAAGTTGTTTTGCCGTGAACACTATAACTTGTCACTGGATCATTTGGAGCAAAAAAATCAAAATGCGTTTATTAGGTGAAATGTTTCTCTAGGTAACAACGTCGAGCTTTTTTTTTATAATCAATTTTTCCATTTTTGATAGCACTTGAAAATCAAAAACGCGATTTTCGCTTAAAAATCGGCAAATTTATTGGTATAAAATAAAAATAATAATAATAAAAAAAAAATCGACGTTTTACCTCGTGATTTTCGTATAGAAATTGTGTACAAAATTTTAAAAGAATCGGTGTATTAGATTTTGAGTTACTTGCTTTGCTTTGCTTTGCTTTAAAGTTTTCCACACTGAAAAATCCGAAATGAAACTCGATAATTCTTTTATACTTACACAGAGTCGCGAACATGAACTTTTAAAATGTTATGATGAAATTTTAACGTTACATACAATTGCTCGGCACGTGGTACAGTTTTAAACTGATATGTATACTATGTCTCGAATATATACACCACCCCCCACACAGCACAAATGTGTCCGTGGTATGTTACTGGGAAATCCTCTTAAGATATAAAAAGATATAAGATATAAATTGTCCGTGGGAAACCCCGTCCGGTCCCAGTTACTAACTTAGGACATCCCTGGGAGTGACGAATGTCCGGGCTTGGGATGTCCCTGGTAGATCCCATGCCTTTTTCACAGGATTTCCTGTGGCTGTACTTAAGAACAGTTCACACATTCAATAATGTAAAATTCCCGCTACAAGCGAAATTCTAATTTGCTAGCGAGATGTACGGGGCAATATCTGATGATATTGTTTAGTATTTTCTGGGATTGCAAGAATTTTTTTTATCGGTAGGAATTTTTACAAGAAATAACAATAAATACTGCCTGGAAAGTATATGCCAGAGGTGGATACACTTGCACAAAACATAAATCGAATATTGTTAACACAGGCAAAGTGAATTCCTATGACAAAATTACTAAAAAATCAAGTTCTGAAATGTACAACTAAAAAACTTTGCCAAAACATGGAGAAATTTTCAGAAGCGAATATATTTCTAGTATAGCTTCACGCATGTAGCTGGCTTCAACAACTCAGTTCCCAAATGGCTTCTTTCAATACATACTTTTTATTATATTTTTGTACACCAAGCAACAAATTAGTGCTTTCACCAGAGAGCCACGCGAACCATCAGAATCAGAGAACAAGCCGAAATAAATTCTGGAAGGGGAAATGCTTTTCCGTGTTTGTACCAAAAATACTGAGACTGTTCCCATAGAGAGTACTTGTGGGATATCATAGGGAATGACTTATGGGAAATTTTTAATAACTCCTAGAAAAAGGGTCCTAAGTACATACTGAATACTTCCTATTTATCCCGGGAAAGCTATGGGATCTGTGGGACAAGAATGGGATGTCCCTGGGTAATTTTGTGCTGTATGGGGCTCCGATCGACTTAAAATTTTGACACAATATTCTTGAGATGTTATACATTCATTTAAAAAAATAAACAAAGAACTAAAAAAAAATACAAAAAAAAAAAATTTTAATACCTTACCCTCCCCTTAAAAAAATTTAGGACACTTGCTTTTGAGGATTAAATACAAGAAAATGCAGAGCTGTAATGGCGTCATTATTTTCATAAATGATTATCGTTGAGATCCAAAATGTCTATCCTGGAAAGAATGCGTCAGGCGATCTTTTCGTCTGTTGGAAGATTAGAGATTGACATTTCTTTAAATATTTATTGTTTTGTGCTCCCTCATCAAGATATATTTAACTTCATCAAGAATACAGACAGGATTGATTTGGTTTTTTCGCTTGAGATTTTTCTCTCCCTGAATGAAAAAAAAAACGCAATATCAGATAACTACAGCATTTTAACAAACGTTCACACGAGCATACCTCACAAAGGACATATTTGGCTGTCATATATCAATGGCTAGATCAGGATCGGGTACAAGTTTAATAAAAAACTCCTCCAGAGGTCATAAACGTACAATGTACATGGTACGTATGAGGCATGCTAGTAATTGTATGGTGATCTTATGGTCAACTTTATTTCGAAACCGTAACTTGTGTCTTCGACTAACCGTGAATTGTACAAAACATCTTTTCCTTGAAATTATCGTCAGTTTATGAAGGGAAAACCAGCCCCCACCAATGCTTAAGCCAACTTGCATGAATTTCCATGCAGCAGCTATAGTGGGTCTAGTGATAATAATAGGGAAATAATCCGCATATGTTTTACAGCGAAATAATTCTGCTGCAATTCTTTTCATATTCACATTAATCTTTTCTAAACTTTTTGGTTGCGTTACGTGAGAACCGCGGCAGTTGCAGATTAGTCCAATTCATAAAAATACTGCTAGCAGCTGTGGGATATGTCATTGCAGTTTTTCTCTGCATTTAATATAGATGATATGCTAATCTGTGTGGAGGCAGTTTATTTGAATCTGAAGCAACTTTTTTCATAAGCCGAGCCTTGGTAGTTTTTTGTATACAAAAACAGGTCGAAAATATTTCATCATATCATTTTATACAAAATATGCATGCGTACATATTTCGATGCTCCCTTCTCTAGATACTTAGGCCTATAATGAGAAAAAATTGAAAATTTTATTGAACCTCATATTTACATATAACAAGCAACTTACACCTATACATACATTTCTGTCAAGAATTTCTCTAAATATTTGACAGGATCTCCTTTATTTAACCGCCCTCAAAGGTATCTATTCTAGCGTATATATATATACCCCTCGGGGTATAATAATTGGATATCCTCCCAAGATACTAGAATTTTCAAATAGCTGAAGACGAAAAAAACAAAAAAAAACATTTAATATGCCATGAGCTCGGAAGGTTCTGCCATCTCTCTGTATCCAAATGAAACATAAAAAAAGAAAAATCACTAGGAAATTGGAGGAACTGAATATGCAGCGCAGTAAAAATTCCATCCTAATCAAATAATCCTTCCAGCAGCAGTGGTGGAAAATTTCAATTGTCAATATGGAAAATGCTGGTAAAACTCACTTTCTATAAAACCCGTGGGAAAGAAAACGCGAAGCTTTTATCGAGATTTTAAATAAATTTAAAAGTTTATCTTTCGCCCTTGTCGCTTGTGAAAGTATGCATAGTAACTTTCCCTATAATACTAAAAGTCCTGCACGGGCCTTATGGATTTTTCTGGTTATAGGAGTAATATTTTATCCGCACACAAACCCGCCACCCCTCTTATATTCTGGTCTTTTGGCTAGAAAGAAAACTCTCGATGCATTATCTATTAAAGGCAAGATAGGAGGAACAAAATTGAGTTCTTCTTACATAAGAGCAACATGACTTCTTGCATATCTAAACCGAAGTAATATTGGCCCCGGATATGTTCGGGCATTTTAAGTTAAGTGTACGAGAAGTATATGTCTATATGGATTAATTTTGCAGAGTTGCAGCTTACTAAGTTTTGTTGTTGGCTAACTTAACAGATGGTATAAGGAAACTACATACATATATATATATATGTACATATGTGTGTATACACTATATACAATAGCAGTTACCCTTCTAAGGCGATATGGATACTTACGTGAGATACACGCTCCCTTTCGATACAAAATTGTCAGCATTTATGGTGATGCCAGTTTTTAGTTCTGTTTTTTAACAATAGATACAAAAGTGCTTCGCAAGGATTTCTTTCATGAAAAGTGCTTATTGTCTGACAGGATCCGGTAATATTTTAGGCTAATGTCAGAGTTCAAGAAATTGAATTCCGGACAAGATTGATATGTCTGATGTATTTTGAAATTTTGTAGAATTAATATTCGTATAGCAGAAGTGAAGTTATAGGATAGATTTCTAGGACCGATTTTAGGGGTAATTTAATCAATGTTCATTGTTTATGTCATTTAAATTTCAATATGTAATCACATGCGTAAAATTTTGTTGCAATCGGTTGTTGGCAATTTTGGATCTTTTTCTCGTTTGCTAATATCGATTAATTAGTGTTTGTATTGAGACGGAATTAAATCTGGTAAGGATTACAGTGCCATTGTTTTCGTTTATCATGTAGCCTTTCCGGTTTAATAGAGGTGCAACTGGCTTGTTGAAACCGGTCGAGGGAAAAAAATCCTCAAGTTCTATTTATTTTCTGATTTTTCTGTAAAATAAAATTAAAGAACTTTATGGTGAATTTTTTTTTCACATACTCCGGTGCGACAAATAGAAAGCAGAACTGTAAAATTAAAGTACCATTACAATTACCAATACCGAGTATTTAAGAATTGGCAATTCCCAGTATTAAGCCTCCTGTACTGGAATTAAAATTTTACAGTCCCATTCCCGAAATGGCAAGTAATACTTTAAAATACCAGAAAGTAATTGAATTAGCGATTCCATTACAAAAATACCTACAATTTCCCAAAAGTATTTAAAATGGATTTGGCTATTACTATATAATTCTATTCAATTCTTTTCAAATAATTTCAATACTTTTAATTACTTTGACAACTTTAGTATAAACATGAATTATGAATTGAACTAGATCAATTGTATTTTTAGTTTTATTGTAAAAAAAAAAAACTTTTCCCTGCTTTCGATGTTCTCAAGGTGCAACAAAATTAAGTAGTTTGGAAAAAAACGTTCGCTTAAAAAAAATTGTAGACCAAGAGGTTAAAAAATACAAGTCACACTCTAGGGAAATATTGACTGTTTCCTATTTTTTCATATTTAAATTTGCAATTACATAAAAAAGAATAGTTAAACTTAGTTAAGTCCACTTTATTTTAGTAGAAATAGCTCATCAAATAGTTATTCACAGTTATTAAACCTAATTTTTTTGGCAGTGCTATCTACTTTTACAAAGTAAAATTTACAATTCCAGTTTACCCTTTTCTCTGGGTGTATTAAAACTATTTCAATTAATTTTTAATTATTCTCCCAAAATTCCAGTTTGCCTTAATAAAGACTAATTTTTCAAAAGAAAAATCACTAAGAGCCTGTTTTTAGGATGGTTGATTAAGCCCGCTAAGAAAAACAATCGCTCTATTACGCCTAATGAAGCCAAAGGTGGATTGTACTTCAGTGCAGCTTGTTTAATTAATTTAATTAATTAATAAATGAAATTTTAATCGTCTTAGAAGCTGCAAAAGTTTTAAAAAATACAAAGCTACAAAAACAATTTTAGTTAATGTTTTGTTTTTGCAATTCCTTCACATTCCAGTTATTATTTCGTTTTTCTGCACATTTATATTTCCAGTTTCCAGTTCGTTTTCTTTTGTATCTGTCTCTGATCTCTTATAATTTTTATCGTTTTGTTTTCCAATATTAGCTTCATTCGAATTAACTTAAGCCACTTCCATTTAATTGGATTAATTGAATTCATTGTCATCTAGATAATTATACAATTATTAAATATTTAATTTCTAAGTCTAATTTTTAAGTCTATAGTTTTTATAGGTTTTTTGAAGCAAACGTACTTCTTCAATCTACTTAATTTTATTGCACCTTGAGAACATGGAAAACAGGGAAAAGTTGTTTTTTTTACAATAAAATTAAAAAGACAAGTTATCGTTCATTACATAATTCATGTTTAATACTGACGTTGTCAAAGTAATTAAAAGTATTGAAAGTATTTGTAAAGAATTGAATGGAATTATATAGTTATAGCCAAATCCATTTTAAATACTTTTGGGAATTTGTAGGTATTTTTGTAATGGAATGGCAAATTCAATTACTTTCCGGTATTTTAAAGTATTAGTGGCCATTCTGGGAATGGGACTGTACACTTTTCAATTCTTAAATACTCGATATTGATAATTATGAGGTATTAAATCCAATAAATAATGAGTATTTTACAGCTCTGAATTAGAAAGTCTTTAATTACGTGACTTGTTCAAAATAAGCAAATAAAAACCAGTAACTACCCATTGAGAAAAAGGGCATTGGTAAATTCAATCAAAAACCAAGATTACACCAAGTCTTGGCTTATTTTCAGCCTATTGAACTTTTGTTTATAACAAATAAACTTATTTTGTTATTTTTTGCTCAACTAATTGAACTAGTCAAATCAACCAAGTTTCGTTTGAGTTATATTATAACCAAAACCTTTGGTTAAGTTTATTAAGTTTTAACCAATATTTTTTTCAACCTAGACTTTAGTCGACTCAACAGAGCTTTAGTTAATATATGAACTAAGAAATTATTTAATTCAACCAAAATTAGGTAACTTTCCAACCTAAATTATGGTTAATTTAACATAATTTCTAACCTAAACATGGTTAATTTGATCTAGTTATAAGTAAATTGTTAACTGAGCCTTCAATTAATGGAACAAAGGTTTGGTCAAGTATTCAACCAAGTCTGTGGTTAATTTTACTAAGTTTGAATAAATGTTCAACACAATTAAAGTTTATATTACCATGGTATAGTATAGGCCAACGGTGGGCAAATGTAGCTCTCAGAGCCTCATGCGGCTCTTCATTGAGCTAACTGCGGCTCCCATGGCAGAACTTTTTTCACTGAAGCTTTTTAAACGAAATAAGTAACTCTATGTGTATCTACATATTTTGTTATACAGATTTTATATTGTGTTAATTTTAGTGTTTATGCCTTGAGATTGTGTTGTATTTTGCAATAACTTTTTGAATGAGTAAAGATTTTATTTGAGTTTTTTCTAATGTTGCATATTCATAAATGTGGCTGGGCAATTCTTGCTAAAAAAAAAACAAAAAAACTAAACATTGGTTTTGTTTTTATTTTTCAATCTTGTTAAAACAACGTACCTTTAGTGGAGTTTAGGTACCACAAAGTCTAAGCATGACTCCAATGTTCACTAGTAGTCTTGACTTGACTCAGAGAGAAGTGTCTCGTTATTAGCTGTAGCGGAAGTCTTCGTTATTTCTTAATTATCTGGAGGTAGCGAGTTGATGTATGGTTATAGTGTAATTGGACTACACTGTGATATCTTGAGGTAGTTGTCCAAACGTACATGAGAGTCCAACACAGTTGTGAGTACAAAAATAGGCTTAAGAGGTCTTGCTTATGATGGTACTGCAAGTATCGTTACCGGCTGTATAGCAGCAGGTTAGGAGGATCTTGATGGAGGAAGTATGACGAGTGTCGTACTGCTATCTTGTTCAAAATGGTACGCCTAAAAGAAAAACTATGATATTCACAAAGGACGTAAATGACCAGTCGACCCAATGTCATGCTGGTCAAGCCAAGTGGAACACTTCTACTGTGGCGTTAGATCTAATCAATCTCGGTAGCCAAGTACAAGGTAACTTTCGTGGACATATTCCTCGTTAGCGAGCAGTTAAGAGAAACGCTACTAGCATTGACGTTTGAGAACAGTTATCACAATTGCAAAGGCTAAAGAGGAACAACGACACTGACGTCGGCTAGTCCAGCTAGATTATCAACTTCTTTCGTCGTGATAGGCTGACGCAATCCTGTTGATTGATTGATTGAACGAGAGGTTTGGGACCCCGAGAGATCCACCGAACGTAGGCCACATCAAGCCCCATTATTCACCCTCCAGATCCATGAGCAATGGCTCATAGATCCCAACCGGACGCTCCTATAAATTTCAATATTGGCCCCCAGCCCTCCTTGCCGGCGTCGCTCAACTCGTCCAGGAGGTGTGAGCCAAGGAATCTGTAACGTATTCCTGAGAGTGCCGGAGGAGTGACAAAAAAAGTAGATCACTGTTTCAGACTACTTTCCGGAACCCCTGCATGTAGGATTATCAACAAGTCTCATCCTGTGAAGGTGACACCTGAGAGAGGAGTGCCCAGTGAGGAAGGACACCAGAGTTCTCAGGGTTGGCTTGTTAAGACCTAGGAACTTATTTGTTTGATTTGAGTTTGTTGTTCTACTCGAGGGATCTTCTATCCAAAGACGACTGTGTTGGCGGTTAGCCCAGCTAGAAATGATTGAGATAAGGTGTTTTGGTTCAATCCCGACTCTGGAGGCAGGTTCCTCGGAGGCTGCACCAAGACGAGCAAGCTCGTCCGCTCTTTCATTCCCGCTAATGTTGCTGTGCCCCGACACCCACTGCACTATCACCCTGTTATTCCGAGAAAGGGAGTTCAGGGTGGTTTTGCACTCCATTAATAGTTTGGAGGTTATAAAGGATTTAAATAAAGCTTGGACAGCTGCTTGGCTGTCTGAGCAGATGGCTATCTCCTTGTTCTCAGTGTCTGAGTTAAGGAGGTGCCTTCCTGCTTCAAGAATAGCCTTACATTCTGTCTGTTACACCGTTAGCTGCGATGTTGAATAAGCACACCAGCAATCCAGTCTATCCTAAATGGAAGAATCTAGAAAGAATAAAATGCGAGGGGCCGCTATTGGACCGGGGATAAGAATAACTCTCCTGGCTTATAGAGTAAAGTTGCAAGCCTATTGTTATTGGGTTTGAATCCTTATACTTTTATTAAGATTTAATTCAGAAAAATTAGATACAACGTTATAATATAAATATATAAATATAATAGATTATTTTTGTTGTTATTAATAATTTGAAATTGTATTTTTGACACTTAGATCATTCATCAAATCTGATTTTCTCTGTTATTTGCAAAACTTAAGAAGCAACCTACACAGGGTGTCCCGTATATGGTCTGGCACCCGAAGGCTACGGATAGGTCATGCTTAGACAAACAAAAAAATGTATTGGTGGGGGAGGATATCGTAACGGTTTCCGAGATAACGGGAGTTTAAGATATTGGGGTATATTTTTATAGATCACCTTGTAACTACTGAACCTTACATCCTATGATGATGATTTAAATTTTAGTAGATATAAATTTTTTCCCTCACCCTTTCCGCTTTGAGGTTATTGGTCAACAGAATTAACATTTCGGAATTTTTACGTTTTTTTTATTTAACTACTATTTTTATCAAAAAACCCTTTATCAATATCAATTTTTCACATTGAATTCCAAAAGCTCAAAAATGACCTATCACACTCTGTACCCAAAATGTCACCCTTTCTGCGTTTTTTGCACCATTTCTAAGCATCTCCAGCGAAAATGACTGAAAAGGTAATTTCCAAAAGATAATTGCCTACTTTCTGGCGAAAAAAAAGTGCTTAAGGAAAAGTGCAAAAAACGCAGAAAGGGTTAAATTTTGGGTACAGAGTGTGATAGGTCATTTTAAAGCTAAGCTTTTTAAATTCAATAAGAAAAATTGATACTGATGTCGTGTTTTTTGATAAAAATTGTAGTTAAATAAAAAAAAAAACGAGCAAAAGTTCCGAAATTTTAAATTTGTTTAGCCATAACTTCAAAACGCAGAGGAAGAGGGGAAAAATTAATACATTATTGGAAAAATCCAACGATTACCTATCCAGCAAAGTTTAAATCATCGTCATAGGATGTAACGTTTAGAAGTTACAGGGTGATATATAAAGACATATCGAAATAGCTTATAGTCCCGTTATCTCCGAAACCGTTAAAGTTCCCCTCCCTCCACCCATACAATTTTTTGTTTGCCTAAGCATGACCTATCCATAGCCTTCGCGTGCCAGACCACATACGGGACACCCTGTATACAGGGTGCGGCAAATATATTTGACGGTTTTCTCCGCCGTACTCTTGAGCGAGGTGGTGGTGGGGTATAAGCGCGTTCCAGAACCCACACATGGATATTTTTAGTAGCCATAGAGCAGTGGTCAGGTGAGCACCTTGCGTTTGTTGTTGAGGCGTTTTTTAAAAGTGACGATTCCAGTTCCGTACGCGTTTTAATGTGGATCCAAGAGGAAGAGTACAAACTCGTAACACAATTCTGCTATGGGTGAGTAACTTCATAGCTAACGGTTCAACGTTTAAACGGAAGTCGACAGACCGTCCAAGGTCAGCCTGGACGCCAGATCGATCGAGTAATAGATGCTGTGGAAGCCAGTCCACGGCGGCTGGCCCATAAACAAGCCGCTTGGTAGGACGAATATTGCGTTTCGATCTGTATTTCCACCCATACAAAATAGCTATTGTCCAGCAGTTACAGCCTAACGACTATGCATATCGTAAAGCATTTGCAGAGCAAATGTTGACAAAATTTTCATGATGAGCTGTTTTTGTGATTTTTTCTTGTGGGGGTTCCTTAAAGCAAATCGGCAACCTGTCTCCTGCAATGTTAGAGAAGGTGTTCGACAGCTTCAGTGCAAGACTGGAAGAATCTTTGATCAAAGAAGGACATCATTTAAAGGACGTTATCTTCAGATCTTAAACGGATGAAATCGGTTGTTCTGATGTTATTTTCAATAATTTACATACACACCCTTCTGTAATAAGTAATAAAACAATTTGTATCACTTTTAATTTTTGTGTTGTTTTTATTTTAAAACCGTCAGATCTTTTTGCCGCACCCTGTATCAACAATATGTAATTATGAAAATAAATAAATAAAAATAAAAACACTTGTCAAAAGCGATTGGGATCGTGTAATCAAGGCTCCGAATCAGAACTTTATTCGGGGAGAATTTGTTTTATAAGTTAACACAAAAATGATATATACCAATACCTATAATAACCGTAATAATACCATTTTTTTTTCTAAGAATTCTAGAAGTTCGGGAGGGAGGGGTGGTATTTTTCGTACATTTTTGGCTATATACTTATAACTAACATTGATCTTCTAAGGATTCCGTTTTTTTGCTTTTCAGGTGCGGAACTGACCAATTGAAAATAACAAAAAAAAAAAGAAAAAAAAGTACGAACTAACAAAAAACATTTCATTTGGCCGCATCCCCGTACCAACATATTTAGGCTGCTACTTATGTATCTGTGCTGCCGAAAATGACAAATTTATGTATATTCAGCTGGGTTATCTTTTGGTTTTCTAGAAGTGGAAAACGTTCCCGGATTTATTACCTTCCTCAAAATATTTGCAATTATATCGTAAAGTTTCAAAGTAATCGATTCCTTTATGAAATGTATCTATCTACCTATACCAAAAAATGCTAGTATTGCAGCGATATATGCAGCTACATAAATGCACGAAATAACAACATGAACATATGCACACATCTATCCCCAAAGTGTATCCATAGGGTGCTAGCTAGTAGTTATTCCTATTTGCTCATGCTTTTCTATGACTTCAGCATTGATATACCTATACCAGTTATACGTACATATACATAAGCATAGAAATGTCAAAGTTAGGCTATCCTCTAACCCCTTTTTACTTGAAAACTCAAGTTCATGAAAGTTAAAAACGGCACGTTATCCAGATGTTCTCCCTAGATAAGGTGAAAGGTGAACGGACAACGACGTTTTCTGCATGTATGGCATTCTTTTATGATCACATTTTACCCTCAACATTTTTATTTATTTATGTATGTCATCCTGAATTTCATGACACCACAATTTATGCGAATAGCAGTGGAAAGTTTTTTTCACTGGGCGGCAATAAAACTGAATGCTCTTCCAACTACAGCCTTTTACCTGTAAAGTGAGAAAAAAGTGACCAGAAACAGAAGGGAAAACATTGGGCGGTTTGGGTTTTTTTTTTTTTTTGCCCTATATAAAATACAAACCAACAACCAGGAATGGGTAAATATCTGGGGAAGATCTGACAATTCGAGACAAATTCAAGTCTGTATCACTTTTCAAGCCCGTGGGTATCTTTTACTAGAGAAACTATAGAATTCAGTTGTAGATACAACATGTCATGTAATGATTCCGTCAGCAAAGAAGTACAGCTCCCCATTCCCAATCACTGAAAATGGAAGCCCAACACCTTCGTCGGTTGTTGTAATGGGATACTTATTCTTAGTCCAGGATTTCTAAATCACTTAGGGGACTTAAAAATGAAAACAAAAAAAGGTTCATCTACGCTGACTGGTCCAGATGTGATCAAAAAGTGAGCAAAGCTTTCAATTTGTATTTGTATATATGTACATGTATGGCTAAGGCATAGTGTGAAAAGAAGGAACTTTAAGAATTCAAAGGAGAATTAAAGAAAATGAAAAAAAAGGATCAAGAAAAAGAATTTCAAATGTTTTCTCTCTTACAACGTATTCAGGGCATATTGAATTCCACTTTTTTTTTTCTTTTTTTTTTTTTTTTAGTAAAAACTATATACGGGGACCGCGTTATCAAATACCATTTATACAAAAGTCCTTAAATTCATTCATATCTAAGAATCTCTCTATAAGTTTTAAACGAACATAGAGAAATTCTGGAATGCAGTCAGTCCATTTTAAGGATAGCTCTTTTTTTGTTAACTGTTATTTAGCTTGATAAATAAATTTTTACTCGGAATGTCTAGAAAATTCTTGGAATAGAGGACAATTCGATAAATTTAATCCCCAGTCCACCTAAAAGCTCCTAACCACTGACCTCAGAGTGATTTTGTGGAAGAAGTGGTTTACTTGTGAAATAGCGTGAACATGAAATTTCCATCTGAAAACTAGACAGTGTCTACTGAGGACAAGTTGGAAATGGTTTTGCAATATAAAATGCAAACGAGTTGCAACAGAGTAGCAAGAGAAAGAAAAAAAAAGTTTTTCAGTTGGGAAATAAATTATATATTTGAGTATTTCAGAAGGAAATTAATAGTGTCCTAGGAAATCTAGCATTATACTTTAAGTTTATAAAAATTTTAGTGTAGCTATTGTGACCGGTAATTAAAATAAAAATAAAGACCATAAGGACCAGTCCGGTGTATTGCATAATAAATAGCTTTGATAGGATTTACATGTTTCAGTCAAGGGATTATGATGTCTCTTTAGTATGTCTTCAGTTAATTTTTTTTTTTAGTAGTACAGTGATAGCGATCCAAGCCTGCTAATCAAATCACGATGAGCTCATCAATGAGCTCCTCATGTGTAATCAGATGAACGTCATGATGAGATTTATTCGCGTTTGAATCAAAATCGGAAAAAATCATTTATTTACTTATTCACAGATAGTGTGCATGAGATATTCCATCTCTTTCACTTATTTAGAAATGTTTACTTTGCTTCTGTTTTGTGCATTTTACAATATTAGATGAGCACTTCGATGAGTACACAATGAGTGTCACGATGAGCTTATTAATGAGAATGTCAAACAGGATCACGATGAGCTTATTAATGGACAGGTCAATGAGTGTCACGATGAGCTTATTAACGAGCATACCAATGAGTGTCATGGTGAGCTCATTAATGAGAATCTAATTTTACGATTGATTTGATATATTTTTCCGAATTCAAACTCCGGTTGCAAATCAATCAAACTCTGAGACGCTCATGCGTAGGTTTTTGGGCATAACGTCTTGTTCAGCATATGGACGACTGTATTTCCGCGGAAAAACAAACTAAAAAATTGAAAATAAATAATTTAAATATTTAAATAAATAAATCACAAAATTAAATTCAAATTTTCCCATGGAGAGGGTGCGGGGGGGGGGGGGGGGCAATTATGCATATAAATTAGCGCTGATTCCTGATTTAGTTGACATTCTGTGATAGTGAGCTAGTAAATTGTGTCGCCTTTTCTCTCTCCCAGTCGCAGCGATTTTTAAGCTCGCTTTAACATGATCTACTAGCGCAAAAGTTGGCAGTCATCCAGATCTTTCTACCCGCATGTCAGCACGTGCTTTTGAGTTGGTTGATCAGCTTAATGTTTACAGTATACTTTTGTCATGCTGATGGCTATGGCTAATTGATCGCAGCTTAAGTGTGAACTGACATTATAGGATTATCGGCAAACGGATTAATGGTTTGATACAGACTAGACGGATGACATGTTTAGATAGATGGGATACCTGCGAAGCCTAGATGGGATCGATATTTGGGACGAATGAACAGATAACATTGGATGGCTTAAACGCAATAGACGGATATGGATGGATCGATAAAATTATTTGAGGGGAAGGAACAATGGATAGTGTACCTATATATGTGGATGGGATGGATACATGTGATGTTCAGATGGTTCGCTGGTATGAATGAATGAAAGGAATGACTATAGATGATTCGAGGGATTACTAAAAGGCTCAAGTGGCTGGATAAAGTGGATGGCTGAGGGGAATGAATGGGAGAAAGGATGAATGGATATGGTAGTCGCGAAAAAGGAACCAATAGAAGCTACCTACCAAATTAACTGGATTAACTTTGCTGCTGCTTTTTTAAATAAATGCTCGATTTGAAATTTTATTGCTAAAATAAAATCTTATAGGGTTAACCGCGATAACTTGAGAGCGCGTTGTCCAAGTATGCTAAAATTGTGTAGATATTGTATGCAAAAATAAGATCAACCTCGTGCATAGGCGAAATCGTAGTTCATAGGGTTCTCGAAAAAAAAATTGGTTTCCCACTATACATTTCAACAGTGCATAAGAGGCGTAAGATAGATAGCTGACATTTTGTACACGGCATTTTCGTATAATAACTGTAGATAGAGGTTCGAAAATAGACGAAATCGGGCAGCGTCTTCGTAGAATTAGAATTAGAATTAGAATTACAGATTTACAGATTACGTATATTGGGAAAACAGTTAGCCTCAGACGTTTTGATTGTACTGAGGAGTTCTTCGGAATGTAAAAACCTTCGGCCCAACCAACTGTTCCAGAAATAAATGCGGAAAAGCCCTTAACCGATCTAATTTGCATAATTTTAAAACAGAAGGGTGGCTATATTCACCGGGTTTCATCTAGTGTACCGCCAATATTGGTATTAGAGCGATTATCACTCTTTTTTTAGTTGACAGCACCCAAAGTTCACCAAACTTCATTCGACTTAATATAAGCATTCATTCTTCATCAACTTCAAAATCAAGTTTTCATTTTCAACCCTATTTGTTTCAAATGAATTGAGAGAGCTGTGGAGCGCCCCGCGCAGACCAAAACACGCCGTGCACGGTTTTGTTTGATGGGTGCTGGAGCCACCATTTTGGTTTTTTTTTTATAAATAAAATTAGAATTTACTCTCCATTGATAGAAGAATAAAATACGTTAAAACCCATTTCCAAAAGTATTTATGTTATGTACAAAAAAAAAAAAATTTCAAAGTTCTTGAATTTTTCATGCCTCTCGACGGTAATCTCCTCTTAAAGTCATTCAAATCATTGTTGAAATATTACACGTCGCTCATCTTAGGTGCTCAGAATAATTCATGAATTTTTAGCTAACAAGTTTTTTCTCTATTATTTAATTGCCGTAACCAATAAGATAAAGGCCCAAGGACAAATTCAAACTGGAGCTTATTCAATTATGAGTTCGCTTTCTCTCCTCCAACGAACCTTGCAAGCCTTGAAGTGAAGTTCCTCAATGGCCTATACGTAGTGAAATAGCATTCGTTTAATTTACTATACGCATAATATTTTGTAAAAAAATAATAACAATTAATAATAATTAATTTCAATCTATAAATGCCTCATGCGATGACGTATACAATAATTGCAAACAAACTGAGTTTTTTTTTTCCATTCCAGTCCAGTTTAAAATGAAAATTAAATTCATGATTTAAACTGCTCTTCCTGATAATATAATTAAATATTTAAACGTTGAAAATTTATAGCTCTTTCTGATAGCTGTTGCCAAGAATAAAGGCCAGAAGGCAAACTTGTTTATTGTTTGAACCCAAAATGAAAACAATCCGAGTAAAGGTTTGTCGACTATACAAAAGTAATGTAAAATCTCATAATGCTTCAGTTGGAGACTGTCGCACGTATAGTATACTATAGTATCTATCCTTTGGGGTGAGTATGGGTAGGGTGAAATATCTTTGTATAGTATCTACAAACGACCTAGACATCTTGGCGAATCCGTTGATATAGAGAAGTGCCACACCGCACTATGCCGGTTGCATTGTAATAAGATTTTCATTTTATTTGCGATACTCCTTCGTGCAGACAGAATTTCGTTGTATGTCTTTCCTAAAGGCAAGTGTTTTCGAGATCTGCCACTTTTGTTGCGAACGAAGAGTCAAAGTCACATACTTGACATATATAAGTATTTGCTCCGAGAAATTACTTTCAACCAGATTATGGAGTTTCGCAGTATAAATTTAAAGGATACCTGAAGTGTTTGTCAAAGGGTCCTTGAGAGTGATATAGATACATATATGTATGTCGGCACATCCTATATAGACGCAAAGCAATTTTCTTCTAAAAGTTTTTTTTTTTTTCAATTACCAATTAAATGGAAATCTACTTGTAATCACCTTTTAAAGTATAACAAAGTTATTGATAATAATTTTATAGCAATAAGAATCAGAGTCTGATGTTGTTTGTGATGTCAAACCGACTTCTTAACCCAAATATTTATATGGACATTTTTGTAGTGATTGTTGCTTATGATAAAGTCATTTTATGAAGGATGTTTAAGTTTTACTACTATACGGAGGCTGGTTGATAAGTCAAGTGACTTTGATAATAGATGGCACTTAAGTCGCGAGGATAATTTTGAAATTTGGATCTTATGTAAGGTATATACACAAATTTTTAAGATCTGTTGACTTTTGATGGCATTCTAAAGTCATAAGGAAAAATAAACGAATTCCGTGCGCTTCTAAAATAGTAGGGTACATTGGGGAATTGTGAGTCATGGGAAATTGTGAGTCACGTTAACGTCTGACTAATGCAAATGGCTGTCATTGTCTTGTATTTGACCAGACTCATTTTCCATTAGCAATCGATGCGTGTACACACGTGCCTAATCATTCGTTTTCCGTGCGACAACCACTTGGCAAATTTTCTCAAAATATTTATTCCGAGCATTTGTGTTTGTATTGATTGGAGAATCGGTTCAATGTTGCATTTTTAACGCGTGTTTTTATATTTTTTTATGCACAATTTTGAGTGGCTTTATTTTTTATTTTTCGTTTTTGTGGTCTTAAATATTTTCTTAGTCAAAATGCCACGCTATTATACAAAACATCACATAAAAGTTCATGGAAACTCTACTCACACTGTCGCCAAATCTATGAATATTTTTTAAAACCAACAGGACAACGAATGCAAATTCAGTCTTCAATGTACATCAAGAAAAGGCATTGATGCAATACGCTCTCAGGGCGAGTAACATTCATTATGAACTAAGTATTGCCGAGCTGAAGTTTTTGGTATATCAATACACGAAAAAAAAAATTGGAATTAGTTAGCAAGCAATTACTGGTATTAAACATTTATGAACCACCATCCGAATATGTCGTTATGAACGGCCGGAGCAAGTCAGTCAAAACCGTGCCAAGTCCTTTAACAAGGAAACTGTCGATGCGCTGTTCAACAATCTTCGTTCTGTGCTGATCGAAACTCTTTCTGAACCTTATCGCATATGGAATATAGGTAGTGATCATTGTCGACTGTTCCAACTAAAGCCGTGAAGTCATTGCGCAAAAACGCAGAAATCGCTTTGGCTCGTCAACATCGGCAGATAAAGAGACATAAATGTGTCTATGGGGCTGTCTGTGAGGACGAGTGGTCAGTCAATTCCATCTTTCTTTCTCTTTTCGAAAAAGAAAATGAAAGATGTTTATATGACATATGCCATTCTAGGAGCAATTTGTATCGCTGGATGACATCCGCTGAATTCACCAAGTATATGGATTTTTTCATTAAGCACACAGGTGCTAATGCTGGTTCACTCTTGTTGCTTGAAAATCACACATCTCATTTATCAATTGAAGCAATTCATAAGGCAGTCGAGTACGGAATGGCAATCCAATTTTTGCCTCTATATTGTGAGCACCTTATGCAACCATTGGATGTCGCTGTAATAGCATGATGATTGGAAAAGGGAGCAACGTGAGTATAGTTTTTGATTTGCATCACATTCCACTCATCACTGGGAAATGACTTGATATTGCCGCCACGGCAAAATATATAAAATCCAGATTCAAATCAACAGACATTTACCCATTCGATGCACTGAAATAGATCTGTATTTCTTCGTGAGGCATTGGGAGAAGTTTGTCCACTTAAACGAGGTATATCAGCTAAAAAATCTAATCGCGGTTGCAAGCCAAGGAAAACCGAAATGTTAATGTCGCCTGAAGTTGTGTCCGAATTAAAAGACAAAGCTGATGCCAAGCGCAAAAAGCTTGAGAAAAGAAGTCGAGGTGAAGATGGAAAGGCATCAGTTCCAAAAAAGCGAAAATATCGAGTACAATCAATAACGAAACGAAATGCTTCTTCTTCTGAGAGCGAAGATGTTGATTTCTGCATACTTTGTATGGTGGATATGTCAAAGAAATTGAACCGGAACAGAGAAGCGATCGAGCTGTTTATTTAAAATGCGTCAGTACTGGAGCCTATTTCACATTCCCGAATTGCGAATCTCAATAATTTCAATATTTTCCTTTTTATTAGGGTTCCGTATCCAAAGGGTAAAAACGGAAACCCTGTTACTATGTCTCCGATGTCCATCCGTCCGTCCGTCTGTCTTGTCTGTCTGTCACCGGGCTGAAACGTAATTGGTAAACAGTTGAAATTTTCACAGACTGTGTATTTCTATTGCCGCTATAAAATAGATAATAAAAATAAAATTAAATTAAAAATTAAGGGGGGCCCCATACAAGAACCGTGATTTTTTCGGCGTATTTTGCTCGTTTTCTTCTCATTTATTATTATTATCATAAGTAGGCATTATTTTTTCACATGACGCCTACTCTCATTTGAAAAATAAATAAAAAGTACATAGTGTTAAATTTTATACGATGGTATTTGTTCTGACAGGTCAATGCACACTTACTCATTGTCAATCGGTAAATAGTTTTTTCAAAATTTAATAAATAATATCTCCGGTAATTTTAAATAACTCCTCTTTGTCGTATATGACAGACTGCGATTTTATCTATCAAGGATGTTATCAACAAAATCTATAGCCATCTTCCACGATTAAGGTCAATGCACACTTATCGGCACAGCGCGAACCGGCACAGACTGGCATGTCCCGGCACCGAAATTTTTCGTGCACATATAAAGCGGAAAGTAAACTTTCAATTAAGGCAGGTATTGCGAGAAAACGATAGAAAAGTGATTTCATGTTAACTTCGCAACTAGACCAGTAACCGACAAATGCCGGTCTGTTTTCTAGCCAACGGTAGCCACCGGCAATGAAGTGTCCGTTACGTGACGGTATTTGCCGGTGCCGGTTAATGTGAATTCGCTAACTTGGTTTCATATAAAAATATTTTGTCTGTCTGTGCGGGTTCGTGCTGTGCCGGTAAGTGTGCATCGACCTTACAACGATATTTTTTATTTTCTACATAATTCAGATGGTGGTGACTCATAATTCCTCAACATTTTTAAAAATTTTAAGGCTCAGATTTTTTTAGCAGATAATAATTACAACAAACTGCTTAAGCTAAAAGTTAGGGTTTCCTATAAACCATTATGAAATTTAATTTTTTTTTGATTTTTGTGGCAGTTATCGAGCTTGGAAAAAGTGTGCCTCACAATTCCCCAATGTCTCATGCTTTTTACAAGGAAAATTGTCATTAAAGAAACTAACTGACAGTAAAAGGTATATTGTAACCGCCAACGCTTTTCGTCTTATCAGAACATCATCAGAACTTTTGTTGTACTAAGGGATTGATTAATTTAGCTGCTAACTAAACTGTCATGGGTTACTAACGCATGCGTAGTATACGAAATTAACATTCAATAGTGGGCTGTTTGTTTTTAAAAATCTAGCTGATCGTTTCCTATAAAATAGCCATCGCCTTTATCTCGAAAGTTTCATATCTATCTTGTAATCTCTTCTCTGATAAATTATGTAATCATTTAATGTCGTCTGGAGAGCTTATAAACCCCGCATTTGTTTATTTTATTGATTTTAGGTTTCAATTTGTTGTTAGGTAAAATGATTTTTAGAATTGAAAAAGGCTTGCTGTAAATTTTTTTTTTCTAAATAATTTATTTAAACTTCTTTATATCTTCGCCAGAGCAGTAGATCCTTCTCTATTTTATTGGATCGTGATCCGAACTTAGTTGTTTGGAAGGTAAAGTAATTTCAATAATTTTTTTTATAGTGTTTTTGGGTCACTAATTTATATATGTATTTACTATAGAAAAGGCAATCTCTGGCGTAATTAAAATTTGCGACAGTAAAAAATTATTTTTTGAAAAATTTAGTATAGAAAAGGCAATCCCTGGCGTATTTAAATTTTGCGACAGTAAAAAATTATATTTTGAAAAATTTACTATAGAAAAGGCAATCCCTGGCGTATTTAAATTTTGCGACAGTAAAAAATTGTATTTTGAAAAATTTACTATAGAAAAGGCAATCCCTGACGTATTTAAAATTTGCGACAGTAAAAAATTATTTTTTGAATTTTATATATGTATGCAAATTTATTTAAAATATTGTTGAGGAAATTATTTAATTCTCTATTTGTTCGACGTATCGCATCCAAACTAAAACATATTTTACAAGCGGATTCTCTGTGGTTAAAAATAATTTTCTCTAGATAGTTTATAAAAAATTCAGCTAGAAATGGGGAATAGCCAGATCATTTTTATGCAAATTAATTTTGTTGTCAAACGAGAAATAATTTTGTTCTAGGCAGATATTTAACAAATTTATTAATTGTGTGGATTGTGAGGTGTCAGTTAGTTTCCTATTGATTGTCTCATTTAGCAATTCTTGTAATTTGTTAACATTTGTTCTGTACGTTGTGGAAAAAAACAAGCAGAGCTTTATTTTCTATTATAAGATGGCAATTAAAATAAATCTATTCCACCATGTATGAAATCTGTAAAAACGTATTATGGAAACTATGCTCCGTAGCATGAAATGGATCATAAATGAATTCGCTGAATTTCGTTACGTTATAGCGCCCGTGACGTCTGAATTGGGCAACAACTCCATAAAATCTATAATGATGTTGGTCGAATGAAGAGCGAGGTATTTAAATAAGATGGCAAACATCTAAGACGAACGTGATTTTCATATATTGAATAAACATTTGAACATAAGAAAGCATCGACAGGAGGCTTGTTTCTGTGCTGTCAATATTGGGAAGGACTATGGACAAAAACTTGGTTTGATAGACCTTTGATCGGGTTAAATCATTTGTTTGCTTTTGGGTTCCCTCCTTACACGATTTTTTATAGATCAGAATATTGTCTTCAATCCAGATTTGGTGTTTAATATGATTCGGGCAGGAAACTTTTTATTTATTTTTAGATAGGTACTGGCTCCGACCTAAATCATGTACCACGTTCTATGCACTTGGTTAGTTATTCTACAACCAAAAGATTGAGTCAAATTTTTTTTTTTTTTTTTTTTTTTTTTTTTTGTATCTTCTGATGTCTTTCGCGCTTATTTGAAAGTCAATTATGTTTCCCTACCTTCGGATTTTGTTAGAGGTAGTTTTAACTGAAACTTAATCCCGGATGGTAGATATCACTTTTATCAGATTCAGTATGTTTTCGATTTAACCGTATCTTAAGTCTGAGGTTCCTCTGAACTTATCGAATTTTCTGCAGCAGTGCTCATTCCTACAAATACATTATTGGGTATAATTGCAAGTTTTCATATATTGTAGATAAATCCCAGTTGTAGAGAATGCTGACACAGCTCATTGTATACAGGGCTGGATTTACACAAAGTTGTCCTGGATGCATGACAAACAACTTGCAAACCTCGTAAACGGTGTTGTGTGGTGTGGTGAGGCAAGCATAAATAAAATTATTTAGATGTGTACAGCATATTTAAACATTTCGTGTTTGCTACAAAAAGATATATGTTATTAATATGGTAAGGTCTGTTGCAAGTAGATTTTGCGGAACAAAATGTTTCTTAAGCCAAGTAAAAAATAATAATAAAGACATAAAAGTAAGCTGATTTTTCCCTGATAGATACTAGCGATATCCTGGGCGCATTTCAAACTCGGCATTTTTATTTTTGCCCTTGAATACAAATACTAAAAAAAAAAAAATAACTCTCCTCAGTATTGCTGCATTCAAGGTCTGTCTCGTCCATATTATAAGTACGCTCAGGTTTGTCCACCAATGCAGTTTTAATTATTATTTCTAATTTGTTTGGCTTAAAACCCATTTCTGTCAACTCGCACTTGAGAAATACCCTCCGATTTTCTTATCGACGGTTCCAGATGAATTTCATTTGCTATACCCTAGTTGAAATCTATAGGGTATTCCAGCGACAACGTACAATTAGATATATAATATCCCATCCACAAGTCCTTGCGTACTTTTTAAAGGTTGAGTGGTCAAATTTTATAAATGAATTAATTAACCAGCTGCAAATGTTGCGAAAGTATGACCTAAGAGAATCAGAACTTGAAGCTATTCCGCTGTCGCTCCTAAAGATTCTCTCAAAATTTTTTTATTCATAGTTCGTTCATAGTTCCTACATACATTCATTGTGTTCCCATTCAATATGAATGACAAAGCCTGATTGCAGAAATAAGGGACATATTCAGGGAACTACAGTAAAGGTGAAAACCCAATGAACGAGGCAAAGGTAAAATAAAAAACACAAATTTTGACGGAATTCCATAAATTTAATTTTCCTATTATTATAAAAATGTCTTTGCGTAAAAAGTTTGAAAATTAATTCCACATCATCTTATTGCTAAAGAAAAAGCAAAATATTTAAAGCATTCTAGGTTAACTTAAAGAGAAACGAGTGCATTATGATCTGCAAATTTTCCGAAAATTATTCTTTCGTGGTTCAGGATGCATTTCAAGGATTTCACACGAAAATGAGGAGATAGCCATCTGCTCAGACAACCGAGCAGCTGTCCAAGCTTTGTCTAATCCGTTTATAGCCTCCAAACTATTAATGGAGTGCAAAACCACCCTGAACTCCCTTTATCAGAATAACAGGGTGATAGTGCAGTGGGTGCCGGGGCACAGCAACATCAGCGGGAATGAAAGGGCGGACGAGCTTGCCCGTGTTGGTTCAGCCTCGGAGGAACCTGCCTCTACAGTCGGGATTGCACCAAAAGAGAGAACTCTGGTGTCCATCCTCACTGGGCACTCTTCTCTCAGGGGTCACCTACTTGTAGGGGTTGCGGAGAGTAGTCCGGAACAGTGTCACACTTTCTTTGTCACTGCCCGGCCCTCTCAGGAATACGTTACAAAATTTTAGGCTCACACCTCCTGGACGAGTTACACGATGCCGGCAAAGAGGGCCGGGGGCCACTACTGAAATTTATAGGAGCGTCCAGTTGTGACCTATAAGCGATCGTTCATGGGTCTGGAGAGTGAACAATGTGCCTTGACTTGGCCTGCGTTTGGGGGACCCCTTGGGGTCCCAAACCTCTGTTTCAATCAATCAAAAGATTTCAAAGATTCCAGGATAATGTTAATGTTAAAGAATACTCGTTTTGTAATGAAAATTAAATTATAAAATTTATGAAATAATAAAACAAAACTATTATTATAATATTATTTAACCACGTATTTCATTAAGATATATAAAAACAATATTTTGAAGTAAATTTGAAAAATTTTACATACAATTTTGGAGAAACGCTAATAAAAAATTGTATCTCCTAAACTTAGAGCTGAACATCCGCAAATTTTTGATATGATATGTATTAATATTAGAGCATTTCAAAAATAATATCTTCTAAGGGTGTTTCTCTCCGAAGGGGGTCAAAAGTTCACAATTAATAAAAACTATTTTTTTTGTAATTACTAATTTGTTATTATTTCTTTCGAAAATCCCATTTAATACCAATTATTTAAGATATCGTACAAAGGAATCGAGTAACCCGATTCCAAGTAATCAGCACATTAAAAAACATGACCGCAGTGAAAACCCTATATATTTTGAGTCACCCTGTATCCAAGATCTCAGGTCGTCAATTCAATTCAAATGATTTTACATGTTTACAGAGTAAATTTAACTTATTTAAGAGTTATAGAGGGTAATTTCTTTTCTTTACAACTTAAGCGTTCTTTACGATCTCTTTCTTTCTTTTAATTATGTAGTTACTGCTAGAACAATTTGCGTTTTTTGAGGAAAAATTATACAAAAAAACCCCGTAGTTATTTTAACCTTAATCCTAACTTAACCTACTTTCTATACCCTAAAGTCTCCTACACTTTGTGACTAGACGTGGGGACACTAGTTGGACATGAGTTGCCGTATTAGTGGATTTGCAGAATATGTGCAACTATTAAAGAATTTATTAGAAATATTTCCTGCTTTTCAACCAGGTCAATGTTTGCGTTATTGTGCAGTCGGGTTGTAGAATAGAACCATGGCAAATTAAAAATCATCTTTAGTAGTTTGTTTTGTGTTCTCTGTAGCTTAGCTTTGTGTGTTTTCGCGCGATTGTTTCATACTGTCGCACCATAAAATAATATAGCTTGCATGACATATTTGAATATTATTAATTTATTGTCAATATTTAAGCTAGACTTCCTGTTTATAAAAGGATATAGGATTTTTGTAAGCATGTTAATTTTATGGATGGTTTGAGATATGTGGGGATAAAGGTAAGAGTTTTATCCAGGATGATTCCTCGATATTTTACATTATTAGTCCAAGTTATGTCATGGTTATTAATTGACAGGTTTATGCTTGGCAGGTTATCTTGTTTTCTTTTACGCGTAAAAAACACTGCTTGCGTTTTACTATAATTCAGTTTAATTTTCCATTTATGGTAAAACTCATGTATCACATGGAGATTGTTTTGCAAGGTGTTTAAAACATAAGTCGTATTTTCATCTGACGCATAAATGGCAGTATCGTCCGCGAACAAAGAAACATGGCAATTTATTAGAGTTGGAAAGTCAGCTGTAGAAATACTGTATAGTGTAGGTCCTAGGACAGATCCCTGGGGGATTGCGATTGCTCTGCGGTGTTCAGAGTGCTCTGAGCCTATATAAGTTTGAAAGAAACGGTCACTAAGGAAGTTGTTTACTAATAAAATGAGGTAGGGTGGAAACTCGAATTTAATCATTTTATAGATTAACCCTTTATGCCACACTGAATCAAATGTTGATTAGACATCCAATCAATAGGATTAAACCTGTAGAAGTATGTTGTTATCCTCCATAACATCCGTAACTCTTTTTTTCATTACTTTGTCAAATATTTTTTCTAATGAACTTAGTTGGCTAATCGGTCGATAATTTGAAGGATTGTCAGCGGCTTTCCCACGTATTGGAATGGGTACAGTTTTAGCCATTTTCCATTTTGTAGGAAAGTACTGTAATTTAATCAGGCATTGATAATTTGAGTGACATAGATCACACCTGTTCTCGGAAGATTTTTGATACCGCGATTTGATATCCCGTCAAGGCCAGGTGATTTGCGGCTTCGTGTGTTCCTAATAATCCTCTTAATTTTTTTGGGTCTTGTATAAATAATATTGGCATTGGGGTGTTATTCTGCATAAAATTATTAACTACTTGCATTACTTCGTTTGTAGTATCGACATTACCAAGATTCTCTGTGATTAAACAATTATCAAAGAACTTGACATTAAACATATCTGCCTTTTCTTTTCTGGTAATGTATTTCCTATTTTCATACTTCAGAACAGGTATGGTACGGTTTTTCTTTTTGATCACTTTTGTATTATTCCAAAATGGCTTTGAGGATTTGTCTAGACTTCTAAGTAAACTATTCCACCTAGTATTTCTAAGCTTAGTAATTTCATACTTAATTCGTTTGTTCCAACTTGCCACTTGTAGCATGCTAGTCTGGTTCGCTGCCATAATCTTCGCGCGTAATTTCGATGGCGAATCATATTTATGAATTCGTTCGATAATTTGGGTTGTCGTATTTCTTGGGTTACATTTTGGGGTAATGCTTTAACAGTCGCGTTATTGATCAGGTCGGTTAGAAAGGTGACCATTGCATTAATCTGCTCAGTGGTAATTATATTATTTGATGCTCGGTTCTTAATTACTGGTCGTAAATAGGAATGAGTGAAGGTTCTAAATATTTGTCAGTTGGCCCTGCTAAAGTCAAGCGTGCTTGTGTTATTTCTTAACCCGCGAGCTGATATATTTAGCATAACTGGTAGGTGATCAGACGAAAGCTCGTTAACTGCAGCAGGTTGGGAGACTAGCTCGGGTCTATTACTTGAGAACACATCTAAGACTGATGGGGTCATTGTTTGGTTTTGTTGGAATGAAAGTCGGATCAGGAGGAAAGAAAATACTGAAAGGCTTAATTGCAAGATATTCGTTGAGAATGTTACCCCAACAAATCGCGCGGGAGCAACCCGAAGCCGTGTGTCTACAGTTGGGGTGGCCGCCGATTAAATACGGGTCAGGATTTCTTGTCAGTTTACACAAATCCTTTTTAAAAAATCTACTTTTAGATACATTAGATGCTCCACCAGGGAAATATGCTGAAAATAAGTCGAACTTCAAGCTCTCTTCAAGGTTTAATTCTACCCCGACTGCCTCGAAGACCGACAAGCTTAGAGACGGTAATAATTTATGCTTTAGTTTTTTATTCACAACAACGGCAACACCTCCACCTCTAGAATTTTCCCTATCTTGGCGATCACAATAATATTGTGCATTATGAAAACTTATATCAGGTTTTAACCAAGTTTCAGTTAAGAGTGCATTATCAATTTTATTACTCAACATAAAATTAAAAAATTCTAAAGATTTGCCTCGCATACCACGAGCATTCCAAGTTACAATCTTCAAATAGTTTTCATTTGTCATTGTATAAATATTTGATTGCTAATCGACTAATAACATTGAATTGCTCTAATTTATTAACAGTTGCTTAGCTTTGAAATAATTTCATTGACTAACTCTATAATTTCAGCGTAAGAGAACAAAATATGGATCAAATATTTTTTAATACTTAATTAATTCTGCAAGTTTCATCTAAATCGGAGGGGTCGGGTCTGAAAATTGTTAATTGATGTTTTCATATGAAATTGCTGCATTTGTACAGTACATATGTATATGCCACCCTTCTGGACAAGTTAACTCATTAAAGTGCATTTTATCATTTATTCTAGAAAGGTTCATCAGACAGTATAAATGGTTATAACTAATTTCGTATGTGCTGGAATTCTGAAGAACTTTTCAGTGGATTAAAAATATGTGGGTGGTAGTGACCGTTTTCTCAGTATACGTAAAATTTTTAATTATTGTATTTCAACTTTACGAAGGAGTTGCCCGATTTAGTCTATTTTTCAAATATATTCAAAGCACTTTTAAGATATTCGCGTATAAAATTTCAGCACTTGACGTCAACCCATTTTCAATCAGTGTCCAAATATATAGTGAGTGTTATTTTGTAAGGCAGCCTTACTCTTACAGCCTTATTCTATATTCGAACTTAGACCTACACCTTTATTAATAGGCCATGTACAAAATTTCAGCAGTTTAGGCAAATGCCTTCTTGAGTTATCGTGCAGACGGACGGACATGCAAAAAATCAAAATAACACTTAATATTATTATTCACGAATGTGAAATCCATTTTACTCTACCAGCAATATTCTATAAGCTACAAAATAAATGATATCCTCATAATATAGGTATGAAGATATTGGTCTAAATCAGGGATCGGCAACCTTTTGAGTCGGAAGAGTCAAAAATTACAATTTACAAAATTTCAAAGTTTTTAAAGAGCCACAAATTTTTTTCTTGCCAACAATAAATAGTACTCGCGTAAATAAAGTTTTTTGATAAAAAAAACTAATCTATTAATTCATAAGAAAAAATATCTGTTTATTCATATATATAAGTAGTGTTTTTCACAACAAATTAGATTATATATATATGGCATTATTAGATAATTACTTATTATTTAAGTAAAAAATTAAAACAATTAAACATTTACTTACAACACTAACTTGTATTTCAATAACAAACAATTGAGCAAACAAATTCAATGGGAGCGTTGGCTTTGCATGGTTTTAGAAAGTTTGAATAAATTTTGGCTCATAACTTGTTGTTTTAAGTTTCAAAGACGACTCTAAATTTTCATTTGTTAGTTGGCTTCTTCTTTACTTTTAATTATATTCATGCAAGAGTACGCTTGCTCGCACGAATATGTCGATCCGAAGATAGTCAGCACTCCAAATGCCAACTTCGTCACCTCGCTGTAGCAATCTGGAAGACTATTCCATGCGTCGAACTCGCCTCAACTCACGGCATTTCTTTTAAAGCTGTCCACTTTTGTTGCGTTACGTACATACATTTTTGGACCTCCAACTCTTCGAACTTGCTTTTCAACTCTGTAAATTTTCCACTCCACAAAGCTTTTCTTTTTAAATGGATCAATTGCATTTCTACAGATCCAGTATCAATTCCAAATGGCTCATGTAGATTTCGTTACTATTTGTGTTGAGAGGATTTACTATGAATGCTAGAGCGATTTTGTTGGTTTTGAATTGCTCAAATCTATCAGGAAATTCATGTTTAATTTTTTTTATAACTGTTCTGAAGTAATTCGTGCCAACAGTTGCACTGGTTTTATCGCGATATTGCTTTAGAAGCTGAAAATGGTGTAATTTAGCGCTCTGAATATCTTCTGCAAAAAGATTTAAGTTTTCTTCAAAACAAACAAATTCTTCTACAAAACATAGGCTGGGTTTCCCTTTCCTTGCAGTTTTAGATTTAGCTCATTTTAGATTCAGCTATATTCGAGTTCGGTATCAAATTTTATAATCATTATAAGTTTTTAAAATACAAAATAAATAAACCTAACCTTTTTCTGGGTACTAACTAATAAAAAACCAAAAAACTCTTTTCCAGTTGAGCAAAATACTCTGATTCATGTTCTTTCGATAAGATTTTCGAATCAATGGTTGTCAACGTAAAGTATTAGACATTTTTTATTTTTTATTAGGTTGATCTGAGCTGAACTATGCGGCAAACTTCAAATACGCAGAACAAATTGTTCGTATGTTTTCTGAATGCTTAAATTTGGAAAAAAAATTCAATATCGTCGTTAAAATTTAAATATTTTTGAAAAGAAAGCATACGTCATTTATTAAAAATTGCTTTCCGATTTGTAGTAATGTTTGGAAAAGTATCAATTAGACGAAGAATCGTTTTTTTGCTGTACGAAAAGTGTTTCAGGATTCAAAATTCAAGTTAAATGAACATTTAATAAATATTGAATTGAGAATATAATAATATGCTTAAAAATTATTTTAAAAAAATGTATCCATCTCTAAAACAACAGGTATCAAAGTATCCATTTCAAGAAAAATGTTTCCAAAATGATACAATTGTATCCAAGTGGCATCACTCAATACAAGTGGCTGGCTGAGAGATAGAATCGGTCCCTAATCCTCGTTAATCGATTCAGTTTTTTTTTTTTTAAATAAATAAAATTTGCGTATGGAACTAAAGATTCGCAGCTTCACATATAAAGAGTCGCATGTGGCTCGCGAGCCGCTGCTTGCCGACCCCTGGTCTAAATTGAATAAATGAACCTAATGTAAAAACAAGTAAAAATGCTAGATTTGGTCAAGACCAATTCTTATGATACCCTAGATGAATGTGCGTATGAAATTTCTATGGTCCACATCTGTGCAATTTTGTTTTTTGAAGTGGCTTTTCGCATATATTTCTAGAACGGTTCGTTGGACAGAAAAAATGATTATAACCAATTTTACAGAATTTCGTATTCAGTACAATAAAAATGTCTAGGACTGATTCTTTTTTACAGTATACGTAAAAATCCTAAATTTTTATACGGCAACAACAAGAAGTGGTTGCCCGATTTAGTCCATTTTTGATATTTTATTTGCTATTACTATGAAAACACCATGTACCAAATTTCAGCTCTCTATGTCGACGCATTCTCAGGCAGTGTCCAAATAAGTATAGGTATAGTTGAAAACGAAAACGAATTTTTGTATGGCAACCCCACGAAAGAGTTGCCCGATTTGTCTCATTTTCGAAATTAATTTTTTTTTAAAGTCCGTGTACAAAATTTTATGCTCTCTACGTATACTTGTTCTCGTGGGTGTCCAATCCATTTTGCTCTACCATCATTATTTCGAGGTGTTACAAACGGAATGACAAACTTATTATACACTATGAATTCATCTAAGGTATAACAATAACATGAAGAGCATAGCCACAAGTCGGCTCAAATAATTTATTTGCTACAAATGATATTGAAATAATGACGCCGAGTAGCTACCAATAAAATTCTGAAAAGCTTTCTATCAGGGGCCATCAGCTCGTTTTAAAACGAAGCTTTTGGTTCATTTTTTTTATACGGCCGCTTCAAATCTAATTGTAAGTACGTTGTCGCTGGGTATGCTAAATTTGTCATACATAGAGCAAAATGGATCAGTTGGTACGTATCAGAGTAAGGAAACGTACACTCGCATGCGCACACGAATGACTCGAGTAATTTACGACTCACGTGCGCGTTCCATTTTCAAAAACTCATGTCGCGCGCGTGAGTTGTTGTCATTGTTATTAGCGCACAATAAGAAAGCGCAGACTACCATGCGCACACAAAATTTTTCACTGCTCATTACTCACGAGTGAGTAATTCAAGGGAAGAAAGCGCCCACTCGCGAATAAAAATTTTAATATTAATTATCCACGTTTTCTACATAATGCAGGTATTTCGTAAATGAAATTTCACACAAGTTGGAAATGAGGAATGTGAAATTTCATGTGGGTTTTCTTCCCGTGAATTACTCACTCGTGAGCAATGAGCAGTGAAAAATTTCGTGTGCACACGCGAGCGTGCGCTTCTTTATATTGAATTACGTGAGTGGAATGCGCAAGAAAATCGTACAGGACTCATTAGTATGTGCGCTTTGAGCGCACACAATTATTTACTCACGTGCGTACAGCAACAGTAAAATAGCTGTTTTTTTGAAAAAAATGAAAAACAGCAAACAGCTGTTTTTGAAATGCTGCTTTTACTGTTCATCATTTATTTAAATTTGAAGAATCCAAGCAGGCGTGGATTCTTCGAAAAGATTAAACCTATATTATATTCATGGTTTGAAAGCAATAGCAGACATCAAGCAATTTCAAATAGCAGCAGCAAGTTCCGAAATGAATTTTTGCAGTAGTATTACAAGTATAGTAATAGCGCGAGCACGGTGCTTTTAAACCCTGATTATATTATCATCGTAAATCACGAATTTTATACAACAACAATTTCTATACAAAAAACGAAAAGAATTAAACTTTCATTCAAATAAAAGATTGAACTGTTTTGTTTCAAAAGTTTTGCTTGAAAATTCAAACGAATTCACTATTGGTAAGTGAAAAATTATTTGGTTATTTTTTAACATTTCCATTTTTTTAATACCATTTATAATCTTAGAAATGTCAGTCTAGGATTATGCAACAAAACGGAAAAATTCAACTACGAAGGATTTAGAAGGACAATGTCAGCATTGCAACAAAATTATCAAGTGTTCAGGAAACTGTACGACTACCTTAAAAAATCATTTGAAAAGCCATGGAGTTTCTTTTCAAAGGGCAACTGAATCGACTACATCAAATAATGGAAATTACAGTGAGATAAGTCGAAAAACTATTATTGACTTCCTAGAGCGAAAGAATCTTAAAGAGATTATCTCTGATTTGGCTACTCATGGCATTTCGATTCGAGCAATTACCAGAAATAAATACATTCGCCAGTCAATAGCTCGAGATTGATTTAAACTGCCTGCTAACGAAAGCGATGCAATGAAACTGTTGTACGAAGATTTTGATGAAAAGCAGAAAAAAATTATGGACACAATTAAATTGAAAGTTGCAAACGGTGACAAGTTTAGCATGATTGTCGATGAGTTTACACCGTAAGAGGACGAAGATATTTCGGAGTAAATCTACATGTTAAAACTGAAAATATAACGTTTAAAACAGGATTAATTCGAACTTTCGGTTCATGTAGTGCTCGCGATATGGTTGAAATAATGAATCAACATATAGGTCTTTTTGGAATATCAATGAAAAAAGATTTGGTTGCGTCTACATAGGATGAAGCTTCAGTTAACAAAAAGTATATTCGACATATCGATGCCATTGGTCAATTTTGCCTTAATCATGGCATACATCTTGGAGTGTGTGACACTCTTTATAAGAAAAAACCTGATACGGAAGGCTTGTGCGAAACCTGTGATGATGATCATGACGAAAATGATTCCTTTGATGAAGACACCGATATCAAAATGAACAATAGTGAGAATCAAGATAATATCGGCTTCGACTACCATGATTTACTTAAGAACTCTCGCAAGCTCATCAAATACATTAAACTATTAGCTGTTCGTAATCATGTTTTTCAATCAAAAGTCAAGGAACTTTTTGGACGAGAAATTGAGCTTCATCTGGATGTCAAAACTCGCTCGAACTCAATCCCAACAATGCTTGAGCCATTGATAAAGACAGAAAGTGCAATTCGGGAGATCTTATTGAAATTTAAGGCAGATTTAGATTTAGTTGATAATGTAGATTTCGATTACTTAAAAGATTTACTAGATGCTATGAAGCCTGTAAAACTAGCTGTTGAGAATCTTAGCAGAGAAGAGAAACTCTCTTTAATTAAAAATGAAATTAGCCAGAAGTTGATGGATAATTTGAAGATTCGAATTGATGAACGTTGGAATGTTGCTGTTATGGATTTATTACGCAGCCTTAAGAACTCTACGATCACACCATCAAGAGCTACAATAAATTTTGCAGGCACATCTCGACTTTTTGGAGTAAATGATGTTGAAATAATTGAAACAACTGCCGATAATTCCACAACTTGTGGAATTTTAACTCTACAAGAAGAACTTACTTGAATTTACTCTCTTCAAAAATACAGGCCAACGTACAATTAAGCCAACATCTACTGACGTGGAAAGAGTATTTTCAATGTGTGCTAACTTCTGTACAAAAATAAGATCACGCCTTTCTGATAACTCATTATGAGCACTTGTATTTTTTGAAGTATTATTATAAAAAATAAAATTTATATTAAAATTTAAAGCATTCAATAAAATCATGCTTATAGTATATGGAAAAATTTAACTTGAACTTTTATTAAACATGAAAGAACAGTAAAACAGCTGTTAACAGCTGTTTTTTTCAAAATTCTAAAACATCAAACAGCTGTTTTTTAAAAACTACTGTTTTTCAGAAACCCTACACACAAGTTATTTGGAAATTCTTTACGTTTTTTTTCCCGCGACCTATAATTTGATTCTATAAAAGCTCCGGCCGTGTTAATCAACCATTTACCTTTTAACATACACTTCACAGAACGTCTGGGTAAAATTCATTCTGCGCTATCATTTTTATATGATTTCTCATTACTTTTATGGTTGTCGTTTTTATTGTTGTGTGTAGTCGTAATCTATGAATTGCTTCTTAAATCGATTTGACTGGCATTTTTACGAGACTACTTTATCAATAATACACCAAAGTTATATGAGACGTTATTGGTAGTTAATCAGTTCTGAAGTTTATTTCTAACACGTTATAATTTAGAGGCTATAGAGAAAACGACTGTTATTTTTCGATAAAAGCAGTGCTTTTTCAACAAAAAAAAAGATAATGGCCATGAGAGAAAGTTTATTTTTATACTAATTTTTATTCCGAATATCCAAGAAAGTAAGGATATAATTTTGAGTAACCTTTTCTTCCCTTAACACCGTGTGACTTTTTGCATATTTTTATACATACACCTTATGAAAAAATACTTTCAATATGAAATGAATGATTTTCGTTCCAAAATGTATGATAAACAGCGTTTTTTTACAAAATTTAAAAATCTGAGAATATTACCTTTCATTTTGTTATGTATGCAGATACCTACATGCAACCCTTTTTGAGATAAATCTGTGTTGTTTTTATTCATAATTTATTATTGTGGAGTGTCGATAAATAGAAAATGAGATTTAGGTACTTCAAACTCGGTTGGACGTGGTAGTAATTAAACTAATTGTTGCTTGTGTTCGGAAGGGTTTGAGTGACTTTAAATTTGAATGTCATTTGGTTCTTCAAATTTTGTAATTATACCTTTGCGTCTAGATCTATCTAGTGATTGCGAAATGAAGTTTGACTTAGTTACTTGTTGTATTGTAGAGGCGCTACTACTGCAGACGTATCCAAAGAGTAGGTCAGCAATGCATCGCTCTAATATAAAATCAATCATGCCTCGACCTGATGTAGGAAAGCTTTCAAATTTACTGGAAATTTTTTCTTTAGAATTTATATGCAGTTTTGGAGGCCGACAATGGTACACATGAAAGTATTTTATCTGGTTCCAGTCGGCCACCAGACTGAATAAAGATTCTGTCGAAACATTTTCTGTAAATTTTTAAGAAATGAATGCGTATTACTCATCTACGCGTTTATGCTCATAAAAATTGTTATTGGCTTGGCCCAAGCACCCGTTGTTGGCCTCCAATTCTAAGGAAGAAATTTTCAGTAAAATGTATTGTGTCCGTTTGTTTATGCTCTTAAGCCGGTCCCACACAACACGCCCAGCAAACATTGCGTGTAGTCATTAGTGCAGGTATGCAGAGGGTTCGTATTTTTTGCAGGTAGGTACGTCAGTTGACATGGAATGTACCTATAGTTGCATTCTTAAATTCAGAGATGCGTTCCAGGGTTGCAAAAATTCCCTGTGAAGGAAATCACTTTTCAGTTATATGTACACATCCTTCTCTCTCTTATAAATCCACCTGTAAATAAAACTAAATAATGAACTATCTAAAAGTATAGCTAACTACAAATGTAGTTTTGCAGGTCTAACGCACTAACGCAGCTCTGAATTTCTGGGAGGGGGGGGGGGATATGCAATGAATTATGACTTCAGGATGAATGATTATGTTTTACGAGTTTGAATGACAGTTATAACAGTACAAAAATGGTGTGTAAGTGCTGTAATACTTTTGATGTTCAATTTAATAAACCACCAAGTGAAAAACACTTATGGCCAATACTGTCTTGGATGACACAGAGAATGACTTCATTAAATATAAACGGGAAAATATGGTTCTAGTTGCAAGAAAAAAACTAATTTCAATGCGAATCCCTCCTTATCTCCTTAGTGTAAGCTGTGCTCTCAAGTCAACCAGCTCGAATGCTCTTGAGGTCATCCTCAACATACACCCCGTGCATATACAGGTCAAGAAGGGGGCGTCAATCGCTGCGCTGAGGCTGCATCTTAATCGGAGCTGATACAAAAGTTCTACATGAATCCATATTTGAATTCGTGCAGTCTATCGTAATCTAGAGTAACTTTAAATCGAAAATTCCAGATAGAGCAGAATGGGAACCACATTACGTGCTTTAGCCTTAGCAAACCCTGTCATATATACAGACGGCTCCAAATCGGAAGTCAAGGCCAGCTTTGAAGTGGAAAGGTATCTCCGAAACTCAAATACTAAGAACAAGGAGATCTCAATCTGCTCGGACAGCCAAAGCAGCTGTCAAAGCCTTGTCAAATCCTTTTACAACCTCCTAACTTTTATTTTTTTTTTATTTATTTATTATAAAACTATCCTGAATTCCCTTTCTCGGAACAACGGGGTATTTGTGTTTTAGGTGTCAGGTCACACCTCCTGGAAGAACTGCATGAAGCCGGAAAGGAGGGTTAGGTGCCAATGTCGAATTTTGTTAGAGCGTCCGGTTGGGACTTATGCGCAATTTCTAATAAGTCTGGAGGTTGAACAAAGGGCATTTTGTGGACTACGTTGCAGGGACCCATTGCCGATCGCAAACTCATATCAATCCATCCATCCCATCCATCCAATGCAAATCCTTAATCCATCAAGTACCGGCGTCTGAAGCTACGATGAAAACGCCTTAAGAACTTGCTGCTATCCCGACAGATTTCATAGATATGGAGTCAGCACTGACTTGTCTGAATGAATGCCTCTAATTATCTAAAAAAAAAAAAAATAAAGAATAAAATTTATGAAAAACATAACTGGGGAAAGTCTATACGGATTGAGATACGAGGACAGCGATACTATAGTACCGATATATATTTTATTATAACGAAATATGGACAAGCAGTCAAGTTGTCACTAGTTATAGAAAACTGGAGTGTGATGAAAATACAAAATCGAAAAAGCAACAAGAGGAAGAACAGTAATGAACATCATCGAGAATCAACGTAGAAACTAATGTTATAAAGCTCGTGATGAAATTAACAGGGTAATATCTGGAAAGAGAAACTTTCTTTCAGGGAGGGAAAGATTTTTTTTTTAAATTGTTACGAGCTTGGCCTTAGTTCGTTATTTAAAACACAATATTTAAAATATAATGCACACGTCCTCTTTATTATATTCGACTGTTCACTTTTATTAAATACACAAACAATCACAAATCAACTCTACTTTTAATTATCGCTAACAATGAACTTCAAATTATCGCAATGCAATTAGCACACTTTATTACCCGCTTAATCGCATCACTTCACTGTCTGAAATAAGACCGCCTCCTGGTGATGACAGGTGCAGTTTTTATACTCTACAAATTTTCTTAGAGCCTTCCCGAAAATTCTATTCTAGAAACATCGATTCTCAAAACCTAAAGTTGTTTACTGTCCGTACCAATAGATGTCGCTTGTCCTAAAGTTGCTTATGTCTGAACAAATAAATGACGTTTACCTTCTCTTTTATGTGTGGAGTTGTATAATGGGATCGAGAAATGTTAGCTGTATATTGCCCTCCTGAATGTTTTTCTGCTGACCGAACTTCGGAGCTTGTAATTTGTCTCGTCAATGTAACAATATTATTGTTGCCGGCAATTTTAATATCGACATCTTTGTTCCAATATAATAGATCCCTGGGATTTATTCACTGCACATGCAGTCTCTACATCTTAATGCCGTCAACTCTCTACCAACATATTTTAATACTTCTAGACCATCACTCCTTGATTTATTTTTTTACAACCGATAAACGTCGAGTCCTTTTTTATAACCAAATCCACTGCCCTAGTTTCCTTGATCATGACATACTCTTCACTGTTACGACTTTCCTACCCAGTGTCCGGAGCGTTCAAGTTACTTCTCACTTAGAGTCTTTAATAATTTGGACATGGACAGCTTAATTCAGGAGTGCTCTGACCTGCCTTGGAATAGAATAAGAGCTCTTAGTTCTGTCGACGATCAAGTTGGTGTTTTTGAAAGCTTCTGGAGCTATATGTTTGATAAATACGTACCCTTGCGCACCAAGCGGATTACTTCCAATACGTGTCCTTGGCACATTGCAGAAATCGGGATTCTTATCGCAGAGCGTGAATATTTCTACAAACAATTTAGGCGACTAAAAACGCTGTACACTCGTTCGTAAAAGGCTTCGTCTAATTTAAATAGTAGCACTTTATTCGCTCATCATGTGAACCACTTTCAACACTATGACGATTGCTTCTCCTTTCACGGAATCGAGCTCGTTATAGCACTCTTCTCTGTCAAATCTGTATCTGTAGGCCTTGATAAAATCTCACCTAAATTTATTAAAGTACTGCTCGCCTATATATGTAGGTCCTATATTATAGGTAAATATATTCTGCACTTACTAAATCAGTGCCTTACGTCATCTACTTTCAATACTAACTGGAAATGGGCCACGATTTTGCTTATTCCTACAAAGTCTTCAGTCGCTACAGCAGCTGATCTTCGCCCTATTAACATTTTGTGCTTCTTAGCCAAAGTACTAGAAAAGATAATGTATTGGCAAATCCTAGCATACTATGTCGAAAGATATAACGTGCTGACACGCTGGCAGTCAGATTTCCGCGCAAATCGCAATTGCGAAACAGCCATATTAAAGGTTACTACGGACCTGCGGAAAAGCGTGGATAAGAGTGAGGTCAGCATTCTCGTACTACGTGACTTCTTTAAGGCTTTTGACAGACTAATCTTGAAGTTATTCAATAATTTTGGTTTCTCCCAGTCGGCTTTTAATCAAAAGCATCCTCACGGGAAGATGCCAACAAGTTCGTTATAACGAGTGTGATTCAGACTTCTTACCTGCACCTCTTGGCGTTCCTCAGGGATCTGTATTAGTACCATTTGTTGTTCAGCTTATACATCAATGACTTACCTAGTGGACCGATTGGGTTATTCGAGGATTGCTTGGAGCGAGTTAATGAGGATCTTGCCAGAATCTATGCCTGGTCTCTAGCAAATGACGTAATCCTTAATCCTGACAAATCTTAATGTCTAATTTTGGGTGGTGGTACCTTGAGCAGACCTATCCCCTCCATATTTCTCGGGGAACAAGCTTTAACATATGTTGATGAAGGCACAAATCTTGGAATAAGGCTCAATGCAGATATGAAATGTTGTAGTTATGTCAGATCAGTTCTGAGAAAGGCCTGATCTTCCCAAAATTAGACTATACCTGCCTGCGCAAAATCAACGTTGCTTTCAATTGTGTGAGTTTCGCCTTCGGTCTTCGTAGATTTGACCACGTTTCTGGCTTTCAGACTAGGTTAGTTGGATGTACTCTAGATATATACTTAAAGCGCAGGTCACTTCGCTTCCTCCATAAGCTCATTAATACGGGACAACCTGATTACCTTGCGAATAACATTCAACTCCTGAATTTGTCACACCATCGTAATATTCTAATTTCCCGTTATTGAAGAATGGTTCAAGAGGGCTCTTACTTTGTTCAAGGGGCAAGAACCAGGAACTCTCTACCATATTTTATGCAGAGTGTGAGAGATGTGGGTGCATTAAAAAAAAAACTATTAACAATATAATGCGTTGTTATCAATGGGACTGCTACTTTTTCGGCTATTTCTATTAAGTCTTGTTTAATTCTAAGTGTTTGTAAACAATTAACATTTGTAACATTAGTAACTTTTTTTTATACAATTAGATCTACTACTTTTGCTTAGTATGTAATTTAGAACTTAATTTCTTTCGCCTGTTACTTTTTTTCAACTATTAGATCGTTTCTCTCTTGTTATCTATAATCCTCTTTAACTGTATAATCCATCTAATTTCACTATTATTTATTATACCGCTATGTTAGTTAATTTGTACAATTCAACTTAATTGCTACCCGTAATTATACAAAATATGTACTACTTAAAGGATTTATATGTAGTTAGGTAAATTGCACACTAGTCTTAACTTTATTTTCTAATAGTTTATCTAGTCTGACAATATTCAGTATCTTATAATGTACTTAAAAGACTGTAAGTCAGTGTACTATACCAAAGTATTTTTCAATAAATTGAAATTGAATATTGCACGTAACAATATTGTTACGCGCAACAAAGTGAAACAAGCGACATCTATTGGAAATGGCAACAACTTTAGGTTAGTGACAGTTATGAGAGTGACAGTTAAGAGTAAACAGTAAAGTTAAATAATGAAAGAACTTTTGAATTATATTTGAAATATTGCGTTTTAAATAACGAACTAAAGCCCCGCTCGTAACAATATTGTGTACAATGATTAAATGCTAATCCATCTTCTACCTTTCACTTATTTGACAACGATGACCAAAAGCACCACATACAAAAAAGGTTAACTCTGAGCAAGTTACGACAGATATGCTGGAAATACAATGGAAATTTAAAATTGATTGAAGCGTTTATCAGATTTATTGCGCTATGTTTTCCTCCCAGCAGAACTAAGTCAGTACCTCAAAACCATCCAAAATAGCTTTCAGGAGACCGAAACTGTGGTATTACTTAATTTTTTGGAAAATTAATAATTTGTTGTACAGGACGTTGTCAAAGGATATCACTGGACTAATGACCATGGCTATGGTTCATCCTTTTGCCATCTATTTCCGCAACCAGGATAGAGAAGTGCCGAGCACGAATTTAATTATAATTAGTGACTGCCTGAAGTACAACTCTATGGCAGTTATATCATTTTCAACAGCACCTCATGAATTTTGTAAGATATAAGTGTGAAGAACTCCGGAAAATCTTTTACATTTCCGATGGATCGGCAGCACAATACAAAAACCGGAAAAATATCTATAATCCATGCACAAGTATAATCTCAGGGTCGTTGATGCTGAGTAGAATTTTTTTGCGACTTATCATGAAGTAAGGGTATGAAGTACACTCAAACGCCTAGCATCTAACTGTCTAACTGGCTAGTCTTCATAGAGTTGACAGGAACTTCATTACAACACCATTAGAACTACTATACGAATGTGTGCGCTAATAACACGACTATGAATTTTGGATACGTATCCATCTTAGAATATAGAGAGAACAGGAAGTGTTGATACCTCTAAAATTCGTGTACATGAGCGTGGCTTTTCTTTGGGGTCCTTGAAGTAGGGAAAATGGGAGAATGTACATATGTTCAGATGTAGGCAACATCTGAAACATCGGAGAATCTCCTTGGTACCCTGGTGTAGTGACAGAGACTAAGAGCATTTTTAGTGATGGCAAGCGTAATATTTTCAGCCATATATCTTGTTGCCCGCTCTCTATGGTGATTCTACTACACGCCTGTACTGAGCTCTCGACTACAGCGGCAACAGATTCTAACACAACCAGAATTTGACTATACTACATTGCATAAGGAATCAGTGACGATTATGTATGTTTGCCAGGCTTTAATTTGTACCGAAATGATCGTATAGTTACTCCCGCGGATGTGGTGTAGCTCTATATATACGTGATTGTTTTCAGTGCAGAGTATTACGCACTTCTGATGGTAGTGTTCCTGGTCCTGAATATTTGTTGCTGGAAATCCTTGTGTCTGGACAAATTGGTTTATGGGATGTGTCTATAAGCCTTTCACACATTAATCGTTCTTTTTTTAATGAGCTAATGCAGCCATACGGGACATATCGTAGTAGTCCAACTGTCATGGCGTGAAAATTGTTGATTTCACTCTGAAATTGTGAAGCTTAGCAAAGATCTTGATTACATCAAATCGCACGCTATCTTGAGGATTAGTAAAGACGTTGAAATACTCAAATCTTACTCTGGGACTAGTACTAAGAGGCGCACATTAATTCTCAGTAATATGTCCTGAAGCTAGTTTTAGCATTTGTGAGCATCTGCTTCCAGCCTTATGCACCAGTGTGGGTCTTTACCAGAGCTTCCACCAAACCATTGAGAAGGCGGAGCCCTTCAGATGCGCCTCATCCTCCTTGCAACCCCAACTGTGGAAACCAAAAGGCTTTATTCGTTCCTTCAAGGAAGAAGACTGTGCCGCGTTCTTGCAGGCTTATATAAAGCAACTTCGTTCGCAGCCAATTATACTTAACTCTATTATTCCCGGCAGCTGTGATGCAAGAGTCTTTGTTAACGAAGATTTGGACACCGATTAGCTTGGACTTCCTCACCTAGCCCTGAAACTTAAACGAGCCAACTTTATTCTGCATGTCTCAACCAGACACAGGAAAACATATATATATATATACAGGCAGTATGCGGACGTCTCTTCCAATTTCCAATACGATCGTTTTACGCTCGCTTTTGGGCAACAACTTTTGACACTAGCTGCTCAATAAAACCGATATGGTTCATCACCTGCTTCCCATGCAGGATGCTCTTCTTAATTTTAACATTAATAGCTGTGTTTTTTTTGTGCCCGCAGAATAGGGCAGAACAAAAGAACGCCTCATACATTTTCATAGAAGATTTATAAATGAAGTGAACAGTACAAATGGTTCGCTTCAATCATAGAACAATTTGTTCTCTCCAGTATATGGGTGTTCTAGAACAAGGTACACAAAAGAACTTACAACTTAACTTACAAGTTATAAATATGAATCCAACATATTATTACAGCAGTGGCTCAAGCTTACTTGATTTAATTATATGTGATAAACCGGAACTAGTTAAATTTTGTACTGAGTTTCCATTGGCTAGTATTGGTGATCACTAAGCTGTTTTGTCCATCTATTAAAAAGAGCTAAGCTTAGGACATTCAAGGCTAGAAGTTTTCGTTTAATTGATGTCGAGAGTCTGCACCAAGAAATGACATCTGTCGAAGGGGACTATATTTACGCAACGAACAATTCCATTGACCAAGGAGAGTATTGTAATAACGCTATTTTAAGTCTGTATATTGCAACTCGTTATTGCTCGCCATTGATAAACAATAATGTTAAATCATTAATAATTGGCCGCAATCATGCCTATAATCTCTGGAGGAGGTTTGGTGGCTCAGAGCTAGAAAGAAACTATAAAGATTACCAAAAACTACCACAGCTGAGATTCGGAAAGCGAAATCTAGATATTTTCGTCCCAAGTTGGATCCGTCTTTGCCATCTGGTACTGTTTGGAGAAATATAAAAGAAATCCAAATTATCCCAAAATCTTACGACAGTAGCACCATTGACCTAGATGAACTTAATACTTACTTTGTAAATAGTTCTCGTAACTCTGGCTTACCTAATGTAAACATGTTTCCCAATCCTGTGAATAAAATATCCGCCCAGTTATCTTTAATGACACCATCTTTGCAATAAAATCGATCAAATCAAATGCAATAGGCTTGGATGAGATTGATATACGGTTCCTTAAGCTCATCTTGCCTTTTACAATTAAAATGGCCCATATTTTTAGCATGGCCATTACAAAATCATTTTTTCGGTCCCAGTGGCCAGTGGAAGATTGCAAAGGTTTATCCGATAAAAAGAAAATAAGTAAACCCTCTGCGCCACAAAACTTCAGACCTACAAGTATTCTTTCAGTACTATCTAAAAGTCTAGAGAGGTTACTGATGAGCAGATTAGGGCTTATACGGAGGTTCATTGTCTGATCGCAAAGCAGCAGTGTGGCTTTAAACCTTAGACCACAGTACTGTTACTGCTTTATTACATCTTAATGAATCTGTTAGACGAAATTTTGAACTACGAAAGACCAAACTTAATACTATGCTTGTTGGATTTTTTCGAGGTCTTCGATTCTCTAAATTTTTAATAAAAAAATTGGGACTCAGTTAAATTTTAATCAGTCTGGGGTGAGCTTTATGTGGTCTTATTTAACTTACCGTAAGCAAGCTACTGTTTTGAATGCGTCCTTATCAAAACTGTTACCTCTTCAATCGGGTGTCCCACAAGGTTCAATACTGGGTCCATATTCATTTATGTTGTATATCGTGATATTTCCTAAGTATTCTTCCATCATTCTGTATGCTGATGATGTACACTTATTCTTGTCATCATCTAAAACTAATGCTGCTACAGATATCTCTCACTTTAATCAGGATCTTTCTCTTATATCTAACTGGTCACTCAGAAACAAATTATTATTGATATTGATAATAAAACTCAGAGCATTATTCTTTTCAATCAGCCACTTAACTTTTCATCCTTTCCAACTCTTTATCTAAATGGTCATATCAATGCTACTGTGTCCAAGATTTACTGCGGGTCGAGAAGCTTGTGGCGACATACAGAGTATACCCCCAGACTGCTATGCGAACGACACATTAAGGCTCTAATTGTCCTTATTGTTACTTACGGAGCTTGTGTATACTCCAATATTGATATGTAGCTCAGGTCGTACGAAGCTAAACATGACATTCAATGCATGCGCTAAGCACATATCACGTATCAGCTGTACATATACACATTTTTGAATTTTGGATCACTACGTGGATTACCTATTGTGATGCATAATATAATTAAGGATACTTCTGCCGAATTCTTTAAGGATATATTGAATTTCTCTCATCACAACGTATGCTATTAATGCGGGTTCCTCTCCATTTTTTGCTGTACAGTTTTCGCACTTTTTTCATCAATGGAGTCAGAGCCTGGGCACTTCGGAGTCTGCAGGGTTTCAAGATGGAGGTCTTAAGTTATATTAAGCAACTGTGAATGAAGCAACTTAGCGCGTTATTAGCCCTTTTTTTTTCTTCTACTCTTTTCTACCATTTATTTATAGCTTATTATTTTATTAATTTTTATTTTTTCTTCTTTCATTTTGATGTTTTTAACTTTTTTTTTAATTTGTCTATTTTTGTTTTATTTCTTATTTTTTAACTTTTCTTTCTGTTTTCTCACCGCAAATCATTAAAATCGGCTTAGTTAGACCGGAGATATGAATTTTTGAAGTTGGGTCGATAGGTCAAAAATTGGGTTTTTTGCGATTTTCATCCACAATAAGTGGAATTTTTGGCAAAATATTTAAATTTTACCAATAATTTTATATAAGGCCAAAATGTCAGCAAAACTGTGACGTCGCGTCGCTTCAGAAAATTAGTCATAGCATAAAAAAATCCTCCGTTAATCAAATGGTATAATAAAATATAAAAAAGAAAAAGAAAAATGCAAAATCTTCTTACTTTTATCTTTTATTGTTATCTTCTTATTTTATGACAAGATTTAAATTTCACAATCGCACTATTTACAAATCAAAAAATTTCATTAGAAAAATGAGTTTTTCTTAATGTTTGGCATCTTATCTGTCTCTAAACTAACAGGAAGAGATTTAATTAAATGTCCAATGTTAATAAAATGTCAAATGTCAATGTTTTTTTTTTATTTTCTTTTTATTTATCATTTTTAGAAAAAATATTTTTTTTTATCTTATCTCCTTTCTTATATCTTTTACGATTTCAGCACAATTTTCAAAAAGATTTACTGTTTTTAATTGCGCTTTCTATTAATTAAATATTTACAATACACACAATTTCGCATCAATAATTCATGTTTTATTGTTTCAGTTCAATTAAATTAATACCCACAATGATTATGCCACACTTAATTAATCATTGCATATTAATTATTCAGGTATTAAAAATGATTTTACAGATAATTTTATATGGTGATACAAATAAATAATAAAAATGGAGTCGATAATGAAAATGTATATGCTTTTGATGGGGGTGAGATTAGAGTTGAATTTCAGGAGAATTTATAGTCATTAAATTATTTGTTAATATGAATTCAATGTTATTGATGACTTAATAAAAAAAATAATAAATAAAATTGGGAAGAAAGTATAAATGATTTTTTTTATATATGTACAAATTTAATGTCGATTTCCATGGTATGACATTTGTGTTAATTATTGTACTGAAAACTTATTTGCTGTAGTTGCTCATAGAATAGAATATGACTTATTTCTGCACACGTAATTAATGTAATCCCAATTTGTTTCTAGATGATTCTTACATATTTATAATTAAAATTCATGCAAAATTCTTCAAATGAAAACTCTTCGTGAACTATAAAAGCCAGCAGCGGTGTAATAGTGTTTCATCTGTGCTAGTTAATTTGCGAAATATTTCGATACACACATCAAAGTACTTACTAAAATTTGTTGTGGTTACTGAATTTGTATATTTCTAAATTGAGTCCCGAAATTGAAATATGTATTATTAATTTAATTAAGCAAATAATTACAACCAAACTTTCTAAGATAGATCACAAAAAATTTAAGAAGTCCCTAATATGCTCTAATTAGCTTGCGCAAATTTTTCCTCTTTAACTCTACCACTGCCTAAAAAGAAAAGACTTCTGATATAAAATTTGGCGAAGACAATCTTTCCTTATGTGGAAAGCTTACGAAGTTAAAGTAGGGATGAGAAAATCCGAGAGATTTTAAGTAGGCACTGTTGATTTTCAGAAAAAAGACATAACTGTATAGTTGCAAGAACACGCTAAGCCTGATATGGACGAAACTACCTTTGATGATATGGAGACATTCCTAAAAATGATCCTAAAATTTGTCACTAATGTTCTTAATTGCCAGTTAGTGTGCTCGGCTTAAGGAAGCGATTTCGGCCATGAATTTTTCTTAATGGGTTTGGTCACTCTAGGATTTTCAAAGATTTTTGTTTGTTTGCTTGTTTGTTTGTTTGTTTGTCTGTTTGTTAAAAAGGTACCTTAGTATCTGTAGAATTATATTCCAAATGATTATGTGCGTGAAAAATCCCAAAGTACTTGATTTTCGTATTCTAGCGCAACCGTTCTAGTGCCGCAGGAGAGCTCCTTTTATAAGCTCAGTAGCAAGCTGTAATTTTGGGGACTGGAGTAGGTATACGGCGGGCAATAATAAAGTCATCTAATACCTGACTAGGCTAGAGTTTATTCATCGAATGTCATTTTCGACTCACGAGAAGCGTCTGTTTTATCTGTTTTATATTAAAGGCATTGAAACATTGTTCATGTCCTCACTTTCTACAAACTTTAAATGCGTTTATCTCAAAACTAGATTTTTCAAGTCGGCCGAACTCATAACTCAAACAAATTTCAACCGATTCATTTGAAATTTTAACAGTAAATTTAAAAGTACGTTTTCTAAGCCACTACGTAGGATTTTTTCATTATATTACATAGTTCCTTTTTTATAAATAATTTTCCCATTGAATTTTCTACTTTTTGATTTAAAAATGCGCCATTTTTACAAAAAACAACATATCAAAAAAATCCTACTTACAAGCTATTTTATATATAATCGAAAAAACTTTGGTCATCATAACTCAAAATTTTTACGAGCAGTTGGTTTGGCTGTTGACCTTCCAGAAATAAAAACATGATCGGAAAAATGCAGTACAGTTGCCATTTTGACGTATATCGCCGTGAAAAAATAATTTTGAATTGCCAATTACAATGTATAATAAAACACATTTTTTGTAAGTGTGATTTATTTATGGTTTCACAAAAAAAAAAAGAAATCACGAAATATGCCCTATTATGGTACTATAAAGTATTTAGATTCCTCTGAAAATTTCCGACATTTTCTACGTAGGAGTGGGTCAGTTGATAGTAAGAATGGAAAAAATCGAATATTCTCGTGCTCTTAGAATAAAATGTATGAACACGTACTCCATCTTTTGACAACATGAAAAGATAAGCAATTAGATTTAAACGTGGCCGTATCAGTTTGGGTTGGAATATGTGAGGTCTGCCACCACCGAAAAAAAATTAAAAACTTCTACTGTCCTATACGGGACTTGATCGAACTCACAATTTTTACAATCGGTGATAGATGAAATAGAAAAATTAAAAAAAACAAAAAAAAAAGTTCTGAAAAATTCTTCTATTAAATTTAAAAAGCTCGTCAAGATCTTGGGTGACCAGAGAATTAAAGTAAAAGAGAAAGAAGAGGCTGTGTACATTATAAAGGAACGCATTCGTCATGTATTACACGAAAAATTTACCATGAAAAAGCTGACTGCGCATTGGTTGCTCTACACATTTGTTCATTTTGTATTAAAACCACCTTCGAATGATCTTTTCCAAAAACTCTCCGATTTAAACGAAACGGGTCGAATAGTTCTTGTGTCGTCAATTTGCAACTGTTGATGAAAATTGGAACCACTACTACACAGCTCAGATGATGGCAGCACAGTCAAAGGAGTGCACTGTGAAGGCTGAAAATGGGTAAAATTAGTTCGATGAATAGAGATTTTCATTGGATGAGGAAGTCATTACATCCGTTAAAGTTTATTTGGACGGGTTGACGGGTTGAAGAGATTGAGTATCGCTGGAAAAGTGTGTCAACTCAAAAGGAAAAAAAAATATACTTGTTTCTATGTTAGGCTCAAGACTTCAATCAAAATCTCCTATTTAGGTATATACAGGGTGTTTCCGGTGCTTCCGACGAGAAACTATCACCACTCACATAGACAAAAATAAATTAGGTAGGTACTATCACTTCCCCCTCTCTTTATTTTGTAAGATAAAGACAGTACGGGATGAAGTAGTTAGTAACATTAAAAAAAAAAATCTATTCGTAAATGTGGATAGCCTAAGATGTGAACTGCTTTGGGCTTAATTACATTTCGTGACTCTATTCTAGCTAGATTAGTCGTGTAGAAAATAAAACCTAAAATCAATAAATGAATTGTGAACCTGTGACGGTGGATGAAAATGGTAAATCTGCAATCTTTCCAAAAATTTTCTTATTTTTTCTGTGCTCAAAACACCAATACCAACATATGGCTTTGGATAGAATATGTTTGTCATTGAAGAAGACAAAAGCATCTACTGCTTGAAGAATGCAACAAATGAGATCCATGGAAATCGACATATGTAAGAATATACCTACTGCCACCTGCTTAAATTTAAGTCAGAATTATTCAGTAATTTGCGGATTTTTGTTCGAATCAAAATTTTATTGTGTTAGAAAAACTAACAAAACAAAAGCAGATCGACATACTAAATTCAGGTCAAGTTATCATGGTCACCCATGCCAGCACCTACAATCAATAATGTAAAAAAAAGGGAAAGAAATTTTGTTGCTTTTTTATCGTAAATTTATGGTGACAAAAATATTTCGTCGCATTTTATACAGGGTGTTTCAGAGAGTCATAATTTACCCAGTACATGATAAGGAATGTCAAGAACAACAAACAAAACTTATAAGAGTGGGCAGGGAGGGGCGTTTGAGTTAATTGAGATGCAAGATCATATTTTACGAATCACCCTATGGCTTTTGAACGATACACCCATGATTTAAATTTTTTTAGATAGATAATCATGTTGTAGCTTTCCCCGTCATTTTGAAGTTATTACGCAAAATAGTTAAAATCTCAAAATTTCAATTCGGTTTTTAGCTAGGGTAAATAAAGTCCCGCCAATGTAGAGTAGTGCAGTAAAGTGGAATACCACGTTTTCTCTCTATTGAATGAACCATCATCTGAACGAGTCGGGGTATATCCCGGTAAAAGAGCTCATGAAATAACTTCAGCTTTACAACTAGGACGAAGAGTGCAGGGAAACAGTAGCTCAGGCTGTTTATGAAGCGGATACCCTAAATTAATTTTTCGCATTCCAACATCCATGGCAAGCGTCAAAGGATTCAACAGGGCAAATTTTAATCAGTTCTTTGATATCCTGAATAGTGTGCTAGAAAATGGACGAGACTGGATTTTCTATTGTTCCGATAATAAACAAGCAAAATTCCTACCCATAAAAGCAAAAATTCAAGCATAGGTTCGGTTGCATCAGCAAAACGCGGTTTTCTAATAACTGCTGTTTCATGTATGTGCTTTGCCTGGGCAATTCGTTCCACCGCTTTCCGTCTATTCAAGGAGGAAAGCAAATTGGTTATTAATGAAGGGTTCCCCACCTGGTTCTATAGCGGCTCATATCACTCCTGTGGGTGGATTCAAATTGAAATTTTTACGGAATGGTTCGACCATTTCGTTCAGAAAGTTAAACCAACGAAATGGGATCCCTTTCTCCTCATTCTTAAGAGGCATTATAACCACACGAGGAATCTGGACGTGATGGAAACGGCTATTTTTATAATTAGTTTTTTATTTTCGATTTAATAAGCCCACATAGCCCTTAGCTTTACAATGACTAGACTAGCCATATTTTTATAGTCATGTCACCAAATTTTGAATGATGTCACTTAATTTGTAGGGGATTTCCGCTTGTGATTTATTTCAACTTGATGCGAAAATTCGTTTTTGTTTTCTTTATTTAATTTAATTTTTTTTTAATTTTTTTTTTTGTTTATTTTTTATTATTATTACGAAAAAACAAACGAATTTTCATTTTCGTGCTGCAAATCCGACAGAAAGGTGTCTTAAGAGAATCAAAATGGGAACGTAGTCACATAGATTACGTCTCACACAGAACAAATGTGTCCGTAGTATGTTACTGAGAAATTCTGTTAAGATATATAAATTGTCCGGGGAAAATCCTGTCCGGTTCCAGTCAACAACTTAGGACATCCCTGGGAGTAACGAATGTCTGGGGTTGGGATGTCCCTGGTAGATCCCATGCATTTCCCATAGGATTTCTAATATCGGTACACGGATATACCTAGCTTAAACGATGCGGTTTCATGGCTTCTTTCAAGATATATTTTGTTGTTCTGTTTTTGTTCTCCCAAAATGACACACGGAAGCGCACACCCAGCAACAAATTATTGCTTTCAACAAAGAACCACGGGAATCACGAGAATCAAAATAAATTCTGGAAGTATGGGAAAAATGATTTTCCCATTTTAAATGTTCCCATAGACAGTAGTTGTGAGATATCCCCGGGAAATGTCTAATAACTCCTAGAAATAAGATTCCTGTTTATCCTGGGAAAGTTATAAGATCTGTGGGACAAGAATCGGTAATTTTGTGCTGGGTGGGGCTGACTGTCAGAATAAGTCCAAACCTATTACACCCTGTATCTAAAATACAACTATTTTGTAGTTTTTACTCTTTTCTTAAGCATATAATTATCTAAGAAAAATATTCATTAAATGCACAAGGATAGGTAATTTTATTCTGTCAATGATCTTTATTTAAATTATTTTGGATAGATAAGATATGTTTAAGAAAAAGTACAAAAAATATCAAAATGGTTACATTTCGTATGGGCCACATTGTCATAGTTCTAAACCACTTTTATGGTTTTATATGTAATTAACGTAATTTTTGGAATTCGTTAAAAATTTTTGACAGTGTTAACCATGCTAGGGTACTTAAGAATCTCTGTGAACAGATTAGAATTGATTCCGAACTCCTCAAGGATCAATTCATTTGACCTGTAGGTAAAATATTTTATAAGGCGACAAATTTACGATAAAAAAGCGATACGTTATATAGCTAAGTAATTCTCTTCAAGATATGGCTTCTTAAATGTTACCAAGTTTTTTTAAACGATTAGAATGAACTTGCTTATTCATCAACAATTTACGATAAAAAAGCGACAATTTTTAAATGCTTTTTACGACAAAAAAGCGAAAAATTACTGAATATATCCAAATGGATTTTTGTTAATATGTGGCAACATGGGTTGATAATCTTTGACAATCACCGAAAAGATTAATTTGACGATAATTCTATTTACAAAAATGCATTTGATTCGCACGGTGAATTATGATGCTCAGTGACACAATCCCTAACAAAATTTGTAATTACTCTCACATTAATAAATAGATAAAAAAATAAAAAAAATTTAAAACTAAAACGAAAAGAATAACGAAATCTTTACTTTTCAATCAAACCTTCCATTAATTCGATTCGAAACTTTTTGTCACCATCCATGAAATTGTTGCCTGGGCGGATTCGAACTTGAATTAAGCAATTCCATTGGTAGAAAATCTTTTTGAACAGATGATTGAGATTCTTGGTCCATTTCAATGTAGTAATTATCATCATTGTTGCAATAATCGCTAGCATCTGCGGATAAACTATGCTGATGTTGATTGTGATGATGAATATGCCCAGATCCATGAACATAATCCCATGGCCTTCTGCATCGGTAAATATGAATGAGACCCAATGCAAAGAGCATACCAAATGTTACTCCAATCACGATGAATAGACCTGGATGCCCTACAGTTGCTTTTGTTATTCGTACATCTAGCCACTGTTCCGGTGGTAGGCCACTACTATTGTTATTGCCAGCTTGGATATTCTGATGTACTGCTGCAATTGCTGGAACAATCTCTGATATTCTTGATGTTCTATTATTTGATATGCGATTTTGATCTGAACTCACCAACTCCTTGTTTACTTTCAAATGGCTTTCAACTGTTTGCATATTCGGCTCATCACTCGTCGATGAAGAATTTTCAGATTTCAATTGTATAACATTTGTGGATAGTATTGGAAGTTTCCTTGGAATCATCATGTAGTCGCCTGCAGTATATGGAAAATTTTCTGTATTTATTGTATGATGATGTTCAAGTTTTTCAATATCCTTTTCGTTAACTTCTTGCTTTGAGAGCTCTTCCTCTGGTTGTAAGCGGCTAGAATCTCTTGGAATATTTGGTGGATGTGGTGGGATTTTTTTTTGTTTTTCAGAGAACATTTTTTTCGATGATGGCAATTTAATAAATTTACTGCTACTATAATCAGTTGGTAGATGTAACGATGAATTTTCAACTATACCAGTATTCACTATCCTATTGTTCACTTTTCCAAGAATTTTCTCAATCTTTGTAGATTCGAAATTATCTCTAAATCTGGTGCCCTTGTGTATTTGATTTTGATTGCTTAAATTCTCTTGGGTTTGTTGGATAAGTTTTTTCTGATGTTTTATAGAGTACTTTTCACCATTCACGAGTACTTTAGGACTATTACGGTCGAATGTTTTCATAACAGCAACGGTATCATTCTCACGAAATTCGTGATTTTTATCTAAAATCCCTTCACTATTTAGCTGGACTAGCTGGGCAGTGCCGCCGTTACGAAGTTTTTGCTGACTTTCCTTATTATATCGATTGTCCTGGACATTCGTGGCAATCGTTGAATGTAGTAGTTTCGGTCGTCTTTGAAATTTCCTTTCTCCCACTGACTTCAGCAAGTGTTGTTCATGTTGTCGATTGTTTGATTTTGATATCGTCTTTTGTATTTGCTGTTGTTGCTGCTGCTGCTGCTGCTGCTGCTGCTCCTGCTGCTGGTGGTAATGTTGACCCAATGGTTGGGAAAGATTTTGCTTCCTTTTAATGATGCCATTCTCGTCTACAGCAGTAGTAGTAGTAGAAGAGGGTTGATCAAGAAATACGACTTTGTCAGCTTTATTCACTTTTGCTGTCATCATTCTTTGGTACAACAATGCCACTAAAGGTCCAGCAGTCGTAGTCGACTGAACTGTGTCCAAAATAGTTTTACTTGTTGTTGCTGTTGTTATTCCTATTAAAGTTGAGGTGGCTATCTTTATAGTTGCTTCGGTTGAATTTATTGTTTCATCCCCCTTTTGTTTGACGAAATTTCTGATGACTTCATCATCAGTAGCTCGTCGATGTGATGATATTGTCGACAATGGATTTGATAAATTTTCTTTTTTCATACTACGAACTTTTGCTGATGCTAATTGCTGCTTGCTTTTAACATTTGGATCGACATTTTTTCCAGTCAATATTTCTGTTGTATCTATTTCGGTAATATTTTCGACTACGGCATATATTCGACTACCATTAATGGGTATATACAACATGCCTACATTACCCTCATCAATCTTATGTAAACTGTTCGCCCCCATTAATTCACCACGGATGTGTTTTTCGTTCGACAAAATATCTTCTTCCTTCACTTTTGGCTCTGACTCAATATTTTCCGATTTAAAGTTCGTATCTGCAGTAGGGTCGTGGCTGCCAACTTGTACAACTAACTTCGTTCGGTTAATGCCACCATACACGAACGAGCTATCTTCTTGGCCCAATAAAACACTTGTCTCGACATAATTGTTGTCTGATTTTATTTTCGATAAGATTGCCTTGTGCTGTTGCTGCTGTTGTTGTTGCTGTTGTTGCTGCTGCTGTTGCTGGTGCTGCTTCTGCTGATGATGATGCTGCTGGTCTTGTGTAATATTTTCGGATGTTTCCCTACCACCATCAGGAAATTTTGTTGTGTTTTCTGTTGAGTTATTCCAAAATGATAGGATGGGATGGGTTTTTCCTTCAACAAGGATGCTATCCTCATTTATGTGACCATCCTGGTTGTTCTCTTGAATTTGCACATTCAAGTTTCTCTTCAGATTTTGTTCATACTTATTTGCTGGGACTGCTGTTGTTATATCACTAGTTGAAGGATTATCCTTACCACGAGAATTATAAACTTCCGAGAAAGTATCATTTTGATTATCGTGATGTTTTACGGAAATAGCCTGTTTCCCTCTTCGCCGCACAAAGTTCTGTTCATCATTCTCAGTAGAGTTTTTACCTTCAATTCTCTCGCTAGAATGCCCATCTAGGAATGATGATAAAAAATGCAACAAATTAGCATTAGACATTGTATTTGTAGATGTAATTTGTTCCAGACCCTGTAATTGTAATTCAAGTTTATTCGATTGTATGAATTTAATATTACTATCAGCGCATGAAGGCCTTTTTACTACGGAATCTTTAGGATCTGCATAAATGCAATCACATTCAGATTTTTGATTACTTCTAAAGCTTTCAAAGTGATTATGCATTCTCTGAAAATGTCCTTTTATATCCCTTTCCTCTATAATCCTTTCATTTTGACATGGGCTCGCCCATTCAGCAATACCCAATAGATCTGAGCATTTAATCGGATTACCATCGAGCAGTAGGTCCTTCAATTTTGGAGATGTTTTCACAACTGATTGACTTAAGCCTCTTAATTCGGACGATTGTAAATTTAGTGTCAGAAGTTTTGGCAATGGCAATTCGGGCAAATAAATTAACTTATTTCGCGATAAATCGAGAGTTTTTAAATTTGTAAGCGTTTGAAATGTATGTGGTTGTATATCCATTATTTGATTGTTTTGCAAAAAAAGATTTTCCAAACTTGTTGGAAGACTTATTGGCATTCGTCGCAAATTGTTGTGATCCAAAAATAACGTCTCAAGTATCTCTAGTCGTCCCAAAGCGTCCTCTTCGATTTCATTTATATGACATGATGATAGATCCAAGTACTGTAAAAGTGGATAGCTATCTAAATCTCCGCATCGTATTACCTGAAAATAAATAAATGAAAGAAAAATTGTTTGAAATTCGATTTAATGAGATAGTGATGGAGTAAAAATGTTTTAAATTAATTATTTTTTTTATATAAGAATTCTTAAATGGTATTGAGTGGTCTTGACTTTCCTTACATGGTTGAAGTAGGAATAAGGTTAATTTTTTTTTAATTAATTAGATGCTGTCCTATACAGGAGAATACGTTTCCAATCTTGGGTAAGATAAGTGTTACATGCACAATTATTTGGTCATTGACTTCCATTTGAAAATGTCTTAACAGGGATTAATTTAAGGAAGATATCAGCAGTTATGCAGCTCGATTCTTGATTTACGCTGGTTAGCCTCTTGGAGCTTCCTTAATGAGCAGATTTTTCATATTTGACGAATCACTTTTGCCCATCATAGCCCGAATTATGTAATTTTACTAGAGAATCGTCCCATCGAAATAGAAACGATATCGTTTTTTGTATTTTAGTGGTGATCAAACTGTCTCCATATTGTATATATAAATACATACAACATGATAAACGTCGTGCTAGAGGGTAGTGCACTACTTTCCGCCATTGCGGGTGCATTTTATACTGCGCAGCTTCGTTGTTCGACACATTAAAGGTAACATACATACAACGATATATAACTTTTCCCAAGAAACCGATCAAATCTAACTTTCTAGTAAAATTGGGGGCCGGGTAGGCATCTATTTGGCTATTCCGATACGTTTTCGCTCCCGCCACGGAGCTCATCAGCGGTATTCCTACACTATGAAATTATTTTACCTACTCGGTGCATCTATATGCACAAATTTGTTAAACTTTCTAACTATCTATTATGTTAAAGACAATTTTTAAAATACGTGTACATTAAAAAACTTTTATTTTACAATTAGGGTCTCGAGGTATACGCCAAGGCGTTAGCCCGACCAGCAAGATCAGATCTAAATCGTCGTCTTCTTATAAGTAACGGTAATCCTGCGATTTTTGTGTTTTACATTTACATTGATGTTAATGTAGTAACAGACTCCCAAGTTCAGGAAAGCTGTTAATGGAATTCAAGAATCAAACATATTTATTTTTAAAGATTAGTCTAAGACTAATATCAAGTACAGAGGTGGGAATATAATTCAGCGACTGGGATTGAAACGGATCGTAGTAGTATTTTTTAGGCAGAACTGGTGGTTCACCAACAAGCGATACTGGTGGTATCTATGTGTAAAGAGTCGAATTTAGATATCTGTATAGCTGACAGCCAGGCGGCCATTAAGGCATTGCGTGCTGTTGTGAGAAAACAAAAGCTGATGCAGTTATATAAAAACTGCCTAAAAGAGATTTCCATACGACACAAAGTGACCCTATGCTGGATGCCTAACTATAGAAATATCGAGGCGTATGTGAGAACTCCGATTGGAACTTTAAAAGGCGACATCAGTAACGCCAGCTGCTATAAAGCTAATTATCGGTGAGTCAACCGGGACACTTGTTGCATATATTGCGAGGCAACTATGACCTGGATACAATAGGAAGAAATCAATGCAGCTCCTGAAGGCGACCAGTGCCGGCACCAGGAAACTAGTAGGGGTGTTAAGGGAGCATTGGGCCATAGGTAACCATGCTGGTAGCCTGAGGCGCTAGAATCAAGCGATATCTGCAATAGTTGTAAAGCTTTTGAAAAAATCGAGTCAAATTGATATATCGTAGAGTGTCATACTCTAGCGATCAAAACATGTTACTTGGTAGACCCTTCTTTTCGGAATTGGAAGATCTGCAAATTACCGAGCTTAGCGGTATCATGAGATTTAATTAAAGCAGACTAAGAATCATCTTAGTGGCATCCCTCTAGCCTAACCTCACTTATCTCGATAATAAAATTTAGATTCATGTAAAAAAACCATGTGACGATTATCGTTTTTCGTATTGTGAGTCTACTGTATTTGTAGATATTTAGTATTGAAAATGTTATGCACGACACTTATTCATATGGTGAAAGTGATTAAATACATGGAATATCTGCAACTGAGAAGATATTTTAACAGATGTATAAAATCTTTTCAATTTAGAAGAAAGAGGGGATAGTATAAACATGAAATTTCCTATACATAACCTCGGTAAATGAAAGAGAATCAATGCAGGCAGCTCCTTGATAGATGCAATGAGAATATGTCTTCATTACTCACTCAGTAGGTGTAACCAAACAACAAATTTTGACTTGCTAACTGCAACATTTATGTAAAACAATATGTTAATAACTTCAGGTGATTGTTAAGGTGTTTTCTTTAGAACAGGAAACAAAATGGAATGGAAGTACTTGAGTTAAGAAAACGGGAGAACCATAAACTATGTATGAAATGGACAAGAAAAAAAATCAGCAATCAGTTAAATAAAGCAAAGCAAAACTAATAAAGTTATGATTGAGTCACCGTTATTTTGTAAGTTTTTCTGGCAAGGGTTAATTTGGTTCATATCTAAGAACCTAACTAGATGATTTTGTAGAGAAATGTATAAAAAAAAAGTGGTTCGTTTTACGTAAAATATTTTTGGAATGTAACCTGCCGTAAAAACGCAACGTGTATGTAAATTTTTAAAAACCGTTACGATATACAATTTATAAAAGATTAAGTTCACACAAATTACTGATGATATTCGGAATAAAATCTTATTGAATTGCTCTGTCAGTTAGGGTTTACAGCTATAAGCATAGCTTCATTACTGCTCTGCTAAAAGTTTCAGAGGATATTCGACAGGCCATTGACAGGGATTACAATACTTTTCTTATTGGACTTCTATAAAGCCTTTGATACTGTTAATCATGATCGTTTATGCATAAAGCTCCGTAAATACTTAAACTTTTCCCCCCGGGCTAATATCCAGCTATTTGAGGGACAAATTCCAATCTGTAGATATTAATAAAAGCTACTTTGACTTTCTTCCTCTTTTAGCAGGCGTCCCGCAGGGTTCAGTTTTGAGGCCTCTATTATTTTCGTCGTACAGAAATGATGTATTTACGGTAATTAAAAACTGCATGTCTCATTTAGATTCGGACGACCGACACCTAGTATTTTCCAGGCCTGTTGGTTTGTCCGAGAATGGAATTTGCGCAGTTAATGACGATCTTGATGATGTAGGTATTTGCCAAATGGACTGCATCCAATGGACTCAAATTGAATGCAAGTAAATAATAATAATAGAGTGTTTAATTATAATAATAATAATATAATAAAGTGTTTAATTATAAGTAGACTAGGTACTGACTGTTCCGATTTATTTTCAGTTCATATAAATGGTGTAGTAATTCCTCTTGTTACTTCAGCTAAGAATCTAGGTATAATATTTGATAATAGATTGACTTGGGATGATCTTATAAATTCTGTCGTTAGGATAATTTATTATGGACTTCAACGTCTTTGAGATTTTAGCGACGTCACTCCCTTACTAACTCGATTAGAACTAGCACAAACTTTACTTTTACCGATTTTGTTATATGGCTCTGAAATTTACAATAAGCTCGATAGTATCTCGGAGAGGAAGCTTTTGGTCTTTTTCAATTCTATCATTAGGTGTATTTGTACACTTCGGATCTATGACCACGTTTCACCTTTTGCTGACACTGTTTGACTGCTTCTTCAGCGGTATCTCAAATTCGTCCAAACAATCAGTATTTGGAACTCTTTACCAATTAATATGCGGAACTCCTTATATTCGCGCAGCTTTCACAGCTTTAATCGTATTATTTTCATTCATCTTACTATTAGTGTTTAAGTACTACTACTACTGATCGCTGTCTTTGTATTTTATTCTTTTTTTTTCTTGCTTCTTATTACTGTATTCCCATCTATTATTTTTAATTTATAAATACTTATATATATATTTACGTACATTTTTTTTGTTAATCTGTACAGTTTATTATTTAGTTTGATTATATTTTGTCTTTTTTGCTTTAATGCTATAGTTTTAAGTCTTAGTAAGACTCGTAACTTAGAGCAGGTACTCTTAAAAGATATAGGAACTCTTAATGTGCATTGTTGTGATGAAATAAATAATAATACTAAAAAAATATATATTTATACACGGGTACACGGTAAAATAAGCAATAAGCTGACGAATCGGGGCTTCTGCATGAAAAAACATTGGTGCACAGGAAGGAAGCCAGGAGAAGAAAAAAAATGAACAGAATCACTTTTATAGCATGCACCTACGCATCATCAGGAATGCATAAAGTTAAGTTCTTTGTTATCGGTAAGGCTGCAAATCGCAGAGCTTTCAAAGAATTCAAAAATAAGTCAATTGTATACAGGGCAGAAAAATTGCATAGATATGGTTTCAGAGGAGTGGTTCCATAAAACTTTCATTCCTGCGATAAACCATTTTTTCCTTCCTGTCATCCTAATGAAGCGTATCAGGTCTAGGTGAGGTAAACTTTTCAACTCATCCGTAGATAGGAGAGCAGACCCAAGCGTATCTAGCCTGCTCCGGGCTGGGAAAATGCCGTACAGGCGCAAAAAGTGTTCGGTTGTCTCACGCTCCAAAATATTTATATACCTTAAATGAGGAAGTCATAGGACATATAGTATTTTTTTTATTGGCCTTACATCTGTCTGTCGGTCCATCAATCTGTCCCTATGATAGATTATTGGTGGTGGTGCCGTATAAAAGTTTTGTTTATACGATAATATTATACAACATGTAAGATCAGTTTCAAATAGAGTTAAATTTAGGCAACTCTGTCATCGTGTTGCCATAGGACTTTTTTGTTTTTTATTGCTTAAACTCCTTGTCTTTTAGCGGCATGGCAAATGATTGACAATTTTTAAATTCCACATCAATGGTATGCAAAATAGTATAATTCCTTTTTAGTGTTGCCATACAAACTTTTTTGTTTTTACACCATAGTTGAAACTATATAGCAGAAAAGATGTATTTGGTCGTAGTGCTTAAAGATCGATTTTCTCCCTTCTACTTATAATAATTGCTGTCAGAATGTTTGTCCGAACAATATATTGAAAACGTGCTAGCCTAGCGAGCTTAAATTTTGTACACAGTTTTCTGAAAGAATACAGTCAAACTTAAGCTTACTATCCGAAATTTTTGACTTTCATTACGTATTTTTCTTGTACAGGGCGCGTTGTCTTAATAATTTGTGTATCGAACATTTCTTCATAGGGTTGTCATACAAAAATTTCCACAATTGTAGACTTTTAGTTTATCTGGGAAAACGGTCAATTTCAGACATCTTTAATGTGGGTACACTGAAGAGTTATTCACAATATAAAAACCTATGAAATTGGTCTTAACCTACCATTTTTACTGTCCGACGAACCGTTCTTGAAAACAAATATGAAAAATAATTTCAACGAACGTACCGAGCTCATTCTCAAAACATATGTAGAGATGGATGTCTATATTTACAGATATTCATCTGGACCAACATTGGTTTTATATCAATTATAACTTCTTTCCTAGTTTTATTTGTAATGGAAAACATATTATTTGCTTTTTAGTCCCCTAAAAATTCGTAGTAATATTTCTTGCCACATATAACTTGGAAGAATAAATCTAATATCGAAACATAGGCAGCTCCCAATAGCTTCCGTCCAAAGCGCCCAATGTCAAAACAAGGGCAGAGAGAACGTAACTATTTATATTCCTCCAAAAACCTATAGGACTAAAAAACAAAAAAACAAGAAGAGAAAACCAAAGACTTGCCGTAAGCATTCGAAATTAAAATGGAAATAGGCAGCACTAATTAAAGTAAAACATTGCCAAAAAAATTTCTGACATTTTAAAAAGTTCACTGCTAAAAGTTAATTTAATTACCACAAAGCTGTGGGAAAACTTTTCAATTACCCTGTGTTAGCCTGAAGTTTTACACTTGAGCTAGCATTAATATTACGCCAATTGAAATTTTTCGGTCTACTCCTGTTTTCATTTATTCTCCTTCTTCTCCCATTTCGACAAATCTGGAATGAGGTAGCAACACGGTCCACGGTCCAAAATTAGGAGATTTCCTTCAAATAATTCTCCTGAATGTTCTAAAAGAAAAATGACAGAGCGGAAGTTGAGTACGGCCTTTGGGCACTATATACTATCTATGTGTATCCATATATACATTTATTGTATTGTTGTCTCAGTGTGTTTGTGTGGTTTTTGGTCGAATAATCATTATATCTTTTCCAAGCAAAAAGACAAGTTACATCGCCCTAAATTTTAAAGTCTACTACTACTGCTGCTCCATTTTCCGCCGGTAACACCCCTATTTTTACGAATATTTCATTCGCCACTTTATGGAAGCGTTTTTGGTGAAAAGGGTTTTATATAGAGTTGGAAAATTCATTGGCGAGTTGTTTTCTTGGGGTCCATGTCGCATAATCCTTCTTTATTGTTCTCTGCGTCCTTTTTTTTAATGTCGCAGCAAATTATATAAATTTCCTCTGTCTCAGGAAAGATTTTCGGATCTCAATTAAAATTGATTTGTTTGTGAGAGTTAGGAGATGATGAGGATTTCATTTGCGGAGAAACTTGAAATCTTATGTTGCTTTTTTTTTCTTTGGATTTCTGAAATTTTGTTGGGAGATTTCTATATTAGAATTTTATAATTTCAATTTAGGGTGGAAGCTTTATACTGGAAACCCAGATTTACATTTATTCGTAATTTGGTTTTATTGTAATTCATACATGTGTAGACATGCAATGCAGCAATTGCATGTCTACTACATGTATGCATTTTTAAGAGGCTCTCTGGAAATGGAATTTTCGAAGCAGTCGCGGAAAATTTATACCTACTTGACTTGTTTTTAACAACGTTTCTAAATAAATCAGTATCTAATGTATGTAAATATTTGGAAGCTCTCACTAAGGGCAGATAAGAAAATCAGACGGAAAATATTTATTAGTCTTAAACGTAGTAAAAGTATTTGGTTCCACCTTCAGTGGTATTCGAATGTTAGTGATAAAGCATTTTTGCACAACGACTACCTACATACATTACCGGGACCCCCAATATTTTCTTGGTGTAATTTATTCATTGATCTATCTACGATTTATTTTCGCGTACAGGGGTCTTCTAGGATGATCTGCAGGTGCGATAGAATCCCACCCATCCGGCTCCTTCTTGTCTGAACTCCTGCGTAAACAGTTTCATTAATTTTACTGAGAGTATAATGATTCCTCCATCTACAGGCCAATTACTTTCATTTTTACAATATCGAACAATCATAAATAGAACTGTATCACCGATATTGGTTTTATTCCGGTCGATTAACAGGCGGCCTCATGCCGTATTTTACTGAAGGCTGGAATCCTGCTTTCCATAACCAGGGGGGAACGAACGGTTTTGGTATGCTGCTCTTTCGGCCAAACTACAACCCTTTGGTTGGGACTGTGTTGTGGTATTTTTTTCTCTCGATCTATTAATGTTTTCTTTTATAGAAAAGATGCTAAAAATATTATAATTCCGATTGTTTTTTCTTTCAAACCAAACGCACAATTTATGTAGCCTGTAGATGGCATTACCTCTGATCGCCATAATATAAAGGCTGCGGTTACGATCCTCGCCAGTAATACTGGCGCCAACTGGTACGATCGGCTGTAAGCGCGAGCTGGCTTAAGCGAGTTTTTGGTGGCGGTCATGCACCTAACCAGCAGCACAAGCACCAGCTGGTATCATGCTGTACATTAAAAGTGGCTTGTGCTAGTATTTTCAAAGTTCAGTTGTTATGTCTAGGTACCGCGAGTACTTTTCACGTGAGTAGCTTTGGAATTAAAAAAACGTATCGACCTATGACACTATCTTTATCGACCTATGACACCATCTTTTAGTGAGGAGCTTCTGTTATGCGAAAGCATAATTAAGGAAATACTCCGCTCATCCAATTATTGCGAAACGGCAGAAATTAGATGAATATCATTATCTACACAATATATTGAAAGCAGATGAAGAACTTTTTTTTCGAATACTACAGAATTACGCCGGCAACATTTGCCTACATTTTGAGTAAAATAAGACAAAAAAGTTCCAGCGGTCCTTACCACGATTTTACTAGAATAAAGATGCAAACGAAATTTTTGAATATCTCTCATTTTCTTCATCATATTGGCAGAAAACTGATAAGGATGTAATAGTCCCCAATCAGCTTTTACACATCCATTTTTGTACGAACAGTTTATTGCATCTCAATAAGTAGCGCTCGTAAATATAAATGACTCCACCGCAAAAAAGCACTGGCTCCAGCAGCCACCAGTAAGCTTGCCTGGCGCTTGTAAGATTTTTATCTCGTAACCACAGAATTTACCATAAAAGCATCTAATTTCTGACGACAGCTCGCTATAGTATTACTGGTGAAGTGCGTAACCACAGCCAAAAGTCGGCGTGCCTCAAGGCTCTGTTCTTTTTCCGACTCTATTTATCAATTACATACTGTCTCTTACTTTCCTATCCGTATCTTTGCAAATGACTGTAATTATTGATAATATTTCTTATAAACGTAACTCTGCCAGTGACCCGAAGAGTGTGAACGCATTCGAGAATGTATGATTACATAATCATAATCCAAAGATGTTTTACTATCTGTAAAGCATTGCCTAAATCTAAATTAACTCGATTCGCTAAATACAGTATCCAGCGTAAACTTATCTTCCTTGTCTATCTTTCACAATTAATATTTCAATTTTTCATTACTGAACTGACTACTTTTCTCATTCGATCTAGCGCTTATTTATAAGTCCCAAATCTTATACTTATTTATAAATAATAACTACCTTGGATTTAAGTATGATTCTAGCATCTGAGAAGTAATGGAATACAATGCGCTCATAGCCGATCCGATAATAACAAACCCTGGTGTACGGCCATATTATTTGATGTTTCGCTTTTCTACAGAGTGAATTTTGTAGATGCAGGGTGTTTCCCCTTAGAAAGTCAGTAGAGAGCAGGAGGTGATAGTACTCAAATAGACAAACAAAAAATTTTACGGCAGTAGCGGGGCAATATCAACCGTTTAGGAGTTACAGGGCGATTCAGAAAAAAAGCTTAGTTATTCACAAAACACCCTGTATTTTAAAAAGTACTGGGCGAACTCTACTTCACATAGCCTTTCCATCGACTGCTCAACCAGTCCCGTACCTCTCTCCTCTCAAGAGTTATGCTTGTCTGAACTAAATATTTCGGATTTTCTTACCTTTTTGTTTTTACTTTGACCTCTATTTTTTTTTTTTTTCAAAACGGTCGTTAACATAACTTTTTCTTATAAAAACTATAAAGTGTACACTCTCCTCTTTAATTTGGCCTATTATATGTGCTATTTGCAGCTGTTACGGAGTTATTAGCTATTTGTGAAATCCTAGCTTTTTTTCTTGATCACCCTGTAACTCCTAAACGGCTGATATTGCCCCCCCCCCCCCGCCATACAATTTTTTGTTTGTCTGGTTGAGTACTACACCACCTTCTGCTCTACTGACCTCTAAAGGGAAACACCCTGTATATTTTATATTACCCTGCAGACAGTACTCTGCACGAGACACTTCCTAATTCCGGACTTTCTAAGAAATATCGTGATGCCTTACTAATTCGAACGGTGCGTGTATTCCATAACATAGTTTTTATCATCTGCTGTTTTCCTGTTTTATAATCCGTGAGAGTTCTGAAGCGAAATGTTTATTGTCACTGCTTTTACTCTCTCTTTATAGTATCTTAAATTGCATCCGTCATTTCCTTGTCAAAGCTGTGCTTAGCATCATGTGGTCAATTAAAAATTTAGCGAGGTGAAACAAAGTTATCCTCTTATAGGTACCGGGGCATAAAAGAACCTTAGAGCTACACTAAATAGCTGGAAGTATAAACAAGAATCCCTTTATTGGAAAAGGTCTATCTAGACCTCTGGCGTAAAATCAAAATAACTTCTATTCCTTAAGAGAACTGATCTCAAATGATCACAGAGCTTTTCTCAGACTACTGCTCCTGGCGGGATCACCTAAACAAAATGGGTTTGGATGAGACTTCACCCTGTCCGTTTTGTAAGCATGTTCATGAAACTTCAGAGCACCTAATCTGCAATTGCGAAGTACTTATTGGCGAGGCGGAGATTACTTCAGTTCGAACATGCTTTCCCTCCACCCAACTACATGTGAAACAAGTTTTATATCAAAGCCGCTAATAAGATCTGTTATCCACCGATTGTAATGTTAAGCATTATGGAGCATTTCGAAAAAAAAAAAATTATTTCGATCTTAAACCTGATTTTATTGAAAGCATATTTCACTCGTAAATCTACCATTTACCGCATAATTTTCCAGTCGGAGAATCGAAGCTAAAGAAGCTCGAGATTATGTCAATGATTTTAAGTTTTTAAGTCTATATACTAAAAAAATGTCACATCTGCTACATCTGGACCAGATTATATTTCGCCTAGGCTTATTAAAAATCATTCCACTGTGGCTATTTTGCACTTTCTTGAAATTCTTACAGTTAGAATCAGATTTCGTTTCTGTGGAATGCTGCTATTGTCCTACTGGTAGGTAAAATAATGTTTAATCTAAAATTCATCTTTTAAGCACGTACCAACCAAAACTCAACAAAAAAGCAACCACAGATCGTCTGGAGTCACAGTGGGAATGATATGCGCTCGTACAGTTGTAGTGGATATAAGTTGTACGTGTCAATCACAATTCCATTTTAGAGTTAAAAATAAGATTTTGGTGATAATTGGTTGATTCATGATGTCATGGTAATTGTAGATTAGCTATTAGGATCCAGCGACCATCTTCTGAATAGTTTTCTTGCGTAAAGTTCTTGTAAATAGATGTAATTACAAAACACTTGAAGCTGGCAACTCTAAAACTCATTCATTATGTAGCTAAGAAACTGATCTAATGCTTATGATAGATTTATTAATACCTAGATATTCATTGCGGGTTCCAATATGTATGTTCAGAGCTGTACATTTATGCTGACGATGCTCAGCTGCTATTTTCTATGCTGCTCGATCTTATCGAGAACTGTGTTAGCCATATACATGAAGATTTTGAATCTATTCTATCATGGGATAACAATAATAATTTGGTTTGAAATCAGTTCATGTAAATCAATAGCTCTTAGTGTATATGGGACGAAGCTTAATCGAGACCGTTTTCCGTGAATTGTTTTGAATGCCACTGTCATACCGTTTGTTGACAACACACGTAACTTAGGTATTATTTTTAACAGTACCCTTACTTGGACCGAGCAAATTACTCATATTATTGGTTGAATTTTAAGTATTCTTCGCTTCCTATGGATAGCGAGTTGTTTTGTTCCTACAGAATCGAGGTTGTGCTCTATGTATACAGCTATTCCACACGAAACCGATCACCTTGCACCGACCCGACCATATCCGATTTGGATGAAAATTTCACAGTTTCTAGGAAATACCGAAAAAGCTCACCCATATTTTTTTGTTTTCCTCTGCCACTTCCCACCAACCGTATGCTAAGGAGGTTAGAAATTTCGCGACTTACGATGGAACGTTATTTTCAGAAAACCAATCATATATCTCGACAACGGGTCAATCGATTTTTCTGATTCTAATGCCAAATGAAGCTAAAAGCTTTATATTTTCTGCAAAAAAATAGCTGCACCGTACGAAAACATTTTTTTTGTTAATAATAGTAGTTAAAAAAAATAGTATTATTCACTAGCGAAGACTTCTAGAGTTTTGTATTTTCAATTTTTATTTTGAATTGACAGAGAAACCAAGATTAATATGCTGAAAATGGTCCAAGAAAGTCCCAAGAGGGTGGCATCACTTAGCAAAAATATTCGTTCAGTAATTCAAAAATAACGGGTTTTGGCTCGAAATCGACCGAAAAGTGGGATGTAAAAGAAAAAGAATAAAAGTAGAGATTACTCTTTAGGACTTTTTACCGGGGTAAACTTATATTTGTTCAAGAAGGAATATTTTTTTTAGATTCTCTGGTATATAGCAAAAGCTAAAAATAACTTTTATTTGTTATTTCATCACACAACCCATTATATTTTTGGTGGCAAGTTTCAAGTCTTGGTGTGACTCATCAACAGGTCCCAGTAACCCACCCAGGACTTAGCTTGGGGGGGGGGGGGGGGATAGGTATCCCAAGTCCTAACGAGTCGGAAAAATAGGGCTCTAAAGTCCCGTCCTGCACCCATATGAGCACTTAAGGACTGCTATTGTATATTAAAAGGTTTTATTTTATTTTATCGGATATACAGACCACATTTTATACAAAATTTGTAAATTTTGTTTAGAAAACTGACATTCTGGAGGGGGACCGGTCCCGTTCGTCCCCCTCTCGGTGCGCCCCTGACAGGTCACAAATAGCAAAATTGAGTGACTTAAAAAACAAATGAAAAATAGAATAAAGAAATGAAATGAAAAAGATTGAGAAAAATAGAAGAAGAAAAATAATTAAAAAAATTTAAAATAACCAGATTCGTTCGAAACGAATCGAACCTGTATACTTCCGCAGTGGGCTGAAAAAACAAAAAAGAAAAAGGAAGAAGAAACTTGCCACCAAAAATATATTGGATTGTGTGATAGAATAACAAATTAAAAACATTATTTAGCTTTTGCTATATACCGGAGAATCTAAAAAAATTCCTTCTTGAACAAGCAAAAGGAAAAGTAACTAATTTTTGTTATGTATTCATTGATACCTTTCCAAAAACTACCCAGAAGCCGGGGTACGGAAGATTTTATCATCGGCCCCTTGGAAAATGCTCAAATTTGCAATTTTCCGCGGGAGCTTTGAACGAAAGCGCCAAATTAATTAGGATAAAATGTCAGGGATATACAAGGAGATGTGTAGATTTCTGATGCCATAAGTCTCATGGGCGTGAGTTTTCAAAGACCGCCGATAGATGGCGGAAAATAGACATGCAAAGTTTTTATAGTTTTTATTATTTTTAAATAGATAAACGTCATCTGACCATTCTGAAATTTCGTATAGATAATCTCCTAATAAGCGTGCATCCACAAAAAATAAAAAAATTTAATTCATCGACAATTCGTTTAAATAAATTTCGAAATGAATTTTTCGGACAGTCGAAAATTAAATTTCGGAACGAATTTCGGAGAGGAGCTAAAAAAATCAGAAAAAAGTAGCAAGAGGAATTTGGCAAATCGGAAGATAATTAGTTGAGATTTTGGGTGGGATTGGTATGCTTTCATACTGGTTACTTTGGGTATATCCTCCAAGCTCATTGGCGATTTGACAATTACTGGTCATATCGACGCACTCGAGCACCGCCGCAATGTGGATGGCTTTTGCTCCTTTATCGCTATACGCATGGCCAATGTTCCAATGAAATATCTAGTCTTATCTCTTGTAGCTTAATTCCTGCACGCAATACTTGCGCTGCACGCCGCGCTCATCATTTGATCCTTCAGAATACTTTTAGCCGTACAGTGATGCCTTCTTATCCCGAACTGTGCGAATATGTAATAGTTTACAATATTTCCTTTTTATACCCTAGATGAAATCTATAGGGTATACTAAGTTTGTCATTCCGTTTGTAACACCTCGAAATTATGATGGTAGAGCAAAATGGATTGGACACCCATGCATAATATTAAAACTTATTTTGATTTTTGTAAGTTCGTCCGTCCGTTCGTCCGACTGTGCGCACGATAGAGCTGAAATTTTGTACACGGACTTTAAAAAAAAAAGTAAAATTAAGTTCGAAAATAAGACAAATCGGGCAACTCCTTCGTGGGGTTGCCATACAAAAATTTCGTTTTCCGCTATATATTTGGACGCGTTGACGGTAGAGAGCTAAAATTTGGTACATGGTGTTTTCATTGCACTAGCAAATAAAATTTCAAAAATGGACTAAATCGGGCAACTCCTTCTTGGTGTTGCCATATAAAAATTTAGGTTTTTTACGTATACTTTGAAAACGATCCGTCCAGGACATTTTCATTGCACTAAAAACTTCTTCAGAATACGAAATACTATAAAATTGGTTATAATCATTTTTTCTGTCCGACAAACCGTTCTAAACATATATGCGAAAAACCACTTCAAAAATCAAACTTGCACAGAAGGGTGACAATACGAAATTTCATAAGGGCATTCATCTAGGGTATCATAAGAATTGGTCCTAGACCAATTCTAGCTTTTTTACTTGTTTTCTTCGTGCTTACAATATGCGAAAGTTCAAGAGTGAGATACATCACCACCTCGGCCACTTTCCTCATGTCCCATAATCTTTTCGCTATCTCCCTCCTGTCATGCTGTGCTCTGCATCATAGGGTATCCCCTGAGCTTGGCTTAATAATATAATAAAAAAAAAAAAAAGACACTCATCGCAATTTTTTGTACATTGATTCAAGCTTCAGAATAAAAATAAAAAAAAATGATAGAAGTCCTCTCTAGTGCATAACACTATTTAATGCCGCATTCACAATACAGCGCAAAGTGAAACTATGAAATTAAACGTAACAAATAGTTATAACAACGCCAAATCAACAACGAACTTTGAAATTAATATAACAAAATGCCATAGCAACGCCAAATCAATAAACAAGCAAACAACTGTCGTTGTCAAAATAATAAATTCGAAAAAGGAGACACCTGTTGCACCATCAGATTGGTTTGACACTAGCTAAAAATTAAAGTACTTTTGTTTTTAAATCAGGAAGCTTGTAAAAAATATCTCTTGTTTTTTATTAGCATTCATAAAAAATATTAAATCAGGAAATAACATTAAAACATGTTAGTTATGATAAAAAAAAGTATGGAACTTTTTCCACGCCATCTACATGCTAGTAGTTCGTACTTTGTTTGTAAGCTTTCGCAAATGGCAAGGTGAAAATAGAATTGATCCTATTTTCATGCAGCTCCAATCTGCACTACTGTGAGCCAAACAGAGATAGCCATATGCACTACTGGGTGCGAGTTGCCACTCTACGGTGCATTGTGAATGCGGCATTAAATCAGAAAAATCGGTTGCTTCGTTCTCGAGATATGATTTTTTGAAAATGATGTTTCTAACCACTAAGCAGAGGGTGGAGCGAGGTAAGGGGAATCAAAAATATAAGGTTGAGCTATTTCGGTATTCCCTACAATCTGTGAAAGTTTCATTCAAATCTGAGACAGTCGGGTCCAAGCTCTTTTTGATCGTTTTCGTTGTTTGGAATGGCTGTATAAAAAAGATATTTGATCTTAAATGTACTTCGATAACTCAGTTCTGTTGAAATGAAATAATTCGAAATTGAAAATATACAAGAAAGTTAATAATAAGTTGAAATAAGGCCTTTATGAATTAATGCAGCAAAAATCAGAACTTGCTTCAAGTAAGGTTCATGGCATGGTAAGGGATTTGGGTGAAGTGAAATATACGGACATTTATTCAAGTAAACCAGTAACTTTTCTATTTTGATTTAATCTTTCGATTGACCTTTGCAAATGACAGCTACAAATGTATAAACAATTAAATCGCCATTGGAACATAAATGGTGGATTAGGAAAGATTTCTGAAAAAAAAACCCGTTTCACATCATACCGATTATTTTGCCTTAATTCTTTCCCTGCAAAATTTGCTATATCTACTCGCGAATTCAATAACTCGTGATTGGAAATAATCTCCTGAATGCACGGAGATTTTCATTTCCTTTAAGTAACAATTGATATCCGCTATTCGCTCAATCAAGGCTATTGAAATTGCTATTCTTGTTCTTCTTGATATCTCAAAAGCAACTGTCCGTGTGGACTATAGAATTTTTCTAAATAAATTATCTACCCACTTAGATTTCTCCAATAATGCAATCCTGCTGTTCAAAAATTACAAAGTGTACCTAACTTTGGATGAAGGTAAATGCTCTGATCTCTTCTCATTAACCTCTGGAGCTCCGCAAGGGATCAAATTTCTTGGACCAAAGCTAATCAGTCTGTTTATAAATGATCTGCTCGAAGTTTTACGACATGCAAATATTCACATTTACCCCCACGACACATTCAAATCTTTTTTGAAAATCATAAAATTATTGACGAAAAAAAAAAATTAAGCATCTCTGTTCGTCATCGTGCTGTGCAATTGGAATTATTTTATACCAAATTTCTTAAAATTGGCTTGAAGTTGTTCCCATAAAAAATTCAAATGACACATAAACTTCAAGAAAACGACAAGAGTGAAGTGAAGTGATGCTAAACCAAATCAAATGATATCTGTAATTAAAAAAAAAAAAACATCATAATACGTGACAATCCTCATTATGATTTGAATGTCATGGACCAAAAACTGAATTGTTTGCTATTGGGATAGTCAAAATTCTTTGTTTCATCTGTGATAAAAAATTATATCTCAGTAAAAGGAATAGCGTCGTACGGAATTTGTGTTGAAGGTGTCATTGGTCCGTTTTCATTTTGAACATGCCGTTGGGAATTAATGGTACACCTTATCGAGAAATGTTACAAAATTACATATGACGATGTAAAATCGATGACTTATTGGGACTGGAAAACATATGTGGTCACAACAGGACACGACAGCATATAACGCGTGAAATAATTTAACTTATGTTTCGTGGTCATTTGAATTTATGTGACATAAGCTTTGTGCACATTGCTGGTGACTAAATTTTTAGTGCCGGTAATAAAGATGATAAAAAAAAACAACTAGATTGAAAAGTTCGGTAAAAAGTACTAGTTTGGCAAGCGATATGTATTGAAAACGGAGCTAACAATTTTTCTGTGACAATGTGTTTCAAAAATAGATTGTAACATATTATGATTTCGGAATCATCAGCAGCGGTAGAAATCATATGTTACGCGTGAACGGGCCGTTAAGAATGGATAAACGAGGAAACCGAGGAAAAATAAACCTCAGAAAGACTCTTAAAATAGCATTAAAACCCTTTGCACACGGTGCTATTAAAAAAATACTATAAAGTGATGAAAGTTTATTTTAAGTTTCCAATTAGTAACTTGGGTGTCATGGCCTATGCATTTCAATGGAAGTCCGCTCATAGTGCTACCAGTTGATAGTCAATTTGAAACGCGTTTAATATTACTCACTTTCACTTTCACTATCAGTTACAAATCGGTTTCCCCAGCACTTATGCATTCTCTTATATATGTATTCGACCTTTGTAGGCGAGGAGCAACATTCTATAGAATGATAAAAACTTTGTATCTGTTTGATGCAATTCATTTACCGCGACGAATAATCTACAGTTTTTCAATGTAGGGATGAATCCTAAATCTTTTTTGTTTAGGTCTCCTGTATTGATAATAATAATAAAGGAGGACAAAATTATCTTCGTCACTTCTTCACTCGTCATTATATTAATTAGAAACACTTCAAAAATTTGAGACTTGGTTTGCAAAGTGGTTCGAGTTCCATCATTTATGTAGCTCTGCGTGCAAATCACCAGGTTGCGGGTTCCATTACCAACCAGTCCATCACAACTAAGTAGCTCTGTGTGCGAAGGGTCTAACTCCACAACCGACCCACAACGACACCATGAACCCCGAGATGAATACTCACGACTTGACAGGGAAGTTAAACGTAGTATTCGGTGTGAAAAAAAGCAAGTAAGCGATCTTGCAGCAAAAGTGGAAAGCGCGGTAACTAGTGGTAACAGTAGAATTCTGAATCAAATAACTACAGCTGTCGGGAAAGCATTCTACGTAAATATATGCAGTATACCAAAATGGAAAGTTCCTGAAATATGAAGATAAAAAATTCAGCAAATTGGAGGAGCATTTCTTTAACGTCCTAAACGAAAAATATCTACAGCGGCCTGAAAACATCAACAACGAGAACATGCAGCCAGAATTGAAATAATAATCGCAATCAGATCGCTGGCTAATGGTAAAGGGAGGGAATTTTCTTACTGTTCACAGCAGCAAGATCCTGACTCACGTGATCCTGGAAAGAATTAAAATTGCTGACGGCCACACGATCAGAAGATAACAAGAGTATAGGTTACATTAACACCTTGCGGATCATCGTGAAGTAGAGAATATCGTTTCACTGGTTACCTGGCCTTTGTGAATTATGAAAAGGCCTTGGACTCAGTTGACAGGGAGTACATATGGAAGGCACTACAGAAACTCGGAATTCTCCTAATAGAAAGATAACTATCAGTTATTACCGGATAAACTTTATATTTACTCAAGATGGCTAATTTTTGGGATTCTCCGGTACAACAGCAAAAGAGATATTTTTTTTATTCGTTATTTTGTCATACAACTTAATGATTTAGGGCGGCAAGTTTTAGGGCTTGGTTTGATTCATCAACAGGTCTCAAATAGCGATATTGAGTGACTTGAAAAAACGAACGAGGAGAGAAAAATGGAAAGAAATAAAAAAAAAATGTAAAATTGAGAAAAATAGAAAGAAAATTTTTTTTTGAAGAGTTGAAAAAATCAGATTAATTCGAATGAATTAAAACTGTGTAAGTCCGCCGTGGACTGTTGAAACAGAAAATGAAGAAAATCAAGCGTTTCGTACAGCAGAAACCGTATACTCATCAGTACGGCTTGGTTTCTGCCTGCTATAGACGCTTTAAAGACAATAAATCTGATCTCATTTCATATAAGCTCAGAATAAATTTTGAGTATGAATTATATGAGCCAAACTCTTCATATTTTACCTAATGCTGAATAGCAGGATAATCTGTTGTGCTGGAGAATCCTAAAAACTAGCCATCTTGAACAAAAATAATAGAGTTTATAAAGGGTGTCTACTCCAATTCAAAGTGCAGAGCTCTTCAGAATGGTAACTATCCTAAATCGTCAATGTAAATTCTGGAGCTCGCCAAGAATGTATAATTTTGCCGCTCCTATTTCCCATTGTCCATCCTTACGAATACACTGAGAGTGGGATTCTGTTACCTCAGCAGCATAATTACCGAATCTGGTGGTACAGAAGAAGACGTCAATTTGCGTATATTTTCAGCTGCCCCGGATATGGAAGTCCAATGAGATCTCCGTTAAAACAAAATTACGGTTCTTCAACTCCTATGAGAAAACAGAACTGCTACATGGTTGTAAGTTGTTGAAGATTACCCAATTTATAAAATAAATAAAATAAAATAAAATAAATGTCAATAGGTGTCTTCTCCGAATCCTAAAAATTCGCTCAAAAAATCGAGTGTCTAATGAAGATCTTTGTAGGCTCTCAAGCCTGGAAAGGATCGACGAGTAAATAAAAAGAAGAAAATGGAATTGGTTTAGGCATACGGTACAACGTGACAAAAATATCATCGCAAAGTAGGCTCTCGACTAAAACTCGGAAGGATTCCATCGTGTAGAACCACATGAAGAATGACTTTATTTCACAGAAGCACCATCAATCGGAACGACATGACATGACATGACAGTTTTTACACGAGACAGGATCTGATGGAGAGCAATCGTTTCCTCTTATGTCCCTCGAGGTATTAAAGGAGGATGATTAAGTGGGATTCGATATGTACAGTTCGTACATATACTACACCTACCTTCATACTTATATGCCTATCTCGATATTTCGAAGTCTCCACAAAAAATAATGGTTCCAATTGCAAATTTATTTTACTCCTTCCCTTTATGGTGGAGAGATTGCTCTTGCTCTATATATGAAGCATTGCAATTCCACATTCCATAGATAAAAATGATTATTTGATAAATTTTTGATGCTCAACATATCCGCCTTATTAAAAATGTATGAATAAATAAATAAACATAAAATCTATACTTACCGAAAACCAATTCTCTACCAATTTTAATGCTCGTACTGATTGTGCTAAAGCTGCTGGAATTTTACATAGATTCGTTCCGCTAGCATCCAACTCCTTAAGGCTCCACGATGACACAAACTCTTGAAGGGAATCACCCAAATCAGGATTGTATGCTATCGATAAACCAACAAGATCTGGAATTCCTTGTAGAGCTCGTATTGAGCTGCTGCGGATATTGTTATGTGATAAATCCAAATACTGCAAGCTGGGCAAATCCAGAAACGTATCAAGGTCAATGGATGAAATGTTGTTGTAGGATAAAATCAATGTCTCAATGCTTAATAGATTGTAAAAAGGTTCCTTCGTAATTCTTTCCAGTCGATTTTTCGATAGATTTAATCGTCTTAGTTGTTTCACTAGGCGAAAAGAATTCGTTTTCACTTCAGCTATTTGATTACATGACAGATCAAGGTGCTGCAGCTGGCTAAGTCCAGAGAAACTAAGATGTTGCATTGAATGTAATTTGTTATTTTGGAGATAAAGTTCTTTAAGATTACTGCTGCCGGTTGATGTAAAATTTATAATATGATTCCCAGATAAATTGATAATTTCAATATTTGAATTATTATTTATCGTAAAATTGTTCAATTCATTTCGGGTTAAATCCAGATGACGTAATTTCGTTAGATTTCCGAAAATTTTGTTCACTTTAAACTCACTTAAATGGCTGTTGGTTAAATTAACTAAAACAATTTCACTTAGATTTGATTGCCTTGAGTTATTGAGTAAAAACCTATAGACGTCATCGGTTTCGGTCAAATTTCTGTTCGCTAAATCTATTACTTTTGTACTATCTTTGCTACTTTCGGTAATATATTTGTTATCAAAAAATAAATCTACACTATTTACATCGGCGGCGACAGAACGCTTTTGGATAATTTTATAGAAAATATTTCTGGACGATATTGATCTTTTCCATCGTTTTCTTGAACGTGGACTATCGTCATGATAGGTTGCCTCTTCATCGCGTAAAATTCGGTGGATTGCATCATCACTAAAATCTTTATAGGCGCCCAATTTATCTGTTGCTCTGGAATTTTCTCCTTTTTCATCGTCGTCGTCGTCGTTGGCACTACGATCATTGCCCTTGGAATAGTAAATGGACAGTATTGGCTTAAAGGAGGTATTCGATTGTAAACTGGAGTCGTTCGGTAAGTTTAGAACGATTTCCGTTTCATATGACTTTACATGCAGCAGCAACAGTAATAGGAAAACATCACACAAAATGGAAAACTTGTAGCCCCGCTGTTTCATCAAAGGCATTTTGTTGATGTTTTATGATGGGAATGTGGTTAACTAATTTTTTTATTTTTTGGTTTATTAATTATTTACATAAAGCGGTATCTTAATTTTATATAAACACAGTTAGATTGTATAAGTTCACGAGTTTGGCACTAGAACTCATTATCACACTTTTTCATCATCGCAGGACATTTACGATTTTTTTTTCTTTTCTTTTGTCGATTTTGTTTTGTTTAATTTTTTCTGTTTTTTTTTTTCTGTTTTGCTGTAAGATTTAATTACACTTCCATAAAACGTCGCCGCAAATGAGAATCATAATATCTTGTTGTCCAACCGGAATTACAATTGTTGATTTTTGGCCTATCCCTTGTCATATTTGTCTCAAGCATTTTCCTGTCGTCTTCTTTCCTTTTCTGTTGTGCTATGGTGCTATTTGTGTTGAAGTATAGTTGAAAACACACAGAAAAATACAACTGTTCTATGGTTGTTTACTGTTTTAAATGAGCCACTTCTGAATTCTTATTGCTATACACAATTGTGTACATTTTCTCCCCATTTTTTGCATATACATTGGTACACCGAATGGTACATAGTACTATTTCTAAGTGGCGGAGTCCCACCTGTTCCATTCAATTTGCCTCAAGATGATTTCGTTCCTCCAGGTAAACATTTTATTGTTACAAAGAGCTCATTGAAACAAAAGCGATACTCTATCGTCCTTCTTACCGCTGAGTATCCATCCGGAGCCGCCCCCTCCTTTTGTAATCAAGACCGCTTTTGTGTTGTTGTTGTTGTACGTTTTTTATTCCTTAACTTTTGTCGACATATAATGGTTGGGATTTGAGTCGATTTCGTTGACACAGAAGAATGTTCTGAAAATAAAAGAGCAAATATTTCTTAGTTAATTGCTGATATAATAGATATAATCTATGTACGGATGTAGTAAAAAAATACAAAGGTATAGAATGTTTGTTGTAATCAAGGATTTAAGGATATTTTGACTTTGAGTAGACTGCTCAATGACGAAGAAATCATTAACGAGATTCAATAGAGGTGAATTCATGATTATGATGGAGAACATTTGACTTTTTAAGGAGTATCTTAAGTAGATGATCGAGTATGCTGTATATCAACATTGCGAAATGGTTTTTGATAATAGTTCTGTAAAAGTGAGGAGGAGAGGGGGCGGATGGGACAAATTTCCTTTCTGTCATCATTTTATCAAAAAAAAAAAAAATTATTTGCTTAGAGCAAGCGTTCCCAGATACTATATCTGTCAAAATATGTGTGAAATGACACTAAGAAGGCATACCAATTAAAACAATTTTTTCAAAAGAATAAATATACTTAATACTTATAATTGACAGAAAAATTTGGAAATACAAAATGTGAAAATTTTCATTGACAAGTTAAAGTTAATGCGCGTGTGAGCTTGCTGATCTCCACAAATTTTGTCAAATCTTGGATTAAGTCTTGGTACTGCTACCATAATTTCTTGCTCCACATTGGTTTTTGAGCGATATTTTCTCTTTTACTCCAGCTACAGTTGAAAATCCTGCTTCACATAAATAGGAATGAGAATTCTTCAAGCTTTTTCGAAATTAGAGTTGGATATTTATTTTGCAAATTTTGTTTTGAGACTATATTGTCGTAAGAGAGTTCAATGAGAATCTTCTTGCGAAGTGAATTCTGGTGGAGTTTGAGCATGGAAAGGATCTTGGATTCATGGACATTTTTTTTACATTATCTTCCTCAAAGTATTTTGCAAAACTATTCAGTGAGCATTAAAAGATGTTCCGTGAAAAGGGACTATAAGTCTTCTGAAATAACTATCGCATTAGAGACCGCGTATTTTTGCTATTCAGGGAAACAATCTTGACGGCTATCATCATTCATTTTTCTTATCCATAACTGCAGCTTTTTCCTAAATGCTGCAATGTTCTCCAGAAATTTCAAGATGGGCATGTTATTGTCTTGCATAATCAAAGCATTTAGTTTGTCAAACACATCCCACAAATATGCTAGTTTTAACGAAAAGTTTGATTCGCCGAAATACTTCGAGTTTAAATGACTTTCCTCTTGCAGAAAAGTGTGAATTTCTTGACGTAACTCGAATGCACGGGATAATAAGTTTACACAGGAAAGCCATCGTAAACTGCAGTAGTATAGCAAGGTCGCGTGCTCAGCCCCCATGTCTATGCATAGGTTTTTGAACACTCTGTCTTTCAGTGGCCTATCTTGTATGTAGTTTGCTACATCTATAGCACGGTTTAATACCAAGTTCAATTGAAAACTCATCGACTTTGATGCAAGTACTTCCATATGGATAATGCAATGGGTCCACATAGCATACGGTGCTTTGCTGCGAATAAGCGTCCCTTTAATCCACCATAACGACTAGACATTGATCGAGCACCATCAGTACATACACCGTTGTACTTTTTTCAATCTAAATTATTTTATGAAATAAACATGTCAAGCATCTCAAACAAGTTTTTTGAAAGATAGTTTTGCAGAACAGAAGGTCTTCAAGGATAATATTATCATCCAGAAAGAATTCCTAGCAAAGAAGGTGAACATCTTTGTTGCTGTCAGTGGCTTCATCAAGTTGCAGTCCAAATTCCTTGCCTTTCATTTTCGCCGATTCTCCCACCATAACCATTAACCACGTCAAGAGCAGCCGGTTGAATAAGCTCTTCTGTGACTTCGCTACTCTGTATGCCACCTTGAAAGATGCAAGCAGTGCCTTCCAAGGTACCGAAGCTTGTTGATTGAAGATCTCGAGATATTTCAACCATGGTACGGTGAGTGGTCTCCAGATGTCGCTTTAACTTATTTTGGAGCATACTTTGTGGCGCAAGAATTTTTAAACAGAGCACACACTGCGGTTTTTCTTCATTGTTTACTTCTACTGAAGTGAATATAAAATTTAAATAATTATCATCGTATTATGATATTTACGTTTTTTTTCTCCCCCACTTGTCAATGCTTGATCACTCTCACTAGAACTGTCGATCTACTTTTTAAAAAATGTCTTTCCATTTTGCAACCGAATTTTTGCGTACTTACAAATTAACACAAAGCGACAGACTTAGAATGAAGCAAACAACCTCCTTTCACGTGCATATGTTTCGTAGTGTTTGAATGAAGGATGATTACGGACGGGCCAAATATGGGAGCTGTATGAGAGAAGAGGGGTGTCGATGTACAAGCGTGAGTACTCTACCTACCAATGAACGCAGCGAGCGACGCATGCAACGCGCGTGATTTGAATTTTTTACTTTGTTTGAAGTGTAAGCAGTAGCGCTTCGTGGCGCCCTAGGGCACTGCGGCGCACACTTTGGAAGCCCCAGGCTTAGAGTGAATCTGAAGCAAAGTTGAGCTATTAATAAGAAATTTGGCCCTCCTGGGGCCGGATTCACTAACACGGAGAGTTGTGGAGTTGTGGAGATCAGAATTCTTTTGACACTTAACTCTCCACTCGGAATTCTGTAACTCGGGGAATTTGTTTTGAGAATTACGAAACTCTCTATTCCACTCGACAAAACTCTCGTCTGTTTTTTGGTACAAAAAAATGAACATATTTTCAACTCATCATTATGAACAACTGGTAGGTCGTGGAAAGTCACATTCTATGAGAAAAATTTTGATGTGAAACAAGAACGAAAGAAATATATGCAAAATATAGGAACTGAGGTGTATATGACCCAAGTGCAAAAAATACGTCTTTCGGCGGTAAAAGTTAGTTATGAAGTTAAAATGATACAAAAAAAAAAAGTACATCTGCTTCTCCCTCTTTGATTTGATACCAAACATGATGTATTTTGGACAACCCCCAATGAAGGGTAGTACGAAATTTTAAAAGACAAGTACCGCGGTACTGGTCAGTTACTGGCTTTGTAGCTAAAAATTTCCTGTATCCTGTATCCAAATATAATGACGAACAATTGTCCGAGATTTTGCAATGAATTGAGGAAATTATTTTAATTTGTTAAATACGAATAATAATTTCTCCAGTACGTCACTTATTATTTCTAGATATAATACGAAAAATTATCTAATTAACTTTTTTCCTTTTTTTTCCAGGTAATTTCTTCAATAATACTTTTGTGTGGTACGTAGATCTACTATTTTTTTTTAACATATATCATAATTTTTCTACAATATAACTTGTAAAGAGTGTTTCAGATTGCAGCATTTTTTTATTTGAACTGTACGTATACCGTTGTTAGTTCTATGAATAACTTTCAACTACATCCCCATTTACGAAATCATTCTGTAAAAATGAGTTCCAAGCAATCGAAATGGCGTCAAGAAATTTTGATAAATATCTTAGAAAATCAGGATCTCATCTCATTCTTTATAATAAAAAAGTAAGTCATATCATGCATGAAATTTTTGAAGAGGAAGATAGGAAGTCACAGGGTCATTCTATAGCAAATCGATCAAAAATCACAGAAAGTGTGACATGACCATCACCAATTTTGTTGGAATTTTACATACTTGGAGAGTGTGTGAAAATGCAAATTGAATTAAAAATTTTCCTTCTACAGTGCGTATTTCGCGAGTTACAGTATTTTCAAAATTTCGAAAAAATTCTATTCGGTCTTCTTTAAAATTTCATACATATTTTTCTAGGATAGTGAAATATGGCTCAAGATAGGATTTCAAACTTTCTAAGAAAAATAGTTTCTTCAAAATATATACGAAAAAGAACATCAAGAATAAAGATTTTATCCTTTGTCCTTGAAAATCATGGAAGACGTAATTTTGATTTTATTATTTTTTTATTATTTTTTACCTTATCTTATTCACTAAAATATGTTTAAAAATTTAACTTGGGATCTCAACGTGATCACGGAGTAAAAAATCAAGATAAATTCACAAAAATACATTTATAACTACCTACAAATAAAGAAAAAATGTTTCTATACAGGGTGTGCCATATGTGATCTTGCACTTGAAGGCTATAAATATGCTTTGGGGGGGGGGGGGGGATTTACAAACGGTTTCCGAGATAACGGGACTTAAAAATATTTGGATATGTTTTTTTTAGATAACCCTGTAACTTCTAAACGTTACAGCTTATGATAATGACTTAAAATTTCTTTGATTCGTAATCGTTGAACCTCTCCAATGGTCTACAAATTACTACCCTCCTCCTCATCGTTTTGAGTTATGGCTCAACAATATTAAAATTTCGGATTTTTAACTCGGTTTTCTTTTAACTACTATATTTATTAAAAAAACATGTCATCAAAATAAGAAGCACAAAAGCTTCCCTTTAAAATATTCTATCACACTCTGTACTTAAAAATGTTACTCTTTCTGCGATTTTTGCCCTTTTTTCTTATGCCTTGACGCAGCTGCTTGGCTGTCTGAGCAGATGACGATCTCCTTATTCTCAGTGTCTGAGTTAACGAGATGCCTTCCCGCTTCAAGAATGGCCTTGACTTCTGCATGGAAAACTGTGTCATGGCTTTCAAGGTGTATGGTAATTTCCATATGAGGCTTTTCGCAGAAAACGCCTGCTCAGGTGTTTTCTTTGGACTTGGAGCCATCAGTGTAGATAATAATTGGGTTTGTAAATGGTTGAAGCACAGAATGTAATTCCCATTCTGTCCTGAATGGTATTCTAGGTACAAAATTGATTTTCAACATAGTCTCGAGGAGGTGGTTGCTGTCCCTGTCGATGCCAGGTGCGATGGACTGCACGAATTCAAAAATGGATTCGTGTGGAACTCTTATTCCAGTGTGAATCAAGGTCTAAATAAGATGCAGTCTCAGCGCTACAACTTACTCCCATTGCTTGATATGTATTTACACAGGATGTATCTTCAGGATAACCTCAAGAGCCTGAGTGCTACTCGACTTGAGAGCGCCGCTTGCATACTCAGGAAGCACAATCTTTGAATCTTCTCCAATATCTTATGATGGTCGGCGAAATCCATTGCTTTCCACCACACCACATAGGTCGGATGACGAGAGTGTCCAGAAACCTTTAGTGTTTACTTCAAGCGGTCTACCTCGTGGGTGTGGCGCTTCAAATTGTGCCAATGCGTCTTATTGGGTAGAGAGCACTGTCCGAGAAATTTGAATTCATATAATCATCGAATCCTCAATTTTATTTTTCGTCAATCTTTTGGCGCTACAATTGGGAGAAGCTCGGGACAATAATTGAAATGACGAAATGTTCTACTAACAATATTTTTGTGCGTTACAAACGGTATGACACACTGTAGTATACCCTATGATTTCATCTAGGGTTTAAAAGGGCGATACAAATTCAAAAAGGAATTCAGTTGGCAATTTGTGACAACATTCACAGAAATGTGGAAGTATTGAGATTATTTGTCCCGGAAGATCATTTATAAATAAGGTAAGGAGTAAAGGACCCATATTAGAACCTTTTAAAACTCCAGGATTGATTGGAAGGAAGTTAGATTTAACTCCATCGACTAAGACTTGTTGGAAGCGATTAGATAAAAATTCGCTGATCATCTTAATTGCAGTTCGGGAGAAAAAGAATTTGTCATGTAACTTGTGTAGAAGAAGTGTGTAGTCTACGCTTTCGAATGTTTTGAAAAAATAAAGTAGAACTAAGATGGATTGATGATTATTATCTAGCGCGCTTCGAATATCTGTAGTGACTTTCAGTAGACCAGTTTCGCAGCCATGCCCAGGGCGAAACCCAGACTGCAATCTAAAGTGCAAGTCATTCGCTCTCGACAAAATTAATTACTTGCGAAGCCATCAACCTTTCCAATACTTTCCCTAGGAAACATAGTATACTTATAGGACGAAAATCGCTTGGATAATTAGGAGCAGAGTCCTTTGCCAGTGGTATCACTATAGAATTTTTCCATTTACGAGGAAACTGAGAATACGCATGAATTGTATAACAGGGAACTACATATTACTGGAAGGAGATGTTTTATAAATCTGGGCGGGATACTATCATCACCGGTGGCCTCTGATTTGATACTATCGATAGCTTCTAATACCTCGGAAATTGTTACAGATCGGAAGCTGAAGTTCACTGATTCTTCTAAAAGTTTAAAGGAGCTACATGAGGAACTATAGGAGAGGCCTGCATAGAGGTTGCAAAAAATTTGTTAAGAACGTTTGGATCACTACCATGAATACTGCATTTACGCAGATTAGACCATAGTTTCTTTGGTGTTAGAGAGGGGTCAAGTATTCTGCTAAAAGAAGCTTTTTTCACACTTCTGATTGTTTCAGTTACTAGATTTCTTGCGGATTTATATGCAATGCGACTCTGGGGATCTTTGAGCAACTTGTAGCAACGGAAAGATTATAAAACAAATTAGGATCATATAAAAATTTGTATGTTAATATCATATCATTCTAGACTGCACTTAATTCCCCATTTTCATATTAGAAAACTGTATCCCGATGAAAGCTGTTTAGTAACAAGGGATACAATATTGGTACGGCCCGAAGCCGCCGCCGTAACAATTTTAACCTTAATTGTGTCAAGCTTAATAATAAATAAATTTTTATAGCGGCCAATGTACAAAGATTACAATATCTTATTTACGTAATGGTTCCTGGTTCAAAATAAAAACTAACTAAAACACGTTAAGATAACGATATAAGTAATAATAAAAGTAAGAATAAGTAATAAACAAATAAATAGATTAATAAATTTAAAATAATGTAAAAGAAATTGTAAAACAAATATACTATATATAAAAACGAACTGAAACATACCACCATAAAAAAAAAGAAATAGAAAAAGCCAAATAAAAGCAAAACGAAAAAAGTTAAATTAAATTTAATGGAAAAAATTAAACGTAAAACCTATAAGAAATAAAAAATAAATAAATAATAAAATAAATAATTTAAACAAGAAAACTAATTCTTATCAAAAGTGCGTGCCATTTACGCTCTTAAATATTAAATCTTTTAATAATAAAACAAAATGCTTGCCAGAGCCCATTCGCTGCATATTGGCAGGAAGAGAGTTTCACTTTCGTATTGAGAGCAACACTGAGGGGCTAGCAGCTGACAACCCCCTTACGGAATGCAAGAAGTGCAATCTCTCATACAAATTCTCCGGAAGCTTGTTATATACCAGTTTGTGCAAAAGAATGAGTTCACGACCAGCCTAAATACGTTTTAAGAAGAGTACGCAGCAGTGACAATGCATACTGAGACACATGAGCACTCCGTGCAAGTCTATAAGTATAGCATGTATTACATCGTTGAAAGCAAGATCTAACTTTCTCTGTCACCGAGCATCAAGTTTGCTAAAGATGGTACTACAATAATCAAAAATTGAAATAATTAGCGTTTTAGAAAACTTCAAGCGAATGTTCACAGAAAGGCAAGCAGACGTTTTCCAAACATGCCATAATGTGCCATAGCTTTTTCCTATTAAATTTGAAATGCGACTGCAGTATTTGAAATTAGCACTGAAATATACTCCAAGATTTCTGACGTAGTTAACGTACTCGAGAATGGAATTATTTAATAAAACCGGTGCTAGTTCCGTTTAATCAATCCGGAAACTATACATATACATATAGCTGGGCAGTGCTACTTAGTTGGATTTAATGAAAGTTGATTCAACAGTGACCAGTCATATATGCTACAAACGTTAATGTGACAAATACAATCCTCCATCAAATCTATGGATCTAATCAAATGGGCATGGACATCATCCGCGTAAAGGTGAATGGAGGAGTTAGTAACAACATTCGGTAAATAATTTAAATATAAGGTGAAAAGTAGAGGGCCAATAATGGATCCTTATGGAACACCAGAGCGAACGAAGATATTTAAGATCAGAACAAAGATTTTTTACTTTTACCATTTTTTATCGATTGCGTAAATAATCAGCAACAAGCTGAATGGCGAACGATGAAAGCCCAATTGATTTTTCAGCTTTGAAAGCAGTCTTGGATGATTTACGAAAACAAATGCCTTGCTAAAATGAACAAAAAATTAGCACTTTCATCTTGTCCTTATCGAGAGCTTAACAAATATCTGCAGATGTGCTGCTTGGGTTTATTTTTGCTGCTCCAAATAAAATAATGACCCAAAAAGGTTTCTAAAACTTTTCACAAACGCTTCAGAAATATTTCTGTTTCTCGGTTGTTTCTGTTTCCGAAAGGTTTTGTTAGTGTGAACTCAGGCGTTAAAAGTTGAAAGCATCATACGCATTTGACTATTCTGCATACTTTTAGGCGCTACACGTTTATTCTGAATAAAGATTTTTTTTACACTATTTTGTTGTTGTGTATATGTAATACATATGCCATATTCAAAAATATAAAAAATCGCTCATCACTATGAAGCATGGTTTTATACTTCAAGTGTACTGCCTTAGAGAGTACGCCCGAAAGAACACACTAATTTTTAAAATTTTTATTTTATAACATTCAATCGAGTTGCTATTCAAAAAAGTTATCATCTACAAAAAAATCTAGTACTGCAATAAAAGTTTCATACACACTTTCGAGATTTATGTATATAACAGTTTCGAGTTAGTTCGAAATGAAATAAATTCAGCGCTCATTTATTTATTTTATTTTCATAAATACATAACAATGTATAAAAAAAACAAGAAATTTTCATTTGTTTGAACTTTCCAATGTTCGAAAAGCATTGCAACAAAATCGAAAGTCGAAAAAGGTTCACATTGAAGGTTTTTCAATACGTAGAAATGGTAGCGTGCAGCTTACTGGTAGAACGGTTGAAAAAAAAAATCTATGGACCAACAATTTATTTCATATTCCTATAGGAAATTTCTGACCCTAACAATATCCATTATTTCAGCGCTCGAAAATCAATGAGCATTACTGATTCAACAACTCGAATATATCCTAATGGGAAAATGCCCAATAAAATAGCTTTTGCTTCCTTGACTGCTTTGCACACAGAATGTCTGGCTGGGCTGGTGGTAAACCGATGGGAATATTAGATAGCTTTCCTTGTACGAATAAAACCGCTGCTAGTAGTGCGATGGTGAGAGTGGTATCAAATGCATAAAAAATGTGCTTTAATGGACTGAACAATATTTTTTATCATTAGTATTCCTATTTTTCAAATCTACCTTTTGATGTCGTTAAGTATATACCTACCTAAGTACCTGTCTGTATATGTATAGGTATATAAGTTCAGAAATATATTTCTATGAAATGTTATTAGTCCTTTATCAGATGAGAGAATTCCTTCCTCTATACCGTAAAGTAATTTTATCCTTCGACGTGAATTAATGGATAGAATTGAACTCTTCTCTTCTAATCGATTTTAACTTTCTATACAAAAGCTTTTCGATAAATTGAAAAACTTTTTCTATAGGAAAAGTGAAAAAAATAAAATAAAATTGGAAAGAAAACCTGTTTCATGTCATAACTTGAAAAGTTGTCGAAACTTTAATTCGACAAAAGACGAAAAATGAAAATAAAGTAAAATCTCGAACGGATTTTTACTTTTTAGTAAGTTTTTTTTTTTTTTTTTTTTTTAAGAGTAGCGATTGAACTGAAATTGCAATGGTGTAAAGAAATTTTTTTTTAACAGAACGCGGATTAACTATGAGGATACGGAAAGAGATTGAGAGCTACAGTTTCAGTCTCAGGAAATAATTTCTGATTTGATTTTGCGTCTTGCAATATTTAATTTCTTATTTTATTATTATTCAGTTATACTGTCTCCTTCTTCTATAAAAAAAAAACAGGTAAGTATTGAACTTAAAACTTATAATGCCGCATAACATTTTTAGTATTAAAAACTTTTTTTTATTTTAATTCTTTCAAAACTTGATTGTTTCTTAAATTCTAACTTTTGCACTTGGACTACATCCCTTTAAAAATTAAATTAACCTCTTCCCAATACTGTTAATCATAAAAATTTCCATCACCCAAATATTAGGGTATCTGAATTATTTTGACTCAAGAAGATCATATTAAGTTTTATCTATTGTTATCATTTTCATCACTATTTTCAAAAATGGACCCCCCCGCTCCCGGTTTATTTATAGATTATTTAATTTTGACTCTGCAGAATAATAATAATAATCGACACACATACTTGATGCGCTAAAACTTTTCGGAAATCAAAACACATCTAATGCGCACGATTCAATGAGTTGAAATGGAATTTACTAAGATTCAATACAGTTAAGAAAGAAAAGACAATTTCACAAAATGAGAAAGATTATCTAGAATAAAATACAAAGAACTTGATAAGGGTGCCAAAACAGACGGCTAGTAAATATTTCTGAATTTAAGAAATTATTTTCTATAAGAAATTAACATTTGCAGAAATATTTTCTTCAATTAAGAGTTTGGTTTTGCATGAAACACACACAAAACACATATCTCTTCGGATGATTTCTAATTTCTAATATCAAGAAATTCTAATGATCTTTATTTGAGATTTAAAAAGTATAATATCAAGAATATAACACATAATAACGTTTTCCATTTTCTATAAACAAGAAAAGCATTTCTTGAAGCTTGGAAATTTTTTTCTTTCCATGTTGCGAAATTAATAGAATAATAATAATAATGTTAAGAGGTAGACAATTATCAGATCCGTAAAACCTTCCCTACTGCCGAAACTATGCATTTTGTCCTAACAAGAGCTACCATCCTGTGAAATTTGTCCTTCCATTTGTAAATATCCACGGTTAGAAATTTTGGTATAAATTTTATAAGTTTTCCTATCTATATACTTATGTCCACTCGAAAGTTCGTATAACTCTTATATATGAATATGACTATCAGTGAGTAGCAGTGTTGGGCGTAATCTGATTGCAGTGTAATTTAATTAATGATTCCATTACAGTTTAGTCAAATAACAAAGTAATCTAATTAAATTGTATTCGATTACATATCAATCAGATACTTATGAGAGAATATGTAATCTATCAAATGTGTAATCTGTTACAATATAATTAGATTATTTTGTAATCTAATTACATTGTAACAGATTACTTTGTAGATTACTTAAAAGTAATTAATAATATAATGAAATGAATTGAAAGAAAATAGTATTGTTCTCGTACGAAATTAGTTTTAGGGAGTTTTATGAAGAATTAGAATACAAATATCTTAAATATCTTAAATGTCTTAAATGTAATCACATTAATTAGATTAACAGTGTAGTGGGATTAACTTGTAATCGATTAATGTGTAATCAGATTAACTTGTAATCACATTACACGTTAATCGATTACATTATGTAATTATGGAAATGGATTACATTAGTAATCTGTTACAAACTAATCTGATTACAGATTACATGGTTAATTGTAATTGTTAATCATTAATCAGATTACATTTTGCCCAACACTGGTGAGTAGACGTGCTTGTGGATCGCTATACAAATTATTCCTTTTGTTTGATTTTAAGTTTGTTTTTAATTGGAGCACGCGGTTGAAATTGTGAAGAATTAATTTCTTTTTTTTTCAAAGTTTTGTTCTCTGTTAATTCTTTTGCAGCGGATGACTTCCATTAGTACTCGAAGTAAAGTGCAATCTATAGAAGTTGATATGGGAACTCAGCTAAATGCAGTTTTAAATAAGATTGAATCTAAACTTTCAAGTCTATCTGATGAAATGAAGGAAATTAATAAAAAATTTGATACCTTTAAATCAGGAATTAAAAAGAATTCATTGAATTTAAAAATTGCATGGTGGAAAAAGTGGAAGGCAGAATGGTTAACATTTAGGAGAACTTAACTGTGCGTGGTGATACGGTTGCTCTGTTACAATGCAAATTCGATGATATTGAACGGCAGTACTTCCCATGTTATGTGATCTTGTCTGGAGTACCCAAAACTAATAATGAGGACCTTCATCAAACATTCTCTAATTTGTCTTTGGCTTTGAAATGTGAAGATGTATCAGCTAAAAATATTTTTTGAGTCAAGCCTAAGTACAATCTTCGATCATTATACTTTTATCTAATTTGCATGATAAGCGCAAATTATTTAAAGCATTGGCTAAAACACTTCGAGAAAAAAATACACCTAACTCTTCAATGTGTTTGTATCACGTCACAAGTTCGAATATTTCTTAATGAGAGTTTAACAAAATCGAACTACGATCTATACCGCCGTGCACTCGAGCTGAAACATGATAAAAAAATAATTTCTGTATTTACTGTCGATGGTCGAGTTCATGTTTAGCCAGATGTCAATCCCGTAGCTCTGAGATCCAGTGATCAATTGGAGAAGATTTGTGGTAGCATTCCAGAATCGTTAAGCGCATAACTAATTGAAGGATTGTAAGTCTAAAGGGTCTAAGTGCCAATTTTATTATTTATAGATATAACGAAAAAACATAAGCGAACGCTCGTTGGCACTTAGGGCCCGCCAAAACTTTATCTGTGCGTGGGTAAAATTTTAAAAGAAATATGCACTTGGATCCATTTGGATATTATTAGGATTGGTACTAAGATCGTATTTTTGTAAAAATCTTGACTTTTGATTTTTTGGCACTTAGACCCTTTAGACTTACAACCCTTCAATTATGATAGCCGTCATTTTATTATTTAATAATGAATTTTCTTTAGTTTATTTTATTTTTTAATTCAATTTTTCTTAAATCCTTTATTTTTTTATTTAATTTTTAAATTTTTTATAATCTCACAATCAATTTATTCTAATTTCATTTTCCGGCCTCATGCATTTTGTTCTGGGTATGGCTTCTGTTCAATATTCATGTAAGCTAGTGTTCTTTAGAGTTGACGGTCTTGTGTTACACGAGTCTTCTTTCTGCTCCACAAATGGCTATGCACAATGCCATCGGATATCGCTGTAATTCCCTACGGGATATGTTTTTGGAACACACATTCCGCAGTAAATAATAACTATTCTCCTCGATTTCATACGTAAAGGACGTAGCTGTGAAGAAAATCACATCATCCTAGCTACATTCCACAGTGAGATTTTCAACCGCTTGACTGTGCTCTAGCTTTCTTCATGAAAGTAAAGCGAGGTAGGTAATTCTGTTACAATATTTTTTATTTATTATTTTCAAAATACATTTTTGGTGTCATTTTGCTGTTCCTCTTTTGTTGTGAGTCCTGGCTGAATATCTTCTGTTAAATTGCTTACGTTTTTAAAAATAACAAAACGATTAACTGATTCTTCATCTCACGCGACTCAGTTTTTTTTTTTTGCTGGAGGAGGTAGTAATTTTAATAAATTTATTATTGAAAGCGTTGTAGGGTCTCAGTCTGTGAGAAGAAAATTCAAAAATAGTCAGAGTGCGAAGAAGTTAATAAACATATTTTTCACACTTACCAGTTTAGCTAAGAGCTGATATGTGTAAAGAATTGATTTGCTATAGTTCCTAATAGCCGTAAACATTATAGGCTGCTATCTGCCCCACATAGATTTTAACGAAGGTTTATTTGGAAATTTTAGATTGAAGTCGCAATCAATCTAATCGATACAAAACAAATTGGGAGATATGCGAAAATATTTTGTATTATCTTAATGTATAGATACTAACATGCTTACACAAAGTCATTATTAGACAGATCTGAAGATATTGACGATAGCACTTGCACCACCAATTGAAAACTGAAATTAGACACATTATTTTTCAGCATTCACTCCGAAGAATAACCATACATGTGCATTCCCTTTTTGAATTGTTGGATTTGATATAAATTACAGTTAGTTTTGTCATAGTGTTTATATTCATATAGTTACACAATTTCAAATGCACGTGGCACAGCGGCTTCAGTACAAAATATAGCTAAGTTTTGAATTATCATACATCGATTTATATAAAGGAAAGTATATTTATACTTTCCTTTATATAAATCGATGTATGATAATTCAAAAATTATTTTATCTTGAACTAGTATAACTGGGCAGGCAATAAATAGCTCAGGACAGATTTTATATGTCTGTCGTGTTATTTTTATCTGAACTTCTATAAAAATCATGCTACTCTCCTATAGTCGCAGTAAATATAGTTATATATCCTACAAATGTTTTCAAAGAATTTGGATACATATATCTTTTTTTATCTTTTCAAATGTTATAGGGATTTATACCAAAAATAGTATAAATAATTTAATAAATTTTGTAGAATAAAAAAATTTGTGAATTATACCAAAATTTGTAACTGTGTACTCAATAAAGTATTTCAAATTAAATTATCAAATAAGGATTCTAAAAGAGCTTCTACAAAAGTCCTAAAAACAAAAGAAAGGACGATTAAAAAATCTAGAGAATGTTTGCACCACCACTTAAAATTTAATCTTCGTATACGGAGAAAAATGAATATGTCAAATTGAACGAAATCATTGTTTAAACCAAACGATTTCGAGTTCAAAACGGGCGCGAATGGCGGTTAAAGTTTGTTTTGAGAATTAGCAAACGGTCAAATTGAACGCGTGTATCCTGATTGCAAAACCATTCACATCAAAGAACCTTGCGTTCATTTCAATCATATAAAATGTTCAAGAAATTGAATATTTTTCGTGTTCAAATCGAATTTCCTCCACATTCAAAATTGCAACGATTAAAAATATTCACAGGAAGCAATCTTTCGTTCAAATGGATTTTTTTCACGTTCAAAATTCAAACGTTTAAAAACGTTCACATCAAACAACCTTGCAATCATTTTAACAATATGAGCTGTCAAAAATATTGAAAATTTTACGCGTTCCAATTCAATTGCCTCCACGTTCGAAGATTTATGTAAGCTGAACGCTTTGTGCATTCGATTGAAAAATAGAATGACCCGTAGTCATAGATTAGGGTTTAAGGCAATCAAATTTTCTAGCCTTAAACCTCACCCTAACTAAAACCAGATCCACCTTTAATTATGGGTACGCTGCTGTGTTTATTTTGATAATAGCAAATATTTCAAATCAATTGCTGTTATTTTTTATGGTTTTACTTATCATGAAGATGAGTGGTGGTAATTATCTATTATGCTATAGTAAATAAATAAAAGATATAATTTTCCTGTGAAATGTTTTTATTAGTATTGTAACTGATATATGGTAAGTGCCTGATTTACGGAAAGAAAGTTAAAAGAAAAGTTGAGTTAAACATATAGTTTTCATTATTATTATTTTCATATTTTCTCTTATTTTACCTATTTATATAAATGTATTATTACATATATTTATAAGGTCAATATTTTATATTGCTTTATTTCTTATAAAAGATTTTCCATTAGATAAAGTGCTGGAGAAAAAATTTATATTTCGAATTTCAAAAACCTTCTTGCTGCTTCCTACTTAATGGCATTGACACTAATTATTAAAATTAACAATTTTTATCTCGCAACTTATAATAAACATTTTTTTAAAAGTATCTATAATTTTATGAATTATTTCATATAAGTGTAATTTTTCTTTTTTGCTTGAACAAATATAAGTTCTTATTGTATTTTGTGCCACGATAATGAAATTTATCTAAAAGACGAACAGAAGTGTAATCGAAATCAGGTGGAAATCGTAAGTTCGAATATATTGGAAATTCAAGAAGATTTACAGATTTGTGACCTTCTCATATATTATTTCTGTTGGAAATGGTAGATTGTCTCTAACACAGTTTGTAAATTGTAAAAAAGCTTTAATCTATAATTAATACGCAATATTTCGTCATGAGGATATAGTTTGTGGATATTGTTTTAAAGCTTTATGTTTTTCTTCAAATCGAAAACACCACAAGTACTTTAGAGGAAGACTCTTTTTAATTGTAAAAGGGTAGTGCACCTATAAAGCTTTTTTTTAAAACAATATCAATAATTTTTATTAAAAGGTAAATTAGCTTCCACGGCTATAGTTTTCACCAATAAAAGTCTCTGTTATCTTCTCAATTAATTTTTTAAAATCTCCAGTAGAATTTTTTTTTGCCGTCAGGGAGTCAATTAAACAATTAGCCACAATTTTCTGATGTGCAGGAGTTAAATTTTCGTATTCACCGAAAAATTCTAGAACTGAATTTCCTCTCACAGTTTGTTCTAAGGTTTTTCGGACATTCACCTTTATAATTAAAAACTTATAAAGTTATGTTAAAATTTCATTTAACAAATATAATGTACTTCTGTATGTTTTTCACTGAAACATATGTCGATGATAAAGGAGTTGATGGTAACTGATGAACAGTTTGAGCATACGGCTGTAATTTATTGCACGAAAAATACCAAATATTATTTAATATTAAATCCAAGAAGTCACACACTTACAATTGAACCAAACTTTTTGTTGTGCCACAACTTCCATTTTGCATTCAATTTCTCTTTAATTCCTATTAAATTATAACTAGGAAAAATTTTGGTAATGCGTGCTTCATTAATATATTCTAGCTCTTCTATTCCAACTAAAGCTTCATCAAAAGTTAAAATAAATACCTTTAAGTTGCGAAAAAAACAGAATCAACATCGCAAGTTTTTAGTAATTCTAATAAATCTCTATTTTTTCCGTCGTAACAACATCCTCTACTAAGAATACTCCAATATTATCTATAAAACTTTCACTTAAGCTATAATTCACTCACTTCATAAAATCAAGATACATAAATCCACAAATCTTGATCTGTATGTCCTAAAAGCACGAAATGTAAAAAGAATTGAAACATAGCCACAAAAATAACGGTAATTTAACTGTAATGATTAAAGTGAACGCGTTGATGATCAAAATGAAAGCATTTCGCTTTCAAAAAGGACAACGGACCGATTAAAGAAAACTCAAATGTGTTTAGCAATCACATTGAATGTCAACGCGTTCAATATGAATTATTTCTTATTTGAAAGTGAATTTTTAAATGGAAGGCATTTTTTGAACGCATAGATGTTCACAGATTTTTAGAATATCCTTCAAATTAAATTAGTTTTCGTTTGATTTGACAGAAAAATAGTTGAATGAAACGAATTCGATCGAATGTGCATATTAAATGCGACGCGCGTTCATTGTGAATTTCAATTTTTCTCTCCGTGATAGTCAGCATTGTACGACGTGCATCTTTTGCACAATTGGATTAAAATCACGCCTTTTGGATTTTCTAAAGTATAACTCCTGCTTTACATAGTAGTTATTTTCTTTCAAAAAACAATTCTGACTATTTTTTTTTTTTTAAAAACTTTGATAGTCATCTCTTTTTCACCACAGTTCAATGCTCAATTTTTTTACTTTTTCTTCCATGAATCTCCTTCTTTCATTGAAAGTAAAAACAAAAATTCGGTATTGACTAATTCCATTGTGAATGTGAGAGAGGTTTTTATATGCTTTATTCATAAAGATTTCTCTTATACCTATACACTTTCCGCTCTCGTGGTTATCTCAACTTCCCTTTGGAATTTTGACATGCCTAAAGCAAAACCTCAAACCTCATCGTGACTAAATAAATGAGAAATATTCGCAAAAGATAGATGAGAAGAGTGGTAATTTCGATTAGAAAATTTCCAATATATAATTTTCTGCTATAAAATATCGTCACAGATCAAAATAGTTGCCCTGAGTAAAAGGAAATATTGACGAAGGAATCATCATCTTTTGATGTTCACTCAAGTGAGATACAACAAAAAAAAAATAGGAGGAAGAGGAACTTATACCACAACGGTTTCCGATTGAAAGGAGTTGCCTTGCTGTGTGATGATGTCTGCAAAAACAATTTCGGTGTAGGGAGTATAGACAGCTCCTTTGGGGAAAATTAATTAATAACGAAAATGGATTCTACGCAATATTAAAAGGAGCAGATTCCGTCAATGGTGCGGTATTTTCTTCAAAAACAGTAACCTGCCAAGTTTCGGTACGTTGCTTGTATACTTTATGGTGTATTTCTTTTGAAATCAAACTCAGTTGTTCGTTGTTGGTTGTTGGTTGGTTATTATTTCATGATTATATGTACAATGGGAACACACTTGCAACTTAGTGTCTCAAGTTTTTGACACTTTCTTTACAAGTGCTTTTCGTGTTTTTCTTTAATATTGCTGTTTTTCTTAATAGAAAAAAATTTGAAATTAGAGCTGAATTAAATTGTACTTATTGCTGTTTGGAAAACCATGCTGAAAATGATCTTTTTTTTTTATCAATATGAATTTACGGTCTTCTTGGGAAACTGACTGAAATTTGAATCAATTTTTCTTTAGGATAAATAACTTACCAATCGATCTTTTCAATTAAATGAAGGTCCGCTGGAATAGTATGCAAATGTCATTACTCGAAAAAATTGTTTGTTTCAAGGATAAATGTGCAAACACGATTGTGACGACAAAGATACATGTATGGTGGGACAATATTAAGTGGGCACTAGCAGTATTGTATAGATCTCCAAGCAAACCCGTAAGTAAATTTGTGATACACTATAAGAGAGGTTATTAGAAAATGAAAATAAATTACTTCTGGTAGGTGATTTTAATATAAATTTACTGGTTAATGATAGTAACAGCGATAATATGAAAGCGGCAATAGCTGATCAAGGCTTAAAAAAATTAATATCTAATCCTACTAGAATCACGGAAAACTCAAGGACTCTTATAGACTATGTAGTAGTAAATGAGGAAATGAATGAAGTAAAAGTAAATGTGGATTTAAGTTCTAATATATCTGACCATGAGACACTTAAAATTCAAATACTAACCGAAAATAGAACTGTAAACTGTGAAAAAATAATTAGAATTATTAAATATAGTAAAGAAATATTTGACAACAAATTAGTAAGTGAGGGTCTCGACAACCTCTACATGTGTGATAATTTAGATGAACTATCCACTAAATTCAATAACATTATTGATAGTTGCGTGAGACAAATGACTGTATATAAAATAATTAAGGATACGACTTGTGAGTGGTATACATGTGAATTGCAAAATTTAAAGCAAGAAAAGATTAGGGCATACAGAATTGCGGTCTATGGGAATGACATGAATGATTGGATTTATTACAAACTTGTTAGAAATAGATATAAGCGTGAAATACGAAGTGCAAAAAACTCATAAATAGAAAATCAGGTAGAAAATAACGCAGACGATCAGAAAGGCCTATAGAAAGTATTAAAGACAAAAGTGCTTAATTCTATAAGAAGTAGTGACCTCAGAATGGTTGAATTCTTTGATGGGCAAGTGTCAGAGCCATTGGAATTTTCAAACAAATTTAATGACTATTTCGTTAATAGTGTAAAAGATTTACATACATCTATCCAAGCTGTGGAGTGCATTTTACCACAGTTGAATATATCTGATAGATTCAAGTTCCGTTACTCCACTGTAAGAAATATATGTGATGTAATGAATAGGTATAAGAATAAAAAAGATTTAAATGGTTTGTGTTGTAATCAAATTTATAACTCTATAGAGATCATTGGCCCTATCCTGATGAAAATAATAAATCTGTCATTGAGAGACGGAAAATTTGCTGATATTTGGAAAGAATCAATTGTGGTTCCAGCGGAGAAGATTTGTAATACTACGAAATGCGAGGAATTCAGACCAATTAATATGCTTCCGCTAATGGAGAAAATTTTGGAGAGATATGTAGCAGACCAATTGCAGCTTTATCTTGAATCAAATCAATTTCTTACAAAAGAACAATCAGGTTTTTCGGCATGGGAACTCGTGTGAGGCAGCACTAAACAAGATTGTGTTTGACTGGAAAAGGGAATTAGATGCTGGTAAGACAGTGATTGCGGTTTTTCTTGACCTTAAACGAGCTTTTGAGACGTTGGACAGAACAGTACTGAAGAAAAAATTATTGTTATTTGGAATTCAGGGAGTGGAACATAAGTGGTTTGAGTCATATCACGATGGTAGGCAGCAAAGAACCAAAGTAAACAATGTCTTATCAAGTGCTGTGGAGGTTGAGTTGGGAGTACCTCAGGGATCCGTTCTGGGTGTTATTCTTTTTGTGATGTATATTAACGACATAGTATCGGTATTGAAGTTTTGCGAAATATCCCTATTTGCTGATGATACTTTGATATATATATTAGTGGGCGGAATATTGATGAGATGGTTAGAAAGTTAAATGAAGATTTATTAAATTTGAGTAAGTGGTTGATAATGAACAAGCTAAAATTGAATATTTCTAAATCTAAGTTTATGAAGTTTAATATAAGTGATGTTATAATATTGATGGTTGATGGAACAGAACTGGAATGTGTTGAAAATTTGAAATATCTTGGAGTGTTGTTAGACCATAAGCTAAGATTTAAGGACCATGCAAATAACATATGTAAAAAACTGTCTAAAAAGATAGGTTTTCTGAAAAGGATAAGACAGTACCTAACTCTAAAAACTGCGATATTGCTGTACAATGCATTGATTTTACCACATTTTTCATATTGTTCAACACTGCTGTATGCGTATTCAAGTGAAATTAAGGTAAGGCTCCAAATATTTCAAAATAGAGCTATGCGGGTAATTTTGAGATGCAGTGTATACACACCAGTCTTGAGTATGTTAAACACTCTAAAGTGGATGAATGTTCAACAAAGACTTACATACGACGCGATGATTTTCATATTTAAAATGCATCTCGGTATATCACCTGTATACTTAAGAGAAAACTTACGTTATGTTGCTGAATCACAGCCTTATAACCTTCGTCATGGCAGTAACTTTAGACTGGAGATGTGGAATCGAACGGGCACGCAAAATTCGATTATGTATAAGGGTTTGCAATTTTTTAATGGTTTACCCTGCGAATTAAGAAATGAAAAAAGAATTGACATATTTAAGAGAAAATTGTGTGAGTATGTAAAAAGTAAAGTTTAATGAATTGTATGAATTGAAATTAGCCAAACTTTTAATATGTAATATTTATTATATATCAAGAATTTGTTTTGAACTGTTATTGTAAGAGTCTTATATTTGAATAATAAAGAAGTAATAATAATAAACTTACTTTGACTACGACAGTTACCACAGATATCAAGTTTAGCTGATGTGGCGGCAGAGATTTTTCTACTTGTCAAAATTTGGAATTTTTTTTCAGATTTAATTAAACTTTTTCTAGAAAGATTTAAGCATTTTCCAAATGAAATAAATCTTTTCCACAAAGAATTAAACCTGCTCCATAAAGATTTAAACAAAATCAAATCGACAAACAATAAAACTAAATTCGTAAACAATTAAACCAGTGTTTTGTTTTATTTATTTTGTTCATTCCTTAGAGAGCTTATTATAGGTAACATTTCGCATATATGTAGAAGATGCATGGTTAATTTTGGATAATGACGCGATAAAGAAGAAAAATACTGTCCGAGAGGTTGTTGCCACCGGTAATAACCTACGACTTCAATTTCTTCCACCATATGCACCTATGCTCAATTCTATAGATCAAGCATTTTCAAAAAATTCTCGCGGATACGTCTGTTGAGCACAGCCGTACTTCGGTTAAAGAAAGTTATTTTTAGAAAAGGTTTAATTCTTTTAGATCAAGGTTTAATTTTTTTGGAAAAGGTTTAATTCTTTTGGAAAAGGTTAAATTCTTTTGGAAAAGGTTTAATTCTTTTTGGAAAATGTTTAATTCTTTTGGAAAAGGTTTAATTCTTTTGGTAAGGGTTTAATTCTTTTAGATAAAGGTTTAATTCTTTTGGAAAAGGTTCAATTCTTTTGGAATAGGTTTAATTCTTTTGAAAAGTTAAATTCTTTTGGAAAAGTCTTAATTCTTTTTGGAAAATGTTTAATTCTTTCGGAAAAGGTTTAATTCTTTATGGAAAAGGTTTACTTATTTTGGAAAGGTTTAATTCTTTTGGAAAAGGTTTAATTCATTTGGAAAGGCTTAATTGATTTGGAAACGTTTAATTCTTTTGGAATAGGCTTAATTCTTTTTGTAAAAGGTTTAATTAAATCTGAAGATGCTATATCAAGAATGGACTTTAGCTTTGTTCCGTTCGCTTGCTTGAATTAGAAGAAATTTTCACACAGATCCAGATTTTGGCATCCTTTTTGTACGATCAGGTCAATGTTGTCATTGTTTCTTCCTTCATTGATTATGTTATTTCTGTTCTCTTAGTTTTTACTTTATGATGTCACTATTTGTTTGATTTCTTTGTTGGTCCCGGGGTTCTTCCTTATTTTTTTAGGCTTTCATATTTCAAAAGGAAAAAAAGTTAACCCTTATAAGATCGCTCTTACGTCCGTCTGTCACATGCGTTTTCCTCGAAAATTACGTGAGGTAAGAATTTGAAATTTGACAGAATGTTAGTCAAAGATTATGATTCTGCTTTCCTGTATGTCGAGGGGGGATTTCAATGATGTTAAAGCGAAGCTCATTTATCAGAATCTGAGGAAGGTTAACAGGAACATAAACACATGCTCAGAGGACTTAGTGGTAAAAAGTAGGTACATCACACGGCGGGAAGCTATTACCATCTCTATGGATACTGGGTTATGTAAGAAATCCTTAATACATTAGAGGAGGAAAGTTCCACGATAGTTGTTTATAAGGACGCTGGACGACACTCATAAAGAAATGTTATCTTGATGAGTTGTCGAAAATCCAGGGAGCAGCATGTCTAAGTGTAACTGGCCACAGCTGCATTGGAGGTACTGGTCGATCGGTTTCCAATGGATCTCTAATGTATGTAGGGTTATAGCGGCTGCCAGGGTAGTCTGGCTAAAATCAATAGGTTGATGGAAGGAGAAAAAGTGTACATATTGCATTGAGGGGATTTTAGTAAAACTCCCAAAGTTTTGTCCTAAACTTTAATGGAGAAGGGTTCAATACATTGATACCAACTAAAAGCGACTTGTAGGGGAATGAGGGAATTGTAACAGCAGACATATCTCTTTTTACAGATGAGTCGAAGAAAAATTCAGGTACAGAAGGAAGCGGGAGTATAGTCCAGCAACTGCCACTGGATCGATTCATACAGATTGCCTGACAAATGCGATTCGCCAAGCAATACTGCTGATATCTATGTGTAGAGAGTTGGATTTAGACATTTTCATATATACTGCCAGCCAGCCAAATGTCCGTCAAGGCATTGGATGCCGTGCCGGTACAAGATGACCCTATGGCGGGTACCTGCCGTAAGAAATATTGTAGGCATTGAGTTAGCCGATGAGCAGGGAAAAAAAGTTCCGAAACGGATAGCTTAGATGTAATATCGTATGTGAGAATTTCGATCAAAACTCTAAAATCACCACCGACAGCTACGATAAGGCCAATCATCGGTGGGTCAATCATGACACTTGTTGTATTGCGAGCCAATTATGGCCTACGTTCAATACGAGGAAAACAATGGAGCTTCTTATGGGAAGCAAAGCTGACACCAGGAAACCCGACATTGGTCTATATCAAGCAGGCTAATTCATTTTTGGCGGCACCCCTCTAACCTTACCAAACCCCACGTCGTTTTTAAAACCATACTACTATAAAAGGTATGAGGTCCATTTCTGCAACTGCAATTGTTCCCTGTTATTTGTGTTCAGATTATTATGAAATGTTTCCACTTAAATTGGAAAATTCGTGGTTATGTTTCCGTATGGCGATTCCAATATGGCGATATTATTATTTTTACTAATGTATCACGAACTGAATTAGATCTTTGTGGCTCCCAATAATAACCTCCAGACTTAGAAGACCGTTTTGAGTATGTACACATGTATATGTAGATATACTCAATAGGAAATCCAAGATTTCCAGGCGAACAACCTAAAGCCTTTCGAATGCTCAAGGTTTGCATATTTGATGAGACCGATATTCATTGTTGTTCGATATACAAGTAATAATATTGTAGCGAAGATGTAGTTCATGATATTAAGACAGCAAGCATCTGAGAGGCAGATCGCTTGACTTGAAAGAAACATGAAAGCTGCAGGACAGATATTAGAAGAAAAAATGCTGTGCTGATTTCCATTTTATCTGTGAACATACGTATTTTGTGTTAGGTTGTTAATAGTTCTATTTACACCTGATAAGATCGTCCTTGCTGCGGTCACCGGTAAAAACAATCCTTGTAGCATAAAATGGGCATCTTGTCTGAATAATTCTAATTTTTCTGAGAGGAAAATGAAAAAGAAATATACCTACTTCTTAATTGGTACTGAATTTTGTTTAAGAATCTCCTTATTTTATTTTCATACCAGTTTCCGTCAGCTTGACATCAGAACAGCCAATTATTTAATATGGTCCATGTGTATAATCAATGAAGAGCCTATCTGAGCAGTGATTAAACAAAAAAATAAAATTCCTATCATTCGATTTCCATTAACAAATCAGACCTTATCATTTTCATAACACACGGATCACAACGACGACGGCATTCTACTCTTCCTGTCGTTATCTGAAGAGATTTTATCAAAAGTAAATTAACTTAAATCCCTGGAGCCTATTGTCTTTAGTTTTCTATTGCTATGAATTGTTTTGAAGGTAATGAGGCGAACCAAAATGACTTTAGAGACCATTTAATCTTGAACCCATTTTCACCACATCTTGACAAAATAATGAAGACACTTAGTCAGATATCCCATAGTCATATAAGTTGGTGTATTTTGTGTATATATAATATGTATGTGTATTCATGGAATGTATACAGGGGCGGCTTGACAATAAAATGGATTAATTAGTTAATGATAGCCCAAACGCAATTAAATAGATTTCACTGATAGTTGTATTATGAGTAGACCACCACGGTGTTATGATTAAACTATAAATTTTGAATAGATTCCATTTCGATGGATTAAATTATTTCGATATGGAAAATGCTTTTGTGTATTTAGGATTAAATTGCATAAATGAAACATTATTAAATAATAAAATAGTTTTGCCGTTTCGTTTACTTATCCTTTTTTGGAAATTATAGATATTTTAATTGCCAACAACATTCTAAGCTGGGTTCATCCCTCATGCCAAAGGTAACCTTTAATAAATTTACCCTCTGCATAGACTGTACGCCACTAATTAGGATTTAATTTAGGATTTAGGTGTTTGGTAAATATATAAAAAAAAAATTGACATAATAAAACTTATGCCCGGTTTTCCAGTCCAGGCTTAAGTCAGAGCTCAACTAACCCATGGGTGTGGCTTAAGCCTCGAACTTAAGCATACTCCGTTTCAGAGATGGTCATATATTATTCGAATAAAAATAAAAGATAAAAAACCGAATAATATAAAAAATCGAATAAGAATTTATTTGATTACAGATATTATTCGTTATTTGGTGAATTATTTGTGATTGCCATTATTTGAATTTCAAACAAATATTTGTCATTTGATTATGAATACATGTTTTCTGGCGTCCATTAGTTCTAATTTCAATTAATTAAGTCTTGGTACACGTATTTCTTTTCGCAAAGTGTCCCGTTACTTAATTTAATTTAAAGTTAAATAAATTCAATAATTTTGTTCAATTAAGTATTTGTGAAACATTTGAAGTAAATTAATTGGATTTAATTACTCAGAATAATCTTAGAGTCAATAAAATAATAAAAAAAAAGTGAGTTTGTGCTTAAGACCGCAAAATTGAAGTGAAAACCTTACTTCAAGCCATGGCAGACAGAGTAAGAAAGTATGCCTACTAATTATTTAAAACTTGAGTTGTGACGTCACGACATCACAATTCATATGAAGTATTCAGTAAAATTATTTAAATAAATTATTTGGTTTTGACAAATTACAATAGATAATGTTATTGAGGTGTTAATATTTTCTTGACACTAGTCATACTTGTGTCTATATACTGTGACTTCAAGCCACGGTACAGAGAATACAAGGTATTCTCAATAAATTTTGACACATTGCAGCTGACGTAAGTTCGTCAATTCAATATATAGATAAGACAGAGAGATAGCAGAGAGAGTGTTGTATTCTCTGTATCGCACTTTTCTGTATATTATACACCACTTCGTCCACTAATGATGGAACGTGGGTTCATAGGGAGAATACCTGTATTCTCTGTACCGTGACTTGAAGCTATCTGCCAAGCTTAAATATTTTGTCCCTGCATTCGTGCATATCATCTGTCATTGTCATTCGAGAATCTAAACCTATTAGAAAACAGAAGAGTCCAATTTCGAGACAATATTCATTGATAAAAAGAAAATCCGTTTACCCGAATGGCCGTTCACTTTGAAACGTGACGATCTTGAAGCTCATTGTGCCATCCCAACCGAGTATTCTTGACGCATTTTGCAAACCGGTTTTTAAGAAAGCTTTCTTAACATATTTCATCACATCGTGTGCCTTACTAATGAAACTCAAGTGGACTATTTATTACTTAGACTTAGGTCAAAGATAACCTAATAAGAAGATAGGACACAGCCGAACAAAATTGGAAATTTTTCGTGCAGGATAAACATTTAAATGTATCACTAGATTGCATCATAAGTCGTTTTTTATTCGATTATCGCAATAGTAAATATTGTACTATCAAGCTTACCCAGCAAACATTTTAAAGTGAAAAGGACGATCTATAAACCGTCATTCGTACATGGAGCGAAAGGACGTCAGAGTCAAAAAGCCGTGAAAAAGTCGGCATTAAACTTGTCGAAATTTTTCTGAAATAAAATATATTATTATTTTCTATTAATACATCCGAATTGATTTTAAATTACCATCTGTTTTTTAAGCAATGCGCTTCCAGCCAAATCCTTTTCAAGCTTATTTATGTCATCTGGCAGCATTAAAGGCAATTATGGCAGCAAATCAAAAGAAAACTGGTCCTTATTGTTGAACTGACGCTTGAGATGTTTTATTTCATTAAAAAGACCTTGGACTCCCTCATTCAAAAGCTTAATACTTCCCAATATACTTTTTTGTACAGTTTCTTAGAGACTTTTGACATTTTTTTTTTAAATTATATTCCTCCTTTTCGTACCTAAACAACACAACCCCACAATATAAAATTCCAGATACGACTGCTTATGGACACAATCAAATTATCTCTGATTCGACGACTGTTTTCTGTCCTAACTGTATATTTAAACAGAACGCCCATAAATCTTTCCGAAAGACGTTTCAACGCCGTCAAATTGTTAGAAATTTCTCTGTGTGTCTAAAACACAACAAAAATTACGTGAATATGACGATAATCTGTAGTTGGTGTGAAGTTCACTAAATTTTTACCACAAAATGGTAGAATGAGATAATGAAATGACTTATATAAGACGCCGAAATGACGTTTCCTTTTGCAGTCAATTTTAAGTCATATATTGGCAATTTATAGACCGACTTGGTCTAATATGTCCTGACTATGTCCATAAAATGAACCGAGAGATGGTGTAATGACAACAAATTTGTGAATGTGAATAAGACCACAAAAATATAGATTAAGATCTTCATATGTCGCAAATAGGACGTTTAATTTTTGGGTCAATTTGAAGTTATTAATTGACGTTCTATAGACAGACTTGGTCACTAAATGTTTGCTGGGTTATCGTAAATTGAGAAGCGAATACATTCTTCCACTTATTGAAACCTCCACAAACAAATGAAGTCGTAAAAGCTAACCAATTAAAACAAATTCAGAATTATAACGATAAATATAAAAAAGAATTCTCGGAGGGGAGATTATTCAGATCCCAATAAGCCCTCGTGGAAAAGAGCTGATATTACAAAAAATTTAGGACCTATGTCGTATTTGTGTGAAATAAGTGATGGTAAAATAATTAAAAGACATCCAAATCAATTACAGTTACGTTCCGAGCATGATAGCCTACAACAATTAAATAGCAATAAAGACAAAGATAAACATAATGATAAAGATAGTGAATCGGATAGAAATACGGATAGTGATCTAATAGAAAGTATCTACAAGTATCTACACTTAACTTACTAGTTTCCAATTTGTTCGAAAAGTATGTTCCTGTCAAAACGAAATGCGTAACAGCCAATGGCTGCCCGTGGTTTTCCGAACGAATTAGATCTCTTATCTCTAAACGTGAGTATTTGTATCATCGTTATAGGCGCCTTAGGACCGTTGAAGCGGACCGGCTATACAAGATCGCTCGCAATAATACTAACCTGGCTATTACACGTGCTAAACGTCAATATTATATCTCTAAGTTCAATCCGAGTCTTCCTCCCCGAACATTATGGCACAATTTAAAACTGGCGGGTGTATATGGTAAAGACTTGAGCGATGACTGTGGTCTAAATCCCGATGAATTAAATGAATTTTTCATTGCTGCTGGTAACATACCTACGATAACTAGTCAAGTCAACTCTCTTGATGATGTATTAGAAGAATATGTTACCCTTGATACCTCTAACGCATTCTCTTTCCGTGGGACTGACTTAAATGAACTTATCGTGGCCGTCAGTACTATTGAGTCTGACGCAATCGGTCCAGATAGCATATCACCCAGGTTCATCAAAATGCTATTACCGTACATTGGTAAATATGTTCTACATATCATAAACACTTGCTTAATATCATCTATGTTCCCGTATGAGTGGAAAGTAGCAACTGTTCTGCCGTTGTTGTGTTTTTTATCGAAAGTACTAGAAAAGCTCATGTACAGGCAAATACGGCAATATGTGGAATCCAGCAACCTATTAACATGCTGGCAATCGGGCTTCAGACATAAGACTGGCTTTGGACCGTGACAAGCTCACAGCCTTGGTTCTGTTGGATTTTTCGAAAGCCTTTGATTGCGTGGACCATCGCATTCTTCTTCAGGAGCTGTCATCTTCTTTTAATTTCAGTTCCCCAGCAGTTTCCCTGATCAGGCGCTTTCTACCTCACCGTCGTCAACAAGTCAAAGTGAACGATTCTCTCTCCCCTGAGCGGCCGCTTGTTCGAGGGGCTCCTCAAGGATAAGTTCTGGGTCCTCTGCTCTTCTGCTTATTTATCAACGATCAGCCGAAAGCTGTGCGTGATGTGAAAATTCATCTGTATGCTGACGATGTACAGCTATATCTAAGTAGACCTATTGGTCTCCTTGAATTGCACGAATTAACTCTGATTTGGACCGAATCTGTGCCTGGACCAATTATAATCGCTTGCTGCTAAATCCCGGGAAGTCACATTGCATTATATTCTATAATACCTCACCCAATGAAATTGATATCCCACCTATACTTTTGAACGGAGTTACACTGCCCATGTTAAATAAGGTCACTAACCTTGGGATCGTCTTGAACCCAAATATGAAGTGCTGTGATAACATTAACAATACGATCGGAAAAATTTATGGGGGCTTACGCAGACTGTGGCTTTTAGCGAATTATTATCTAGTCGCTCTCGTCTAAAGCTAGTAAAAACACTAATCTTGCCTTATTTCTCTTTTGGATGTTTGGTCTTTCCAAAACTGGACAGTATCTGCACCCGGAAGATGGAAGTTGCCCTAAACGACTGTGTGAGGTTCATTTACGGGTTGCGCAGATTTGATCATGTCTCACATATCCGGTCTTGTTTGTTTGGTTGTTCTTTTGCCTCTTACCTTAAACGAAGAAACTTTGTTTCTTTGTTTAATTTGTTAAAAGTTAATAAGCCAGAATACCTTAGAGATTTTTTCCACTTCACTACCTACCAACGAAATCGAAATCTGGTATTGCCTCGTTTTCATAAGACTGTAATGGAAAGGTCTTACCTTGTCCAAAGCATCCGTCTGTGGAATGTTCTCCCTGTCAGTCTACAGGCGGCTGGTACCATTTATGCATTTAAAAAACTCCTTATCACGCACAAAATCTAGATCTTCTATATCCATTCTTTTCTTCTCCTCCGCAAAGGAACGCTAGTTAGTTGTTTTTATAGTATATATACATAGTGAATTTTATATTTTCATATTTTTTTTTTTTGCTTTTTCTTTCTTCTGAGTTGTAATTCTTATCTAAATTTTGAATTTTGATGCTTGTGATTCTAGCACCACTACTAAAGTTGTACTCTATAAGATTTCAATCTTGTGTACATTGCCGAAATAAAGTTTATTCTTATTTTTCTATTCTTAACTAGAACAGAACCCTGAGGTCAATCGTACGACAGGGAAAGCCTTTCAGAGGACCTTTAGCTAACGTGAACCTGCTGAAATCGTCTAGATTGGTAGCCAGAAATTAAATTAATAGCAGACGGGGGACAACCAAAATTTGATGATAATTTATTAATCAACTTAAAATGATTAACACTATCCAAAGCTTTTGGTAAAATCTACCATTGCAAGAACATCCACTTCACCTCTGTCCAGGCCGTTCCTCAAGTCTGTGGTGACGTTTAGCAGAGCAATTATGATTCGAGTGGAAACCAGACTGCATATAGGAAAGCATATTATTATTTCCGATATGTGACACCAGGAAAAACAGAAAATTTATGAATGGGCGGAAAATCGGAATGGAAAGATATCACAGACTTGTTCGGGATTGATTTCCACCTTGCTGTTGTCATAATAAAGTTAAGTACATATATGCGATATATGTGGTCCAATATACTGGTAAATAATTTAGATAAACTTAACACAAGGCTGTCAGTACCAACTACATCTGATCTAATGGTCTTCATGGAGTTCATCAATATCAGCACATTTGTTCGTCACCGTGAGTGATAAAATTCGGTATCTGAAGGACAGCATCGAAAATTTTTTCTTTCCCTGAGTAATGAAAGGATAAGGGGTAATAAGCCAATAATACTATAAATTCTACCGGCATAGTGAAAAGTACATGAGAATTCCCGTGCTCGTAATAATAACGCAGCTAGGTTCATATATGCATAGCCCTCAAGTAGATGATTAGTCTAACTACATATATAGACAACAAGAATAATCTTAGCCTACAATAAGAGGATGGTGTCTGGAAGAAAATGGATTAGATCACTACAGGGGGTGGTGATTTGATTTTGCATTGAAATATTCGACAAATTTGCATATTTTTACCTTATGCGGCAGACAACAAAAAACGAACAAATATGTTTTTTTTTTCCATATTTTTTAAATAGTTTTGTTTGTCAATACGAACACACTGCAACAATTTTCTTCTCACTAACTATTAGTTTCTTTTCAAAAAAACCCATCTTTAGGTCCAATTCTGCTAGATATATCCAAGATTCTCAATTAGTTTTTTCATTTTCTTTGATTGTACTCTTTTTTGTAATTTTCTTTTTGTTAAGTTTTTTGGTTTTCTCTAGGGTATCCTTCATATTCAAGATTAAATACAGCGGTAAAATTAGAAACAATAATAGTTTTGAATAATACTGCCAACAATGGCCGAACTATAATTTTGCAAGTAGAAATTGCTCCACTTTATTACTTTAGATTAGAGCTACATACATAATGGTTGCGCATTCCAGAGAATATGTATCAAATCGTTAAAAAAAATAATAAAAGTATACCGGAGACAAAACAGAACTCTGCGGCACAACAGTATATATGCTGTTTGCATTGTAGAATTCAGTCTATATTATGACAGAAATAGGGGTGGGATTTCATTAAATATAACTCCGAGATGACTACATTTTAAGATGAAAATTTTTCAATGAATCATTTTTTTGCCATTGGGCGTTGTAATTCCATGATTGACATCTTTTTATTACGACAGAAAAGACAAGTCTATTCACGTGCTTGAAATCAATGCCAGAAATTAATACCGCACTTAAAAGAAAAGTAAAAATATATACACAGAGAGAGTACATTATAGGTATATACCTAAAGGACTCCTTGCAATCTTGTGCTTCATAAATGATTCCATTCGAAATCGTATCTCCTCTATGTAAAGCTCCTCAGGCTATAAACAAGAGATCGAAATGGTCTTGTGAATTAATATTCTGTCGATATGGTTACTTTTCCTTGAAGCTCTCTTTTTTTCTTCTTCTTCTTAATATTAAGGTCAAGTTACGAAAAAAAAAAAAACAAAAAAGATTTCTCGGCTGATTGAGAGAGAGACTGAATTTGCGCGCAAATTGCCAAGTTGGAAGTAAGTAATTGGAAAATAAAATCTAGGGAGCATCTTCGTTCAATTCCACAATCCTTAGCTACATATTATATTACACGTTTATCTCATTGAAGGGAAGCTGTTCTTGAATAAAACACCCTGGGTGGCGACTTCGATAATATTAAAGGGAATTATTTCCTCCGGAAGAAAGTAAACTTCCTCTTCCTATATATTGGGTTGTCGATGAATACAAATTTGTAATTACGTTAAACACATAAATTTTCTGTTTCTGAACTGTAAGGAAGGAAATTGCACCAGCAATCCTGGTACAGCTGTTCACGTTCATTAAATTTGAAGTATGCGGTGTTTTTCTGGAGTAATTGATTCAAGCGAATATGCAAATTGAACCCAGTAGGGAGCATCTGGTAACGCTTTTTCGGGAGATAAGGAGAAATTTAGAGAAGCTAACGATTTTCAAGGTACTTGTAAATTTGAGGTTTTTAGAAAATTTTCAAGACAAGAGGGAAAAGTCTATTAAAACCCTTGTTTCCATTAATTCATTTTACAAAAGAGAGAATTCGATAACAGCTTTTGTCGGTTTTTAGCTGCTGCTTTTGAATTTATCGAATATTTACTTGGCACTAGATCGGTCGGTCCCACAAGATAAAGACAATGAAGAAAATTTAAAAATTGTTTTTTTTATTGTTATTTCCTCTTGAGAAATGGAAAATGAAGATATAAATTATTCAAACAAAAGTATTTGTCAAATAATTTATTAGATAGACAAATTGTTCAAAATTCACACAAAAAGGTTATATATATAAATTAAAACACTTCTTTTCGAGTGTCATTTTGGAAATGTTAGATGATTTTCTTTTTGTTTTGTGTTTTTGTAGTTGCACTGGTTAATGTGTGCAAACAAAAAAATCGGTATAGAATTTGCTGCCATTAAGTTTGTAGTATCGACAGTGCTTAGCTGTTGCTTTTAAAAACTCTCAAAAGCATAAGCTAAGATAGAATCATGGTCGTGACGAGAATCAATTTAATCGTAATGGATAGAAGATAATAACAATAACTTGTGTCTTGTACCGTATATTCTACCAACGATACTATTATACATAATAATAAGTTTTTCTTGAAAATCATCCACAGGTTTTTGATAATATGTCAATCATTTGTATGATCGCAATTAGTTGAGACACCAAACGTACCCTCAAAGGTCTTATGCCCTAGGCGCGCAGCGATCCTAATAAATAATTAACTAATGACTCATTAGACAAGGTATGGTCAACTGTTTTTGGAAAAAAAAAAATATTTTCACGGGCCGGACGAAATATTAAAATTAAAATTTTTTTAGCAAAACACTAATTTCTTTAAGTAAACAAAATTTTATTATGAAATTTGTTTATATAAGTAAGTAAATCAATACAGCAAATAAACATATACATAATAACTAATGCGAAGTGTTGAGGCTGTTTTCATCGCTATTATTTTTTTAATATCTGGCTCTATACTTGTAGTAGCTATCCTTAACACAGCCTCCAATTGTAAATCATTCAATCTTGATATTGTTGTACTTTTATTTAGATTTAGTAAAGAAAAGGTTTCTTCTTTGAGCTAAAGATTACTAAATACGCCTTGGCAAGTTTTTTTTAAATTTCCATATTTTTTCATTATTTAATTGCTTATAAAAATTACACAAATTTTCTTGCTCTTCTCAATATTTTTCATGTAATAATTCGTCACATTGCAATATCAAAAGGAATGTCATCAACTTGTATAGAAAATGGATTTCGCATAATAGATAAAATTTTATCAAGTTTTTTGAAGCAATCGAATCTCTGCTCGAAATCTGTCATTAGTGCAAGGATATTTTTATTAAATGTTTGAATCTTTTATTTTACAATATTTAAAGATATGGTCTGCAACGTTGAACATGATAAAATTTACATTTAGCCAGGTTTGTAGAAAAAAGGCTAACCTTCATTTTAAAAGCTTTTAATTTCTGTATTAAATCATGAGCAAATACATTTTTTACATTTGTTAAATTCGTTGAAATGTGTGAAATTATCAAAAGAAAATGTTGAATCACAAATCCAATTTGGATTTAATAACTCAGGAAAATCCTAATTTTCTATAAGCGTTAAACATATTTTTATTTCCTCTTGAAGGTCCCACACATGTCTTTTCGCAACTTTTCGCAAACTTAACTAACGGATTTTATTGTGATATACATAGTACATCTAAATGACTGGTATTTCGTTCTTCAAGGATACCAATAAATTGCCTGTGATTTAATCCTTTTGATCGTAGGAAATTCACTAATTTCACAACTACATTTGTAACGTGATCGATTTTTAAAATATTTTTACATAGTGCGTGTTGATGAATACTGTTGCAGTGTATGGGTATAATTTTATGATTTGGATCGATTTCGGAAAGTTTATCTTCAATTCGATTGATGAGACCAATATTTTTTCCGATCATGTTTGTGATCCATCACCAAATTTTTCCAGTCAACATTGTACTCCAAAAAAACACTTTTCAATCTCCCGGAAAAGATCTTCTCCCTTTGTTGTGCCTTTCATCGAAACAATTGATAAAAGTTCTTCCGAAATTTGAAAATCTTCGGTGATAGCTCTGATGAAGATTAACAACTGAGCAGTATCTTTCACATTGCAACTTTCGTCCAGAGCTATTGCATAAAAATTGGCTGATTTTAAATAAACGGATCAAACAGTTCAATGACTTCCAGGACAAGTTGACAAGCAGTATGAGCTCAACAGACTCAGAAATAGATTATCAAAACAGATTTATTCACAAACTGCCTACAGAGTAATATAAATCATTTTTCAAAGACCACTAGCACCAAAAACCTTCCAACAAATCTTCAAAGTCTGTACAAATACAGGCAAAAACTGCGGAAAATCCTAAACCGCATTTATCACAGAACACTTAACTTCCAAAACGCGGTCTACCAGTCCATTCTCTCCCAAGTCAAATTATTATCGGTTATCATCGATGAGCAAACTAAAATGTTCTGCGATGAGCAGTTTAGGAAAAGACTTGAAAAATCTAACCTGGCCCATAGACTTTTGAAAATATTAACAAAGTCTGTTCCAGGAAGCCAAAACTCCCTAAAGTCATAAAGAACAGCCAAGAAACGCTAGTTCTCCCACAGGAAAAATGTGATGCATTCGCATCACATTTTCAAGACACTTTTCAGGATAACTCAATCCTTAGTTCTCCAGCCTTATACTTGGAAGTAAACAGCAGTGTTAATACTTTTCTGAACGCAAAAGGTTCCATACCACAAACCTTCTTCTGCGTGGATAGCCCCGCAATCTATTCTCAAGAGCAACATTTGTTCACCAATCCTCTGTACCTCTTTGTCTTAACCAAGACAATAAACTCCAAAAAATCGAGTGTTCCCAACAAAATTTCAAATACAATCATTAAACAATTTTCACCAATGACTTCCTAGCAACCGTCTTTAATAATTGCATCAATAATTGCTACTTCCCAGAAAAATGGAAAATCTCACACATCTTCCCCATCCCAAAAAAGACTTCGTCAAAAGACATCAAGGAGTTCAGGCCCATCTCCTTAATATCAAACTTAAGAAAGAGTTTTTGATAAGGTCATCCAGCAACAGGTTATAAACACCTGTGAAGAAAAAAATTATCCACTACTAAAGTTTCATACGGATGCAACCAGAGCCTTAAATAGGAACGAACATATCGTGGGCTGCTTCCTGGACGTCGAAAAGCATTCGACTCAGTTTGGACAGCAGGGCCTGCTTTCAAGTTAAATCGGTTCGGTTCCCTCCACACCTCAACATGTTAATCCACAGTTTCCTAACTTCTAGGAAATTCTATGTAGAACTCGAAGAACATAATTCACAACTCAAGGCAATAGAAACTGGTGTCCCCAAGGCTCCATTTTAGGCCCAATCCTCTTCAATCTCTATACTTCAGACCAACCTCCAAACGAAACACTCTTATACGTTGATGACTCCCTCACGTATGCCCAATCTCGCTGCCTAAATTTGGCTACAAGAAAAGTCAACCTGCACCTTAACAAATTAGACTCCACCACAGAAAGTGGGGGATCAAAATAAATGTCCAAAAATCCGAACTGATTTGCATTCGGAATCCTGGCACTGGGTGAAACCGCCAAGCTGCAATATCCAAGACCATTGAGGCAATCTACAACAGGGGAAAAATAAAACCCACACATAGTGCGAAATACCTGGGAATCAAATTTCATGATCTGTTAAGATTAGCAAGGCCAATTTCGCATATAGTTTACTTAGTCCAATAATAAACTTCAAGGACGGCCACTCAACTCAGACCAAACTTCTGTTGTACAAATAACTCATAAGATCGGTTATTACATACTGCTTCCCTATCTGACATACTATTTCTCCCACCTATGGTGGTCTTTCCATATGGAAAGACTCAGCAAGCTTGAAAGAAAGATTTTTAGAGCTTGCACGGGATTCTATAGACGAGCTGATGGAAAATTCTTTCCCAACAGAGTAGTCTACGAGACAGCCAACATCACTCCAATTCAGGAGTGCCTATTTGAACTTGCGAACAAGCAAATTCAAAAAATGCCAAACCACTCAAACCCACTTATAAACAACCTGCCGGACCTTCTCATATCGGCAAACTTTAACAAAGCCCGCGGCTAGAAACATCTAATATCTAGATGATGGTAGAATAAGTTTCTACGACCATAAAGCTGATTACTATCGCGGGCAATCACATTTCAGCCACAATTACTGAGAGAGTTTCTCTGAAGGAAACCAATGCCTTAAGAACCATCGATACCTAAACACTCCCAAAAATGCACATCCTATCCTCTCATATCTCCTTCCCCCACCCTCCTACTAACAACTAACTCTAAAAGGAGAACGACATGAGGTACGGCTGATAAGGAGCATCAGCTGAAAATCAAAAGACAACAGTGAAATGGAAAGTTGGAAAGTCACAAAGGACACCTGTCAACAAGAGGACAAGAGACGACAGCAAACCGAACTGAGGGCTAAAGATGAGCCTCAACGAGCAAATGAGGACAGTAAAAAGAACATCGAGGGAAACTAAGACAACGCAAATAAAAAAACGGCGTAAGACACACTTGCCTTGACTTTACTTCAAAATAAGTCGAATAGTTTTAAATTTTCCCAGATAGAAGCTGCCAGAACTGCAGAAGAGGCATCACTCGTCTAACAGACGGAAAGGTCTGTTCAGACTAGACCTATATATTTTCTAATACAAATATAGTTTTTTTTTCGTTACTTTTCGTTCTTTTTAGACCATGTTTATAGGATATGGTATGAGAAATGGACTTCCAATACATTTCTTATACCAACTTAAACCAACCTTTTATGAAGAGGTCTGTACAGATCTATTGGATCTGTTATAGAAGCTGTTGAAATTAATGTCAGCACAAGGGTTAAAAAACCTTATTCAAGAACAATTGTAATAAACTTTTTTTTTACCACCATAAATAATATAAAAAATTATAGAAAAATGCAAAAGTAATATTCAAGTCAGCGCGAAGAATCAAATCCGACAAAACCGAATTAAAACTTGCCACGCAACCCGCTGCATTATGAAACTCTTTATAAAGCGACATAAAATATTCATCTAAGGAGTACCTATAATAATAAAAATATTAAAAATATTTCAAAAGCCCTGAAACGGTGCTTGAGATTACATCTTTCCTGCTAGGTAATAATAATAATTTAAAAAGTAATTCCCAAAATAATGAGATCAAAAGATTTTAATACAATTCCTACTACTTAACAGGCAGCCAAAAAAGTAATTAATGTTTTCAAACTGCAAGAAAAAATTTATCTTTAAACTCACAGCAATCGAAATTGTTTAAAACCAACCAACTCGACAATTCTATTAAAATTCAGCCCCAATAGTACTTTGCTTGGAAAGCTCTACCCCGAAGTATATACAATGTGAGTGCATTTAATTTAAAATCTAAATGCTTGCCGACTGTAGCACAATACTGAAAAACTCAGCTCAGTAATTCGAACCAAAAAGAAAAAACCCAAGGATAACATTTTTCTTTTCAAGTTTTCCCTCAGTATATTTTTTTTTCTGTTACCACTTTTTCCAAGACAATGGAAGGTATTTATCCTGACGCATTGTAAAGCAGCACCAAACCTCTTTTAACCTATAATCAACTTGTGCATCCAGAAGGCATGATCTGCATTGATATGCCCGCCACCTAGGCAAAAGGTATACATACTGATTGCTATTGCACATAGAAAGACGTTTCACTCCCATATCCTTATCCTGCTTCAGTTTATATGTATATTTTGACTTGAAGTCTTCAACGTTCACTCCACTTCACATTCTCAGGCTTTTAAAGTTATACACTTTCTCTGGTTTCTATATGTATAAAATAAGGATATAGAAGGATTGTAGCACCCATTAATCCCATTCTTGGCGAAACTCATATATAGGACGACAGAGACTAGTGTAAGTTATTATCAACACAAAAAAGGTCTTGGGTTACTTAACATGAGAAGCGAGGACGTCTTTAGATATGTATATGTATGTATGGATGTCGCTTTTCTTAACAATTTCATGTATACCCTTTGCATGTTTCAAGTGCCCTGAAGCAAACATGTTGGTAATTTGGATGAGAGTTAATTTCTAGCCGATGAAAAGGATCCTTTCAGGAGTTCACATTTTAGGAGTGTGTAAGATAAGCTTTTGTTGCCGGTTTATAGGGTAGTTTGATTCTCCCATTAGCATTATTAGATTCTTACAAGTATTCTCAAGGAATTTTATTTTCATTTAAATTTGAATTTTTTTTTATCCTCTTTTTGATAAAAACCCACCCAATCAAATCTAATGAAAGTTACCCTTGGGAATTTTTTTTATGTACCTGAGACGAAATAACAGGGTGTTTTCTAATTAGTAATTTTATTTTTTTTATACATACTTGCATAAATAGAACTAGCTGTAAATTTCACTTTAATTACTAAAATGTATAATATTACCACATCTTCAGCTTTAAAAACTAGTTTCGTTGCATGTTTTAACCGCGAATGTAATACTTAAAGAGTTTTAATTCAGTTTTGACTTACATTTCCCAAGTTTCGAAAACATTTCAAATGGGACATTCTACTGTGGAGATTGTAAAAATGGATGGCCAGAAACTTCGACTGATGACGGTTCTGCTGCTGAAAAAATAATGGGTTAAAATCTCCGCATGACAGGAAGTGAAGACGAAGTGAATAACGACTCCACTATTGAAAAACTTCCATTATTATGCCATCTTTCGACAAAATATATTAAGTTGAGAGCTTTGATATTCAATTTAGCTTAAGCTTTGTTGTATATGAAAATAGCACAACGCCACATGAAATACTTAACAAAGGCTAATTTGGGCTATATTTTTCTTACATTTCCATAGCTTTTGGTTGTGGTATATTTTTAATTTCCGTAAACTGATCATTGCTCAAAAATATGATCAGTTTATCTCTTAAAACATACAAAAAGCTGTATGAATTGTATGTTCGTATGTTTCGATAAAATGAAAGGAAAACTATCCACAAATCTTACCCTTAGTAAGATTTGTCAGCAAAAAGAAAACGAAACGAAAAATGCATATAAATACATTTTATGTGCAACAGCAAGACAATGGCTTAATATTTACAAAAATATCAAATTGCATCTCCACGCGATTATCCGACGAAGTTCGTTTGGACGTGTTTAAACACATCCAACGATAAGATTTTCTCGGGGTCGAAAATACCAATTAAGCATTTTTTGACCCTGAACTAAGGGACTTGAATGAAGTTGAGTCGACTTTCATCGGGGTAGCCACACGCATTTAGGCTCGTTAAAGTGTTAAACGATAACTGAAAAAAGAAAAAAAGGCTTTAGCTCGGATGGTTAAAACAACGATATTTTCGTGAAAAGTGGAAATTTGTAAAAAAAAGGAAAGTAGAAATACAAAAGAAAAGCGTGGAGTTGAAAAAAAAATGGAAAGTAGAAATAAACGAATGGTGAAAAACAGTAAGCCGACGAAGTATTGTCATTTACCCAGGTAAATAACCCCATTACATACAGGGTGTAAAACCCGAAAGTTTTTTATTTTTAAGGTAGGAGACGAGAGATCCCAAGCACGAAGGCCAAAGTGGCCCATTGTGCGATCCTGCTAAAACCCCATCACCAAAACCTTCCAGTCCTCTTAATGAAGCGCATCAGGTCTTGGTGAGGACGATTTTTCAGTTCATCTACAGATAGGAATGCTGACATTACAGTATCCAGCCTGCTCCGGGTGAAGGCCGACAAGTATAATGAAAGTGTTCGGTTGTCTCAGTCTCTCCTTCCATCCTTGTTAGATGAGCGTGAAGCGAACTCTGGCCAGTGATGATGCCAACCACAGTTCTACATTGTTTCCTTCCGAGCCCCTTGAGAAAATCAGCGATATTCCTATTGGGCCCATCAAGAAACAGTTTTGTGCACCTGCAAGTACTCAGGATCTCCCATCTCTGCTGATGCTTCCTATGAACATTTGCTTTGATGAGAGACCCGATTCTCGACATGGCAACGTCTACGGCGGGTTCCGGTCCAAAGAACGTAGAATCAGAGCCAGCCCTTTCATTCCGCATGATCCCCATGTGACCAGGAACACACTGAAGTGACATCTTGTTGTGGATACACCATTCATCCACAGACGACCTGCAATCGCCCAATAGCTTAGATGTTATCCGAGGACCACTCAGAGCCATCAAGGCTGCCTGACTATCCGAAATGATAACAATCGTCTTTACCCTTGATTTACATATGAAGGGCTATCTTCGCTGCCATTGCGATGTCGAAGAGTTCAGCCTGGAAGACAGTGGTGTGTCTTCCAAGGGAGTAGTCCATCCCAGTGTCAGGTTCAGGAAAGCGAACGTCCGCCTCGGCTTCCTCAGTAGTGAGAGAGTCATCGGTAGAAAATTTTAGAGCGGACCGGGGAAGGCTCGATGAAGTATAGGAAGACTCAGAGAAGCAACACCCAAAACGAAGTTCAGGTACCATCACATTGCGTGACATGCTGGCCAGAACATTTTCCAGGTGCAGCCCACACGCCAAAGAGCAATGAGCTGTCCTCCCAACATCCCCATGAGCGCAATCTGCACACAGCCCTTTTGGCATCTGCCTGAATGACAAGATCCAGGGTTGGCAGATTAAGTAGCACCTCAAGAGCAGCAGGAACCGTAGATTGCATGGAGCACGTAATTCCCAAGCAGGAAAGCCTCTGCAGGCCTGCCAGCTCGCGGATCGCAGTCCCCACAAGCGTCCTCGGCCACCATACACAGGAGGCATATGTAAGCATGGGTATAACGATCGAGGTGTACATCTTGTGCATAACCCTCGATCTCATGCCCCATGTGCAGCCAAAGGTTCTCCTGTATTGAGCGAAGACCTTCATAGCGTCATTTATTTTTTCCTATACATGCAATCTCCACGTCTGCTTCGAATCAAGGCAGACTCCAAGGTGCTTGACATGGGGATATAGTTGCAGAATGTGTCCAATAGCTTTGGAAAAGCAAAGTACCCAAGCTTGCGTCTTCTGGAGAAGAGCATCAAGCTGGTCTTTGTCGGCTCCACTGTCGTATGATGATGGGTGCACCAGTCCTCAACAATACTGGGGCCTCGTTACATGAAGATCGGCTCTAACTATGTCCGATATTGCATATCGAATTAAAGGTCTCGCCATGTACTATCGGGTAGTGTACTTTTTCCCCAAATTCAGAAAAGTTTCTCGGGACGTTTTTGCCGCCGGAAAGCCCATTTTCATACACTTGGGTCACATACTCCCCGCAATCACGAGAAGTAAAAAACTCCACGTTTTCACCCAAGAAAGTCGCTCAAGCTACATCCGATCTTCAAAACTTTCCCGCGCTGCTTAACTGAAATAAACATTGTTAATAAAATATGTTCGTTCCGTGTATCATAATGCATCGTGTAAGATACCTCTCATGTCTGTTGATGTCGGCCCGACATTTATATGAAAAGTGGGCATTCCACTTTATGGCAGCACTTCTGCGTTTTTGCTACAGACAAACGGATGGACATCCAAGTATTTTTTGATTTTATAAACTATTATGTGTGACCATTACTTTGCGCAATCTTCGTAGAAAATTATATTGCAGGATGAGGTATAGTAGGGACAAAATTGATTACTAAGCTTTTCTCACTATAATTCCTTGCCAAATAAAAAAAAAAAGGAAATTTTATTTTAGCTGCGTAGGTACTTATTTTAAATATCGAAGGCGAAGGATAGCAGACGAATCCAATAAATATCTTGATTGAAGCTATTTGCTACCTATTTCCAGTATTAGATTCCGTATTTTAGAATTTTTTGAGTATTATGGATGAGTACAACCCTTTGCTGCGCTGATTCAAGTATTTATAAGAGTCCATTTTTCCGTCTGCAGAATTGCCGTATTTGAAAATTTGGAATATGCAATAATTACTTATTTCACCACCACTTGTTAATAGTTTTTGAGTTGCAATAGATAATTGTCACCCTGGGCCCTCCGGTATTTCGAAAAGTCATAAGTGCCATTTAACTTGAAAAGGTACCTTTAAGGTGTGAATTATTTTTGAGTATTTAGTCCGAATATCTATAAATTTCGCCAACTCCCTATTTTGAAGTTCTGTGACTGGATATGTGCTGTAATTATGTATCTGTTCATATTATGTAACTATATATATAATATAAACTAAATTTTAGAAAATAAAAGTAAACTTATCATAAAACATGATCAAAACAATTTCAACAATTCAAAAAGTACAGTTTTTGGCTCATTCACACTTCATGTAAAGAGTCTCCCTCTCACTCAAACTAGAATCTTACGAGTCTTACGGCAAGCTTTGGGTACACTAGAATCATTTTTAGAATGTAAAAAGATATTTTTCGAAACTGGGTTTCTTGAAGGAAACATTTTTTTCCGTAATCTAAAAAATAATGTAGCAAGTGTTATACCATTTTAGAATCCTTATTAAATGCGCCAACTTTTAAAGATACTTGCCAAACTGGCATAGTACATTTTTTTGTTAGTACCAGTCTGTTAAAGTTCAACGAATTATTAACTTTATATTGTTTGCGGCAAAATGTGACATTTTCTTCCGAGCTGGAACAGTTGGCTTAGATTTTAAAATAACAAGTTACATAAGCACTATATAAGAAAAATAATAATGAAAATTGTAAAGCTTTGTAACAACAGTAGCTAAAAAACCATCACAGGGTGTACATTTTTTCGAAAACAAAAGAAATTTCTATATAATGTAAAAAATACATGACTTGGATTTTTTTTATTTTTCTGGTAACTATTATGATATGACGTCGACTTGCGGGACACCCTGTATAAAGGTATAATTTTTGCACGTCCGTCTGTACGTCCTCACGTTAACTCGAGAACGCGTCCACCTAGAGAGCCGAAATTTTGCTCATCGGCTTTAAACAAAAAAATATATAAATAGTATAATAAAAACAGTAAATTTAAGTTTAAGAAGCGGTACAAATTAGGAGGTTGCCATACGAAAACTAGATCTTTTTCTTAATCACCCGTTGAAAATTTGTACATACTGTTTTCATAAAAATAGTAAATAAAATTTCAAAAATGGACTAAATCGGGCAACCCCCTCTTGGTTTTTTATATATTCTGTGAAAATGATCAGACCTGGAAGTTTTTTTTGTACTAAAAACTTCTTCGGAATACGAAATCCTATAAAATTGGTTATAATCATTTTTTCGGTCCGACAAACCGTTCTAGAAATATATGCGAAAAACCATTTCAAAAATTAACCTTGCGCAGATGGGTGACCATACGAAATTACATACGGGCATTCATCTATAGCATATCGCAAGAATTGGTCTGTTTGATGTTCAATTTTGTTAATTCTGGTCAGAATTGTCACCATTAAAATGTTATAGAGCAATGAATTTGTTTCAGTAAATTGTTTATGATAAACATGGCGCGCAAAGTGATGTTTCAAGTCCTTCAAAACTGTGTAATTGCACACACCACTGCTAGGCAGCGTAAATCGGTAATGTAAATTGGTAATTTCAATTGAATTTGTTTTTGTTGAAGTAGAATTTATACGAGAAACTATTAATAACCCCGCTTGAAAATGGAGAATGTCCTTTTTGTATCTACTCCATAAGGGCTCCAAAATATGCTCACAAAATGGTAATTTAAAAAGTCATGATACCCTAAAATAATTCATTCCGAACAATTGAGCCTTTGAGTTATGACAATAGTACACGCTAATTGGGCAACCAATAGTTGAGAAAAAAAAATACAATCAATTAAAAAACTATGACAATAAACTATACTGAATTTAACATTTTATATTGTCCATAATTAGTTTAACAAAGCGAAATAGAGTTCCATTTGTGGGGAACTTGGGTGAATTAACAGCAGCCAAAGACCTTCGTTTCAATTCTAGTTGTATGGATTTTCGGAGAGATATAAAAGTGATTTGATAGAAATTTACCTAGCAAGAAATACGAGTCAACGACGATTCAAATATGTGTAAATAGAGGCTCCAGTAGCAGGACAATAGCACATACATGACCGCTCCGAGAGGTCTACAAAGTTTTCATTTAACGTCGGTAAGAGGGACAACAGGAAGTTTTCTTTCACTAATCGAATCCAGTTAGCTAAAAACAACATTTAATGAGAGCCATTTTCGGTTTGCTTTAAATATGTAGATAGTTATAGAAGACTACCATATTACTCTCCAAATAAGGTTTACAATCTAACCCCACGGGCAATAATCCAGCTCGTTAAAAGTCTAGACTTTCCTTAACCTCTTTAGGGGAGAACGGCTCTACTGATGCAGTAAATGAATTTTTACAGAAAATGTTTTCTTTTTTTCATTAGATAAGTGAGAAGGAAATTATTTTTGTGTCGATGATAACGATAACGGAAGTTATTTCCAATCGTTTGATATTATCGTAGTGAAAGTGTGAATTTTAGTGACACACGCAGAAGAAATCGGGTGCTTCCGTTAATGTTTAGCAACCATGAAAGTGAATATACAGAAAAAAATAACAGAGTGGTCTGGAAATGATAATTCGCCTAATATCGAGTTGTTTTTGGCCAGACTGATGTTACTGTATTACCCAGTAATTGCAAAAATATTATTGATATTGATATGTTGTTTTTAGGGGATGATCTGTTTACATGTTCATGTATGGAGGAAGAAACGAATTATTATCATTATTCCCGCTTTCAAGACAAATGAGAGATTTTACCATTAATGGAATAAAATAAAAAATGTTTTTTTAGAACTGCTTCTGCTCATGGAAATATTATTATTTTATAAAAAAACAATGCGGCTTTATTGCTCCACGTCGTTTTAATATACTTGTGACGTATTAATCATACACAACATAATTAAATTAAATTATAATAAAAATTAGTAATGTGAACTAAGCTGTAATAATTATAGACGTCAAATATATTTAGCACTACGACGAATATCATGCCTATGTGGCAGGACAGTATATTTTTTAGTACATGTAAGTAAGAAGTAAAATTTTACATACTACAAAAGCAAATTTACAAACATTTTTAATAATACAAATTCTTGTGAGTAATTTTCATAATTATGTAATTTCACCCATTTAATTGCTGCAATTCAAAGGAAGGCGTAAAGCCACAAACAATTTCTAGAAATTTAAAGTCGATGCAGCAAAATTGTTATTTCAATCATAAATTTGCGCCGGTATAAGGAAAATTGTACATGATTTCTGTAAAATCGCTTATTGGTGCAGTAAAATCGAAACAGGTTTCCTCTTGAAAGTCATTTCTGGTGCGGACATGGAAAATGTTAGCTGATTAGCTTAGTGGCTCCAAATAGTTTCAGCTTATTCCTAGTTTCAGGTTATTGTCGCCGCAAGAATTTTGAGTATATTTAAATATGCATATCCATCTCATCATCACAATAAGTGCCATAAAAACATTAATCAACTAACACGTTTTCATTAATTTTCGCTCCATATTAACTTTGCCCTATAAATAGAATGGGAAAACTTGTAAATGACTTGTCAAGTTTAAGAATTTTATATAACTGCTTTTGTAAGCGAATTCAGCTTAATTTAGGAATTCTACATACAAATATGTATATGAATTACGTCTTTATGTAATTTTACGTAAAACTATTTACACTTATTACAACTTTTGCGTAATTTTACAATCGTATTGTAAAATATTTACTGTAAAATGTGTAAATTTCAATCAGGCGTTTACATATATTTTGAGCTAGTAAAATTACTACACTTAAGAGTAGGCAGCCTATTGCCTACTCTATGAGTATTAAAAATTTTTTACTGTGTGGTTTACTATTTTATTGCGGCTTGAGACATCTTTTTGTCAATATTTTCATATTCACTTAGTTCTTTACACAATAAATTGTCTTAGAGATTCGGCGTACTTGATGGAATGCACCTGGACAATAAAAATTTATTTTAGTGGGTTGTTCTTAGAAAGCAATAAAACTCTTTATAGTCGTCATGGGGTTGTGCTATTGTTAACCCGGCGGCACTCGCTACTGGGTAAAAAATACCACAGAGTACCTAAATTTAGTTTAATATTCTTTTGTGAGTCTTCTGGCAATACTAGATTTTTAATACCTTCGAGCCGATAGTTGACACAGTCGTACCCCGCGAGGCAGTCTGTTTGAGCAAGGCGCTTGTTGACAACGGACGTGTAAATTGAGTATGGGTGAAAAACACCCGGTAGCGACGGTTCTTGTTACATAACTTTTCCGTATGTTTAGTTATGTTTTGTTTTGTTTTAGAATTATAATAAAATGAATTTTCCACTGAGAGATAGCACAATAGCAGAATTGCTTGAAGAAGAAGACAGCGGCAAGAAAATGTCTCGGAAGAAGAAGATTTTGAGGAACACAGTGAACATGAAATTGAAACTGAGCAGTTAGCAAATTCAAACGCACCCTCAAATTCATACGATAATATTTACCGTCAACGTTCAGATTCTGACCCGCAAATTGAAGAAAATGAAGAACTACAGCCAATAGATAAAGAGAAGATGTACCTTTGAAATATCTTAGGCGAGGGAAGTTTATTGGAAAAGACGGAACAACTCAGTGGCAAGTTTCTGCGCCATCACTACGTATACGTACAAGATCCCATAATATTGTTATCATTTACCGGAACCGAGTGGCTAAGGACGATCTTGCTCATCTATGCTAGAAGCTTGGGATCTTATGTTTTCGAAGACTTTTCTATACCAAGATTTACATTCAAGATCTGAGATCCAAGTTTTCTAGAGAACGCGATTGTAAGTGTACAGACATTGTTGAACTTTTTGAGCTTTTTTGGGATTACTATATTTCTGTGGAAGACTGAGGAGTGGCCACCTGAACACAAAAGGTCTCTAGGAAAAGGATGTAAGTGGTTGCGATTTATGCATAGCCACCATGTCATTTTTTACTGCGAAGTTTGCATTTTGACGATATTCGTACAAGAGTCGAAGGAAAACAAATAGATAAGATGCCGCCCTTTGGCGAGGTTTCCCAAGAGATCAATGACAATATAAAAAAATATTATGCTGTTGGTAACGACGTGACAATTGACGAAAAGTTGGAGAAAACGCGTGGTTGTTGCCCATTTAGGCAATATATACCCAGCAAGCCAGGTAAATATGGTATAAAAAATTTTTTGTGATAGCTGACGCTCGAACCTTTTATACTAATAACATGGAAATATACGTTGGAAAAAATGATGGTCCATACGATCACAGCAATTCACCAAGCGATGTCGTTAAGCGTTTAGCCACCGAAATGTCGTGGTGGACAATTGGTTCACCAGTTTTTCTCTGTTGAGTGATTTGCTCAAAGATATGGATTGACAGTACTCGGCACTTTGAGGAAGAATAAAGCTGGAACTCCACCTATCTTTACGACAACTAAGGGCCGAGAAGTTCACAGCTCCCTTTTTGGATTTCAAAAAGATTGTACTGTGGTCTCATATATCCCAAATAGCAAGAAAAAAGTTGTGCTTTTGGCTTCAACTATGCACCATGACGGCAAAAAAGATTGTGGCGAAAACAGAAGGTCGGAAATGATAACGGACTACAACAGAACCAAATGTGATGTCGATGTACTGGATGAGCTGTCTTCTACATACTTAGTGGCAATGGCAATCAGAAGATGGCCACTAGTACTCGCCGCGAGCATACAATCCCAATTTGTGGCGATTTCTATAACAGAGTGAAGTAGTTTCATTTTGAGTAAGGCATTTGGAACAGAATGTTTGATGTTTATTATACTTAAATGTTCGTTTATTATAAAGGTATCATTATTTTGTACTATTTTGCTAGTCTTCTAAGTCTTTCTTTGAAATTGATCTCAATTTTGTGTAATATGTAAGAAAGAAAAAATTCTGTTGATTTTTGTAAGAGTACCTACTTATGAAAAAAGTTCGAATCTTTTTGATTTTTTAGGATAAGCTTTTATTTCAAATAAATTAACATTAAAGCTTTCATTTGCCGTTTTATTTATGGACAATAATGCGAATAACACTAATGCATTGTAAAACATTGAAATACAATCTTATTTTCTTAAATAACGCCAACTAAACTGTGTGTGTAAATACCTAGCGAGTGCCGCCGGGTTAAATATAAATCTATGAAATTCACAATCTCAGCTTTAACCGGTTCTAGAATGTGTTTAATATTTTCTACCTCCAATCCAGTCTTTGCTTTATTTTGGTCTATTTGGGGCCAACATTCTTTAAAACGTTTAAATAAAGGTTCATTTGACCAGATAAAGAAGACATTTTTTATATCGTGCACACTTCAAAACAACTTGAAATATATGGAAAGTACAATACAAAGTATCTCTTTCTGACATTTGTTACAAAATTGGGGTTGCCCCCATTTAAATAGCCCATTTTGAATACCATAGTATCACAATAGAATGCTAGTATTACTTTACTTTCCAAATTCCACTCGACAAGCGCGTCGTACACTGCATCTATATCGCCGTAATGTGGATCTGCAGATGCATTGTCATATCCTGATGCTTCTGCTACAGCTGCCAAAATATGGACTCCGTATCTGTCATTAATTTTGCAAGCTTCAAATGCAGCTACTATTTTTGACGTCCCATATAATCTTCATTTTTTCGGTTTTGATGGACCAGGCTCTTCTTGCAACACCTCTTCATGGAATTCAACAGTTTCTACTGGATTCGTCACTACTAGTTGATGACGGACATGTAATTGTTTCCATTGATCTGGATTGCTCTTTAATAGTTCGCTTTAATTACTCGTTTACTTTGTTAGATCTATCTATAGCCGCTTTATTTTGAGAAGCATGGCGATAATCGACCCCATGTATATAGCCAGGTCGCCCTTATTTTATTTGGTATTGAGTAAAACTGTTTGTCTTCATTTTTTTTTTCAACAACTCCAAAGCGTTTGTATGCGATATATCAAATAAGTCATCAAGTCTTTGAACAAAAGTTTTTCTTTTTCTTTTGAACAAGGCGGCTATTTAGCTGACTTTTGTAGTGCTCTCCACTCTACATGCAGTTTCTCAAGCTTGTCGATACAATGGTCGTCTCTACATGTCGGAATGCGACACTTATCCCAAGAAATAGACACTTCTTTAATAGTTAACGTAACGTAGCACTCTCACGTAAACTAAGCTTCACTTCACGCATATTGTAAGATAGCACTAGTAATGTTTTCCAAATGGAAGACAATTTATTGCCAATAATTTGCGAAGTATAGTGTCCAATTAAATAAACGGAATAATACTTTCGTAAAGATTATTTAACAGACATCGGTGGATAACTTTTTTACAAAACCCAATGTGACCAAAGTAAAGTACACTTGCAACTTAAATGAAATTATTTGTTATCCAGCACATCCATTTTAGTGGAGGGAGGGTATTACATCGAATGACAAATAGGGCACCGAGTAAGACATACAGTCCCACAATCCTCCTGCCAAGTATAAAAATATATATAAATATATATAAAAAATATCAAGTGCCTAATTTAAAATCACCAATACACGGCAACATATGAATAAACAAAAAATATTCCGAGAAAAGTAAATATATATTAGTACAAAGGGACCAAAAATGATTTTAAGTACACAATTCTGAGAAATCAGGTAAGCAAGTCTAGGTGGCTCTAATATTTTAACAAATTTGTACTGTGCTTTAGGTTAATTACTCTATTATTAAAAAATTTTGACCTGCGAGCGGCACAGGACACAAAATGACTGTTAGCATAATATAACATTTCTATGAGTTGGGAGGCCAAAATTTCAACAAAACTATTTTACCTCTATAAAGATGAACCACCCTAATGTACATACATGGAGAATTATTTTAATAGTGTACAAAGACTTCTGTGAAAAAAATAAGAAATTGTGGGAATAAAGAGATGTTTTCCTAAGAGCTTCTAGCCTTAGACCAGGTAATGCTATTTTCCGTTGTCATCGTAAAGATTGCAGTACTATGTTGACAATCAAAAGGATAGGTGATAAAGATTTCCATAACGTATTCAATATTAATGTGCATAGTTTCTTCGAAGTGTGCTCTGGAAAGATATAGAATATGTGCGATGCGCCCAATCTACGGATGAACAAGTGGAAATTTTCACATCTTTAACAAGCTTTCGCCATGATAACTATAATGTAACTGTAATAAGCAGACGTAAACGCTATGGCGGTTGTTTGCGAATCACGAGAGAAATTAGTTTTCTTATTGCTAAACGCGAATATTTATACCAGCGATATAAATGGCTTAATATTGATCGTTTGGGTATTTATAAAAAATTGCTCGTAAAATAGTTATCTACCTCAGCTATTAAGCAGTCAAAACGTTTTGGCTCTATGCTTAACCTCAACTTTCAACCCAAAATTTCTATGGAAGAATTTCCGTCAATTTGGTGTTAGTATGTCAAAGATGATAAGGGGGACTTAATCACAAGCGTCTACTTTACAATTAGATTTTTTATAATTTCGATTCGACTGCTGTGAATCTTATTATTGCAAGCTTTTTAAAAAATCGTAACCAGAGGGTACTTAATATATAACTCCAAGATGTCTGGTTTCCTTGACTTACGTTCCGGTGTTCCTCAAGAATCTATATTGGGACCACTGTTGCTTACTCTTTATATAAAAGATCTTCCTGACATAGTCAAATTTCTCAACACTTTAATATATGCAGATGATGTTCAGATATATCTGAATTGCCCTTGTAGACTAACTGCATCCGAGGCAGATAAATTAGCACTTGAGTGCTATTTTTAATTCAGTACTGAAAAATAATTTAAAGTTAAATCTGACAAGTCTTAGGCTCAGAAAGTCTATTAATACTACTACATTTTCTCCATTACATATTGGTTCGCCGCCTATACCAGTTCTAGAAAATAATAATTTTGGGTATTATCATAAAATTAACTTAACATGGATTGATCATATCAGCAGTATAGTCTCAAGGGTATGTAGGGAAGTCTTCGCAAACTTTGGTGCAGCGCATCATATACACGACTTAACTCTCGATTCAGTTTAGCTAAATCACTGCTACCACCTATCATCACTCAGGGAGATATAATATGTGACAACCTTGCCTCTGTCTCGCGGAATAAGCTTAATGTCTGCTATCGCTCTATAGTACAATATATATACAGGATGTCCCGTAAGTGGTGTAATATCCGAAGGCTACGGTAGGTCATGCTTAGACGAGCAAAAAATTGTATGGATGGGGGAGGCGGTTTCCGAAATAAGGGGATTTTAAGATATTTCAGTATGTTCTTATAGATCAGCCTTTAACTTCCAAACGTTACCCGTATGATGTATTGGTAGATATATAATCGTTGGATCTTTTCAATGGTCTATAATGTGTTTTTCTCCTCTCCAAAATTTCGGAATTTTTACTCGTTTGTTTTTTTATTTATCTACTATTTTTTATCAAAAAACACGTCATCAATACCAGTTTTTCATATTGAATTTAAGAAACCCAAAAGCTTAAATTTTAAAATGACCTATCACATTCTGTACCCAAAATGTAAACCTTTCTGCATTTTGCACTTTTTCTTAAACATATCTAGCGACAATAGCTAAAAAAGTTCAATAAGTGCCACAAAGTAGGCAATTATCTTTTGGAAATGACATTTTTGATCCATTTCGCTGGATATGCTTAAGAAAAAGTGCAAAAAATGCTGAAAGTGTTACTTTTTGGTATAGAGTGTTATAAGTCATTTTAAAGCTAAGATTTTGGGATTCTTAAATCCAGTATGCAAAACTGATTTTGATGACGGATTTTTTGATAAAAATAGTAGTTAAATAAAAAAAAAACCCGAGTTAAAATTCCGAAATTTTGATTTTGCCGAGCCATAATTTCAAAACGGAAAGAAGTAAGAGACAAATTTATAGATCGTTGGAAAGGGTCCAAGGATTATCTAAACATTTTTAAATAATCATCATTGAGATTTTATATGCATTATTATTTTCGTTTTCGGATATAATGCTTTTTTCTGCGTTCATTTTATCTTTATCTTCTACAATTTGGTACTCATCTTTCCATTTCATATTTGCGATTATATTACAATCACAGTTATTGTGCTCTCAAAGTCATAGATATGTTCATTAAGGTGGCCCAAATATGTATGGATTTTCAAAAGTGTTAAAATGTATAAATGCCCATTCAGAATTTGTTAGCTAATAAAATTTTAAAACTCTATTCAAAATTTCAGTGAAATTCATTAATGTTTAGAGGTCGCTCTAATCGAAAATAGTGTTTTTTCTCAACAGAACTCTTTCAACATTTTCTGTCATAACTTTTTAATTTGACAGTAGTTTTTCTTGATTATTTTTTTAAATTTATTATTGCAATAAAAGTCATTTTAGAAAATCAAATGCTTCTACAGGGTGGGCCAAAAGTCACCATGGGGTTTAAAAATTTAATAACTTTTTCGTTTATATATTTTTTTTATTTTTTTTTTAGATTATATAAATAACATCTGGAGAATAAATAATGGAGAGATTCACAAATGAACAAAGAACCAGAATAATACAGGGTGGGCCAAAAGTCACCATGGGGTTTAAAAATTCTCTTTGCGTTAAAATAATTGATCGCTGATTTAAGTAATAAAATTCTATTATTCTGGTTCTTTGTTCAGTTGTGAATCTCTCCATTATTTATTCTCCAGATGTTATTTATATAATCTAAAAAAAATAAATAAAAAATATATATAAACGAAAAAGTTATTAAATTTTTAAACCCCATGGTGACTTTTGGCCCCCATGGTGACTTTTGGCCCACCCTGTATTTTTCATAAATTTTTCAAATCGAAAATTCGGTCCCTGAACTCCAATTTTTTGAATTCGCGTAAGTTTCTTGGTAAGGTAACGTGGCACACGGCTATACTTTTTCTACTATAATTTAATCTACAATCGATTATCTGTCTAGCGACTATAACTTAAAGGACTCATGTACATCTATGGACATCTATGCATAACATTTGATAACATTTTGATATTTGCATGTCTGCCTATCCGTCTTTTTGTCTCTCTGCGTGCCTGTCTGTAAGTCTATCTGTCCGTCCGGTCATTCGCACGATAACTCGATAGCGCGTTTATTTAGAGTGCTGAAATTTTGCGCACGGGCTTAAAAAAAAAACTGAATTTAATTATGAAAATGGGACAATTCGGATAACTTCTTCGTAGGCTTGTCATAAAAAAATTTGGGTTTTGACGGTATATTTGGTCACTGCCGAAGAACGCATTAACGTAGTAAGCTGAAATTTTGTACGTGGTGTTTTCATGGTAATAGTAAATAAAATTCCAAAAATATACTAAATTAGACAACCCCTTCTTGGTGTTGCCATACAAAACTTTGGTTTTTCACTATATATTTTTGGACACCGTCTGAGAAGGAAGGTGTCGACGTGTACACGCCGTTTTCATAAAAATTGCAAACACAAATTTAAAAATTGACTAAATCGGGCAACCCTTACTTGGTGTTGCCATACAGAGCTTTTGGTTTTCACTTTATTTAACTACTTTTATGTTCATCTACGGTACAACATTTTTGTTCTTAAGATTTTTTTTTTGTACAGTGAAAAAGTGTACACTATTATGGACCGGCACTCTTTGTAATTTGTAAAAATGTTTGACCTTCGAAAATCGCATTTTGAGAACACTTCAAACACTACATGAGCCCTTCGACTACTGTAGATACTGTAGAAAAAAATTGACACGAAGTCAAAAGATTGGTGTTCCGGTCCGAATTTTCGTATTGAAAAATTTATAAAAAATAGAAGAATTTAATTTTTTTAAATTAGTTTCACTGCAGTATGCTTACAACTAAGTTTTCTTAAATTTAAAAAAAGAATCAACAAAAAATATTTTCAAATTACAAAGCTACGAGAGAGCTATCCGGAAAGTTCAAAACAGCCAAAAAAACACTATTTTCGATTTGAGCGACCTCTAAACATTAATGGATTTCTTTTACTGAAATTTTGCATAGAAATTTAAAATTACATTAGCTAACAAATTTTAAATGAACATTTAGACATTTGAACAGTTTTGTTTTTTGGTCCACCCTAACGTACATACATATAGAAATTTCTTACTTATTCAAACTGTAAACAAATATATTGAACTTGATTTTAAGTGCAACTTTAACCCAGATGATCTCCTGATTATTTTAATCAGCCTACTACACCGATAGTGTTGGCTGTGGTACTGGAGCAACCATTACCTCATTCAGGGATCAGCGTTCAAGTCTGCTTAGTTTCCGCGATGTAAGTTTAGACGAAATTTTCAAAGGTGTCTATACTATTATATATGATATGCGATGCGACTCGTCCAGTTAATTTACTTCCTCGTTTTATTAAATTTCTACTTCTTTTTATATATTCGAATTACCCTTTCAGCCGAAAAGTAGCTGCAGTTCTCCCAGTACCGAAAAAGCGGCTGTGTGAAGCACTCTCTGATTACCGATCAATCAGGACTGTCTGTCTTGTGGGAAATATGTTGGGAGAGTTTATGTACACCCAACTCGTGAACTTTTTAGATAATAATAATAAACTTTATTGCTGGCACAGGTAAAAAAAAATTTGGTAGTCTTAATAGTGTACAATAAAACATAGGAAAAATTCTAAATATTAACAATATGTGTGTAAATAATAAATGCGGAAAGAGTAATAAAAATGATAAACGTATACAAATACTTAGAAAAATTGATCAATATATAAAATAAAAAATATGAAGGTTTTATATAATGTTAGAGTAGAAGAACAAAAACTAAAATAGATTTAAATCTAAAAAAAATAAATATTAAGAAAAATAATAAATGTATCCGAAAATATGGTCGAGATATCGAAGAGGTGCAGCCGCATACAGTGCACAGCGTCAAACAGTGCGTATTAAGGTAAGCGGGTCGGAACCAGAAGCCTGCTGAATGTTCCAATGGAGCTAGCCCGCTGAAGGCTAATAGATAAGCAATTCCATTTACGAATGACTTGTACAAAACAAGATCGCTCATACTTTTACCCAATTGGCAATCAGGTTCTACTCCTTCTAACAGTCGTGAAATAGCATTGCTTCAAATACATCACTACTAATTTAAGAGCTGCATTGCATACGAATTTCTTCTTCAGTTGGTTTTCTCTAAAACTTTTTATTGTGTTAACCACGAAATTCTTCTACGTAAATTTTCCACCGCTTTTAATTTCAGTGAATTTCCTCTATGAAAGATAAGATTCCCCCCCCCCCCCCCCCCCCCAGTTACTAAAATTGGCAATAGATTATCTGATTAAAGTTATCAAATCGTTTACCACAGGGCTCAACTTTGAGCCAATTGTTTTTCAGTTTATTTTGTCGAAGCGGTAAACGATGTAAACGTAAACATTTGTATGCTGTAACTGACGCACATATATACTAAGTAGACCTATAGGATGTCTGATGGATTGCATTGAACGAGCAAATAGTGACTCTTATAGAACCTATGAATGGTCTACATCCAACAGATTACTACTTAACTCATCAAAATCTCAGTATATTTCTTTTTACAGGGGTTCTTTATGTAAAGCAGATATTTCGCCAATGTAGCTTAATGGTGTCCACTATATTACCTGTTCTAAGCGATGTCACGAATCTTGGACTGGTGATATCCGAAGACATGAAATATTGTGAAATTTACGCGGGTCTTCGGAGGTTACTTCCGATAGCCTAGTCTACATGAACTTGGACAGTAACTGTAAGCACAGGGTTGAGGTAACTTTTAACGATTGGATTTGGTGTATCTTTAATCTATGCATTTTCACTTTTTAAATTTAGGCTTTTAGGTTGCTCCATTGATATTTATTTAAAACTTGATTTACAAAGGAAAACCGGAATACCTCAAAGAAAATATTATTTATTCCGCATTTTCACAGAATAATGATGGAGATTTTTTTTTTTTTTTTTGAAACTGCGTTCTTGTTGAATTCATTTCCTGTTGGGAAGTGGGGGCTCTGTCAGTGCTTTCAAGGAATGTATTAGAAAGAATATATTGTATTGCTGCTATATATTAATTTGTTTATTTTCTTTTACTTTTTTCAAATGTAATTTTATTTTAATTTGAATAAGATTATTTACTAAGGAAAACCTAATATTTATCAGATGTAAATTGAATTTATTATCAAAAATAGAGTTTCTTTTATTTTTAATTTTTGTGAACTTTCAGTTATTTATCGAATTTAGCAGTAGGTAAGTACTAAAGAATGGACAACATGGGTTTTCATGTATTTGCTAAACTTTTGCTCATTTTAATGGTTTCAAAGCTTTCAGAACGTTGAACACAAGACAAAAACATTTTAAAGCATAAACTCAGCAGAAAGTAGCTAATTAACTGCTTGAATTCTTAAAAAGAACCGAAAGATCCACGACTAGCAGCATCTTAAGTTATAAAGACTAAATTAAGTAAGTAGCATCACAATCGACAATAGATGGTGTAAGTGTGGTTAGTACTATATGCTTTTATGATGGCCGCCACTCTAATCTAACCTAACAGTTAGTAGCCATCCTGCTGGGCGATTATCATTAAACTTGCGGTAACTCAAAGTTATAAAAATTGTTAACGGCAACAAAAAGAAAATTTCCCTAGAGATAATGTCGTGTTTGTGCAGTGCATAAAACGAAAAATTTGCCTTGTTTTAATGTGTATATTTAATTTGTGGCATTTCCCTTTCATAGGGGTTGACTACATAAAGGGTAAAAATAAAAAAAATAAAAAACTATAGCAAACATTTTGGTTATAGTTTTTTTTTTAATTTTCAAAAATATAGTTGAGTAAGTGTCCTCAAATATCCTGGAAAGAATACATTGAAACTAATAGAGGGTTTTCAAATTTTCCAATTTAAAGGTACAAGAAAATTCTCGGTAAATTGAGATTGAATTGAATAAGTTTTGCGATATGATATGTTTTCTAAAAAGTACATTTTTTCATCTTTCACTGATTTTCGCCCGCTAGGAGTGTAAATAAATTTCGCTCTGTGACATAATGAGGTTTAAAAACTAATCAGAGTCCTAATTAATAATAATAATAAAAAATAAAAAATAAATAATAATAAATTAATAAAATTTTTTAATCGGTATTCGTACCTATATTTATTAAGATATTGTCGACTTTCTCATGTACATATACAAAAGAAAATTGCTAAAAATTTTAGTTTAATCAATCAGCTCTGATTATGATATTAGAGATATTGATAACAAGTAAAAAAGCTAGAATTGGTCTAAGACCAATTCTTATGATACACTAGATAAATGCTCTTATGAAATTTCGTATTGTCAGCCTTCTATGCAAGTTTGATTTTTGAAGTGGTCTTTCGCATATATTTCCAGAACGATTGGTCAGACAGTATAAATGATCATACCCAATTTTATAGGATTTCGTATTCTGAAGAAGTCTTTAGTACAATAAAAATGTCTTGGGCTGATCGTTTTCACAGTATACGTAAAAAACCTAAATTTTTATATGCAACACCAAGAAGGTGTTGCCCGATTTAGTCCATTTTTGAAATTATATTTGCTAGTACAATGGAAACACCATGTACCAAATTTCCTCTCTGTACGTTGACGCGTTTACAGTCAATGTCTAAATATATAGTTGAAAACGAAATTTTTGTATGGCAACCCAACGAAGGAGTTGCCCGATTTGTCACATTTTCAAACTTAATTTTATTTTTTAAGTCCTTGTACAAAATTTCAGCCCTCTAAGTAACGCCTTCTCGAGTTATCGTGCGCACAGACGGACGGATAGACAAACGGACATGCAAAAATCAAAATTAATTTTAATATTATGCGTGGGTGTCCAACCCATTTTGCTCTATTATCATTATTTCGAGGTGTTACAAACGGAATGACAAACTTAGTATACCTACCCTAGGATATAAAAACGTCCGTCGTCTAAATAAAAAAACAAATTACTAAATAAAAACAAATTCCCTTCCTATGATCAACCTACCCCACAACCATCAACAGAAATATTTTATCCGTTAGTCCCAAAAGATTATTATTCATTGCATGCCGCCTAAAATGGGGAAAATGCAATTAAGTTAAATTAATTAATCATCAGAATAAATGGGGATAAATTGAATAAAGCAAATAAATTTAGTCGAATCACATTGTATCGATCACGAATTCCCCTCTACCAAAATTCTGCATAGTCTCAAACATTCCAAGCTCAGAGATTTTTTAAAGCGCTTTATTTTCTCTCTTCTTAGCATAATTTTCATGTAAATACTTTAAAGTACTCATAAATTAGTCATTAATAGTTAGTAGGTACTATGGCTGTCCCCACCTCCTCCACCCGCTCCTCCTCAGCCGCAACATCCTCCTACTCTCTAACTTCTGAAAGTTTTGTCACATTCAACAGATTAGCATTCCACGGATCGACCACCCGTTGTTATGCAAGAAGTTACATAGTTTCACCACACAACTGTATTCTTAACTATAACTATAATGATGTGGTCATTTTCATGGTATAGTCCAGATTATGGATTGACTTTCAAGAGCTATTTATTCATTTTGATATTAATTAAATTAAGATAAATTTTCCCGTCCCCCCATTGTTTTTGTGTGACAATTACAAAACGAAAATTTCTTCTTCTACTAACAGCCACTCAGTTCTCAGAAAATAGGACAAACATTTAAACAAATAGAATTGTTGCTTCTTTGCGAATTTAAGAAAATCCTGGCGAAAGGGGCGAAAGGGATGTTTTTTTTCGGATTATATATTTTTGTTAAGGTGTAACGAAATCCTTTCTCTCGAGTTTTCATATAATTATAATATTTGTGTGCATTTTACCTGTTTTGCATAATCCTCCTGGCTGTAAAAAAACTTTTTCCCTTTTCTTTTAAGTAGCTTTCGGAGCATGCATGATGTCCTGTTTTTTCTTGTTTTTTTTTTGTTTTTGTTAGTACTTTTTCCACCTTAGCCACAAAATGGATAAAGTTGCAAATTTAAACGTTTAAGCCTTCTGGTTGTGTCTTTAAAAACAAACTTAACGTTTATCCTTGTTTATTCAACAAAGAGCTTTATAGTTCCCCATCAAGGACACACCACAAAAAAAAAAAAACAAGGAACTTTTAACACCACCGGAATATTCCTTAATCCCACTTTGGAATTGTCATCACGTTATGCTGGCAAAACTTATCTCACAGTCTCTTTACTTTTTGTTGTTGTTGTCTTTGTTGTTGTTTTTGTTATTATTATTGTTGTTGTTTTTGTTGTTGCTGCTACTTGTATTTATCCCAATATCGCAAATATATGTAGGTGAAAACTCCTCCCGAAACACAAAACTTCACTCACTTTTGGCACAATATTAAGTCCTTTTTGTGATCTTTTTCACTTTATTTTTTTTCTTTCTTAATTTCCTCACTTTCTTATCACTTTTCAAAATTAAAGTAAATGGAAAGAAACAGGACTAAAAATTCACACTGCTTAAATCGCGCATTTACTGTAGAATTGTCTTGCTGCCGACAACGAATGAAGTCCAAGACTGAGCACTTCACCAGCAGAGGACAATCGTAATATATCCATTTTCACAGTAAAACAATATCCTGGAAATGCGCTGAGAAATTTTCTCTATTTTGGTTTGGATTCCTGTATAAATTCTCTAGTCTGGTTGCATCATATACCGGGCAAGCATTTCCAGTCCCAAAGGATACTAGCGAATCCTCTATACGAGTGATGTATAGGTACTCTACAACAGTCTACGGCATTCACATTTTGTCGTATAGCATGCGCACTAATTCTTGCAGGAATTCGATTATTTCGCGAAATGTAGGAGAAATTCCATATAAATTCCCGTAATTATCGCGTATACGATATTGGAAATATCGTAAATGGTGTTACCTATACAGAAAAATCGGGAAAAAAATATATATATATATACTTTTTTACTCAACAACAGAGCGAACAAATTTAGAGCGAAAAATATACAGGGTCATGTGCAGAGGCTTGACTTTCATAGATACTAGATATACAAAATAGCCCTATCAAGGATGGATAGCTGTGAATAAATTTTACCTGTTAACTTTATTCCCCGTACAAAGTCGGAAATTACACGACAGAGTGAAATAATTTTCAGATTTGTTACCTGATTTTCTAGTACAAGGGAGTAATTTTATTTGGTGAAATTATTTATTTCGGTATTTTGTGGGACATTATAAACCTACATATATTATATAAATGTATGTGTATACGTACGTACATAGTAGCACCAATGGTTTTTATATTTCAGAATTTGTTTTTTTTTTAGTTTTTTTATTTGCCATTGTAATATTTCATGGAAGTCACCTGATATCCAAACAATTTTCATAAAAGTTTTGCACCTCTCGGTGGGTGTCAAATTTTTTTCATTTATGAGTAATGTCGGATAGTGGGCATTCATGTGTATAGAAAATTATGCAGAATATGAAAGTAAGTGAATTGGAAATAAAAAAAACAAAATAGATCCTTTGTGTGAATTGACTCCAATTTATAGAGCCTACTGAAGCTTCAATTCATACCACTTAAGCTTTGAGGCACCAAATTTACCGACATTCTCAGAAGTTTCCAGTCTTATTTGTCCGAGAAGTTTACAGTCGCACAGAACTTGTTCGGCTGTTTTGTCCTTCTATTTTAGAATAGAATGTTTTTTCTTAATGAAGATTTTATCCTGACTTTTCAAAGCTTCTCATGTATTGAAAGGTGGCTTTTTGAATGACTGCAGAAAGGCTCAGAGTTGGTAGTATCAAATTGAGCTCCTTCCTTTGCAACGCATTGTACAGTTTTGGTGTAATGGATATATACCTTTATTCCCTGGTATTCACATTAGCATAACCTAAAATCAATTTGAACATTGAATCAAAATTATGTCGCTTCGTGATGATAGCTCATCCCCGGATCTTTTAGGAATTGTTCAACGATTTCGAAGTTGCCAACTTAATAGCAATTAATCTTGATTTAGTCTTTTCTGTGTTATAGTATCGATGGTAGCTTATTTGTACAGATTTAGATCTAACAGAAACAGGTCCAGTGTTATCCTGTAGGACGACAGTCGGTTTGCTTCGCATGGTGACACCGGTTACTCTTAGACTTCAAGAGCATTCTTTCTTTGAATCCGAAAGTGTATTTATAAGAACAATTTAATGCTTCCCTACGAACGTAAAAATTTTGAACAACTCAGGCTTGAATCAGTGTTGCTATGGAAAATTAACGGGTGGCTATTCATTGATTGCATGGGTCTAAGGCTCTACAGGAAGAACACTAGAAGAAAATTTATAAAGTCAGTTTGTTTGCTCCTGTTGCGAGATTGCCACCAAGTTGTCCTGCAATCGATTTTATGTCGGAAAATCAGACAGGTAAAAAAAACTTTATGATCGCTGACCAATTTCTTAGAAACAACAGCCGCGTTCTTTTTTCCTGATCCAGATCAAACGAGATTATCGATTGACGTCAGTGTCAAAAACGGCTATAAATTAGAATGCTTTCTAAATTCATAAGAAATCATCACGCCATGCTTTTGTAGGATAAAAACTTCAAAATTTGAACCAAATTTTATTCAGGTTCTATTTTGACGTTTTGTAAATATTGAAATCAGTGCAATTTGATAATTTGCCTCATAAATGTAAAATTATAGCTATCTACAGACATTGTTTAGAACCAAGTCAACTTTACATTTTCAATGAACTGGATCAATATAAAAAAACGCAGCCAATAGCATTTCAATTTCAATTTTCAATCATATTACATTGGAATAATGAAAAATGTAGATAAAAAAGTGTTGAATTTTGAGCGGAGAACCCACGGATCATTGTTTGATATAAGAATTATAAAAAAAATTTGTTTGCATTTTGCAAAAAATATTTTAAATCATAGCGCTTTATCGAAATAATTTAATTCGCAGCCGTCGCCGTAGATTGGCTCTGTTGACGCAGTAGCGCTAAAGTTAAAAATTGGGAAAAGTACGCTCCAGCACAAGCATAAAACGCCGGCGTCAGCTACACATTGTGCCTGTACAATACGAAAATCATCCTGCTAAACTTTTACATCTCGCTCTACAGTCCAGCACCACATTGTGTTTCCCAATTCAATTCAAGGCGTAGGTGAGGCGGTGCTTGGGGGGGGGGGGAGTCACGACCCCTGTGACCCTCCCCTGTATACTCGCCTGCCGGGGTATGTTAGCTCTTGTAGGAGATCATCGATGATTAATGACCGAAGCGGCGGAGATGGAACCCATGCATGCGGGACTACATTTTTCATCGACTCAAATGTAGTATGTATAGCCAAACTTTCCATCAATATATTAAAAGGCGCATATAACTGTTTAACTATTTCTGTTTCTGTCCTAACAACAGACTATGAAGAGATCATCATCTTCTAACTACTACCTTCGGCTTTGAGGTCTCACCAGGATACCCCGTGTTGCAAATACCATAATCTAGGAATAAAAAAAAAACAAGATTAAATAATTCGGAATAACCGAACTAAATCTAGGAGACATTTTAGTCTAGCATCTGCTGTTCATAGCAGGACGAAAAAATAGAAGATGGTAAACTCCTCAGTACTGTTCTACTCACTAGTTATTCACAGATGCCGATGTTTCTCCTTTCTCTACTCACTTTCTTTGGCACTTGAAATTTTCGTCAAAAAGAAGTTTATTCATGAGACGTGACAATAAAGGAGAATACACATTTACTCCCTACGCGCGATTATACTCTGGAAGTTTGTGTGAAACCCGTTGCTGACTTTTCCGATGTCATACAGGTGATGATGAATAGTTGAATGACCAATTCCAAGTTTCTCAGCTAGTTCCTCAAAAGTTACGATGGAATTTTGTTCCACTAGTGTATGCGTCTGGAAGTTCATCGAAAATACCGAGAAATTGATTAAGCCTGACTTAACAAAGCCAAATTTTGCGTATACGCTGACTTTAGAATAGGGTGACCAGATTTATTTTGGGGAATCCGGGGACATTAATTTAAAAACTTTTTTTTCTCAGTCTTTATTTGAATTTAAATAAAATAAAATTACAAAACAAGTCATATTCAATGTATGTATGCTTATAAATATATAGAGGGTGTTCCGTAAGTCGACGTCAAGCCGGAATCGGGTGATAGACAAAATCATAACAGTTACCAGAAAAATATAAAAAAAAACCTAAGTAATGTATTTTTCAAATTATAGACATTTCTTTTGTTTTCGAGAAAATGTACACCCTGTGATGGCTTTCTAACTTCTGTTTCTATAAATCTTTACTTTTTTTCAATTTTATTTTTATGTAACCTGTTGCTTTAAATTCTAAGCCAACTGCTCCAGCTTGGAAGAAAATATCACATTTTGCCGAACCAAACGTAAAGGTTTGTCGCAACAGGAGTTAGAAAACCATCACAGGGTGTACATTTTCTCGAAAACAAAAGAAATGTCTTGAATTTAAAAAAATACATGACTTGGACTTTTTTTATATTTTTCTGGTAACTATTATGATTTGGTCTATCACCCAGTTCCGGCTTGACGTCGACTTACGGGACACTCTGTATATATAGGTATGTGTATATTTCAACGTTTCAAACAAAACAGACTTTCTTACGTATTTCAACAATTCATAAAAATTAAAAGTAATAAAAAATACTTTAGATTGTGTTATTATATTTAATGGATGAATGTATTTTTTTTTAAATGTGTTCATTGTTTGATAGTTTTTTAGAAAAATCCTCACAGCTCATACGAAAATTTGTTTCTGTTTCAATTATATTTTTTAAAGTTTCAGCTTTCATTCGTGATTTTTCATCACTCCTACACAAATTGACTGCAGAAAAAATTCTTTCAATAGCAGCGTTGCACCCCGGCAAGCTAAGATTTTTGTATGGTATTAAGTTATTTTTAGAATAATCAAATCAAATATTGCAATCCATTTTTTAATTGTACGCAAATTGAAAGATTCATCAGTTTTAGATGAAATGTGTTCAAATAGATATGTAATTTCATCAAAGAAATTATCCTCATTTATAATAAAGTTTGTACATTTTGCTTTTAATATTAGAATCGCTGCATTAAGTTCTTCTCTGTTTGGGATTGTTCTTAGCAATAAACATTTATAGGAACTGTGATCATCTGTATGTGTACTCCAAGCTGTATGTATGAACTCTAATGTGCTCTCTCATAAAATACATAAAATAAATTTGAGATATTAAAATATGAAGACGCACTTAAAATGCCATCTTCCTCCAATATCCTTGGTAAGGGTTTCACCAAAGCAGGCAAGAATTTATACATTTTTCGGGACTCCAATTTCAATTGTAGATCATATACTACGTTAGTTGACTCAATCATATTTCTGTCATAACTCTCAAGCGTTTTTATTGAATCTTGAAATAAGCATAAATTTGCATGAATAAATAAAAGCCACACAGATCTGTGGTTGGATCTTCAAAAAATCTTTTTAGTGTTTGTGGGCAGTGATCTTCTGATAAAAAGAACGACTTTAATGAAGGATATATTTATAAAATTCTATTTGCGGCGGGCATTAAAGTTAACAATCTCACAGATAAGTGTCCTAGAATTTTTTGGTATTCTTGTCCCACAAATTCACAAAATTCTTTCAGTCTAACTTTAACTAAAGACTTTTGTTAAAAAAACCTCTACATCAAATGGTATAAAATTCACTGCAGTGTGTGCATGATGTGTATGATCCATACAGCCTAGTCCTATAATTGTTTTACCCCTAGATTGGACTTAACTTTTGTGAAAACATTTTCTTGTCCTCTTCTTTTTAATCCGCCGAAATTATAGTTAGTGTTGTCTGCAGAAATGGCAACTAATTTACTTTGTAAAGTGCACTTTTCAATAATTTTGATAACATCAGTGGAAACAATATCCCCAGGAATATCGATCAAATCGATAAGCTTATTTTTAATTCCGGAATCGTCGCCATTTAATTTAAAGTAACGTACAAGAACGGGTTATTATTTGATTTCATTGTGATTTGATGTGTCTATGTGACGAAGACACATAATCAGTATCATGTAAGTCCTTTAGTAGTTCTTCATGTGCCCAAGGTGCAAAAATATTTGTAATAAGAGCTTCACACTTAATTCTGGCACAAGTGAATTTTTTTTCGTAAATTTTTTTAATTACAGAACTTGTACAATCCATTGAACGAAAGCTCTGATTTGTGAGAAACTGTATGGAATGCAAAAGTACCTTCTTGAATTGCTACCATGAGTTCAACTTCAAGTAATTTGAGACATAACTTGATGTTGCTTGTGCTGCTAAAGCTGTTTTGTGTTTTTTTGTTTCTTCATGCTCTAGAATAGAAGATCTTCCTACACTAGCAATAGAAAATGTGCTACTGCAAATTGTACAATAAACTGATGAACGGTGTAACTTTTTCGCAGCCGGTAAATATGGAAAGTTGTGTGCTAATATGTTTGTTAGAACACACTTTCGTTTCTGCTTGGGTTTTTCATTTTCCATGTTAATAAGAAAAGCTAGCAAATTAAAAAAGTTATCACTTATTTTAATTACAGTGGTATTAGTTTTTTTTAAATACGTTTATTGTGATTTACGCGCGCTGAAAATACTGCTAAGGTTAACACAGTACAAAATTTGGAAGTGAACTCAAATAACTGTCATAAGAAAATAAAATTTCAAGAGAGTGTTCTCTTCCCTCAACATTCATCAAATTAGATTGCGCTCACTCACAACCTGTGCTCCAAATTCATCATTGCAAAAATTCGGAATGGGTATGTTCGGTAGTGGCTTTTAAACAAAATATCTTAAAATTGTTAATGTGATGTAAGTAATTTAAGCAGCTATTTTCGGGGACATTTCCGAGGACAATATTTTTCCCAGGACAAGTTTTGTGATTCGGGGACTGTCCCCGGAAAACGGGGACGTCTTTAGAAACTTAATATTTTCAAAAAGAGGTTGAACACCTTAACAATTTTGCATACATAGATAGATAACTTAGATCTTCAAAATAGAAATAAAAAATGCTAGATGTCCTCAATTGTAAATATTATTATTTTTAAATAGAAAATACTGTTATTAACAAAAAAAAATCGTTCGGTGTTGCTGTATTTTTTATGAAACATATAAAGTATTTAGCTTCATTTGATACCATATGATAAAAAAAAGCGGTTGCTCCATTCTCGAAATGAGATGATATTATATTTCGAAAATGACAAATGGAAAGCTAATTGTGTATTCCATACAAGTCGGATCCAAAATTATTCCAAAATGATCGTTTTTGTTTGGAATGGCTGTATCTATGTAAATCAAACATTTAAGATAATTTTAAATTATTCACTACTTTGCCAATGACGACAAGCCTTATCAATAAAATTCGAAGTAAGTTAAATGTTTATAATTACCATTACCATTAATATATTTATATAATGGTAATGCTGGGTAAATTATCTCATTATAATCAATTGATATTGAAGCTTTTCTTACCATTAACAATTGTAATTATAATTGTAATGGTAATAAAGTAATTGTAATTGCAATAAATTTTCCCTCCCATTACATTTTTAGTTTCATGGTTAATTAAACTGGCTTACAAATATTTACATTTTTTGTATACCTCAGTTGAAACCGTAATGTTTTGATTCAGTTAGCTTCTACTAATTTAAAACGGTAGTTGAAAATTTTCTATCACGTCTCATTTTGTTATTACGAATGTTACTCTTTATTTGCCTAACCGCGCTGATCACTTGGATTCAAGTTCATTATTGTAATTTTTATTGTTAGCAATAGACCAATAGCAAAGATAACCTATTAAGAACAAAATTGAAAATGTTCTTTGTTTTCTAGAAAGAAACAAGTAATCTCATACTATCGTCTTTTGCATGAATGAAGGAAAAGAACTTTGCTATGCACTATGTACTATTGTAGTGTGACTGAGACAATCAGTTAAAACCAATATCTGCGAGAACGAATGATAAAATCTTATTGAATGCCGTCAAAACCTTTCAAACTATTCATAATAATGTACATCGGGTCACACTACCTCAATTTTTTAAGAAAAAGATAAATTTCGCTGTGGCCAAGGTGCTGAAAGAAGATGTAAAATTTCTGTCAAATAAAACTCCCATTTTTCCCAAAAACATCAGAAAATCAACCGTGTGTTTCTCCCACTTAATCTCTTCAAAGCAAAACGCATGTAAATAGAAGCACGTGCGTTCAAATATCATAGGATTACAGCAACAACTTTGGAACCAACTCTATTAATATTTCAGAAAACCTGTTTTCACAAAAGCACGAGATCATTTTATGTGAGTAAAATCTGATTGCTCTGACCCCTTCTCACTTATTTACGAAAATGAATCATTTGCCATTTTATTTCGTTGCATGTAATGTGCACTTTCACATTTTTTTTTGTTTTTCGTAAAAGTTGTATATCTCTTAAGATACATTTCCTTCATTCACACCTGGACTTCTTTCCTGAAAACTTAGGGAGTGTGAGTGACGAGCAGGGCGAGCGTTTTCATCAAGACTTGAAAATTACTCATTTTTAATAATTTTTTAATTTTTAAAGCCAGTGTTTTTGAATTTTTATAAATATTTTCTTAATGTGTCGTGACAGAACTTTTTTTATTATTTTTCCTGGACTTAGCACCTCTAAATCTATGAGAATTGGCATAATTCAATGAAGGTATATAAACCGTGTAAACTAGTGTTATTTCCTGTGAAATAATTGACTAAGCATTACCATTACAATTATCATTATCAATCATATAAAAATTACAATTACTCATTCATAATGGTAATGGCAATTGTAATGAATTACCATGACAGCTTTACATTTATTAGTTTTTATATGACATTTGGCTAAGCTGTAATACCCTAGACACACAGCACGAACTAATGAATCATTTGTACTAACTATTCATTAAAATGCCGTGTGTCAAATAGTACATGTCATTATAGCTCGAAAATCATATGATAATGAAGTGCATTAATGAAGTGTTTTCCTCCTTCATTATAGCTATAATGAGGAAAAATGTGCTAGATTTGACATATAATGTAAATCTGGAGCTCCGCTGTGCATCTGCCGATTTGAAAAATAAGAAGAAGAAATGCAAAGAAATGCAAATCACAAATTATATTATTAATATTTTTTTTAATATAATGTTTTTCTCATTTGTTAATTGTTAAATTCGAAAATAAAATAAATGAAAACAAAGTTTATCGCGTTAATTCGATTCATATTGCTTCTTTAAGGTGATAAGTTTATCAAAACCAGTTTGACAGTTCAACTTAATTAAAGAATTGGCTGTGTGTCCGCAGTTTATAATGAATCATTATAGACTAATGAGTCGTTAGTTATTTCTTCATTAAGAGTGCTGTGTGTCTAAGGCATAAGCAGCATAGTTTTAAATCAGTTTAAAACGGAAAACTTTATGCCAACACAGGAGAAGAACTTTATGGTGAAAAATAATGAATTTGATTTGAATGATATAACGAACGTCCAGTTTCATACTTGGATGCATTACTCATCAAAAATCCATGATAAACACGTTTGAAGAACTATCAAAAATATTAAATATTAATCAATCGACCGTTGATAAATGTTAACATGCAATGGAAATGGTTCAAAAGCTTGAAAGTTGGGTGCCACACGCATTAAAAGAAGGATTGAACGACGAAAAGACAAAAGAGATAGGGTTTATTGCGTTGAATTATTACTGGTGATTAATGAAAAGTGAAATCACTACGAAAATCCTAAACAAAAACCATAATGAGTGAACGCAGCTGAACCTGAACTATAGACGCCAAAATGGAATATTCACAGCTCAAATCATAGGTAATGTTGCGTATCCGGGATACGGAATAAATTCTTAGCTATCGAAGGATCGATTCTATTTCGTGTCAAAATAAATTATTTTATATGGACAATGTCCGCTTTTTCAGGTCCTTGGATTGGTTTTAGCAATAGAAAATTGATCTTATAATCGATAACAAATTGATTCTTAAATCAAATGAAAAATATATTTCATAAGTGATCCGCAATATATTTGAAATCGGTATACAGTCGATTTTTAAGAAGATTAATGTATCGGTAGAGAATTGGTATGGCTCCAATCCATGGCTATGACTATTTGCTTACATAATTTTCAAGCAACATTTAGATGGACTTAGATTCCCATAGTAAAAAAGAATAATTTCAATTTTTGATGAAAATCATGGAAGCGATTAGTCGGGGGATGGCTGCACTCAATGCTTGATTTTAAAATTGCTGGTTTAACATCGAAAAAATCTATTTTTATAAAATTACTACATCACTCAAGAAATAAAAGTAAACAACTTCAAATAATAGAATACAAGAATAAAAAAAATAAAAGGAATTCAGTCATTGTGAAACCTACTTCATTCTTTCGGGCCTATTTTTTTTTTGTTGCGTTAGCCTTTCTGTTTTATTAAATTGTTGTTTTGCAGCTTTCAACGTCATTTTTATACCCTAGATGAAATCTATAGCGTAGGTATACTTATTTTGTCATTCCATTTGTAACACCTCGAAATAATTATGGTAGAGCAAAATGGATTGGACACTCACGCATAATATTCAAAATAAAAAAAATAAAATTTAAAAAAATTGACTAAATCGGGCAACCTCTTCTTGGTGTTGCCATATAAAAATTTAAGTTTTTTACATATACTGTGAAAATGATCAGTCCTAGACATTTTTGTTGTACTAAGAACTTCTTCAGAATACGAAATCCTATTAAATTGGTTATGATCATTTTTTATGTCCGACGAACCATTCTAGAAATATATTCAAAAAACCACTTCAAAAATCAAACTTCCATAGATCGGTGACCATACGAAATTTTATCCTGGCTTTCATCTAGGATACCAATAAGAATTGGTCTTATACCAATTCTAACTTTTTTACTTATTACTTCGCTACATTCAATTTCTCCGAATTGGGCGCTTTTTAAAATATCTGCGGCAATAAATTAATTATTATTTAGTGATATTAATACCTAACGACTTACCAAAGAAGCAATTACATATTTAAATTTTTATTGTTGTTTACATTCCCTATTTCCTTGGCGAAAAAAATTTCTTTTACTATAATATGACAAAGTGTTTTATTTGTTCTTGGCATACTTCCACTCACTCACTTATTCACTCAAATAATTTAAAAGTTGATTAACCCCATGACTAAGTCTTCTTTGCTTCTAATTAGACTATTAACCAATATTTTTCACTTTCACTTTAAACTTCCAACTAAGGATTAATTCCGTTTTGTTTTACAACCTATTCGACTATAATCGAAACGCACACGTTATCGAGGAAAGTTTCGAATATTTATTTCGATTCGAAACTGAATCGATTACGGGTCCGGTTATTTTTCCGCAAAATTCTTATTCCTTATTCGTATTGGAATCGATTCTAAAATACATTCAATGGGAATAGATCCCATTTGTCTTATTGGGAGAAAGCTTTACTCAAGTTTTCTGTTTTGTGTGTTCTGAATGCGCTCCATTTAATTGTAAACCTATACGAACTGGAAGAGCATCTTGCTAAAGAACAAACAATAGGCGGTGATTGTTATCGACTATTCAACTAATGTGTTTGAAGTGATCTTTGAATGATAAAAGATCGCAATGGAAGAGTAGACATGACAAGTTGACTCTGACAACGTAAGGAATGAACTGAAAAATTCTATTTCACTCGCCGCCGTATTCACCAGACATTGCTCCTTCAGATTTTCGGATTATTATTTGTTCGGAATCATGGAGTCACACCATTCTGAGCAGTACTTCAGTTCTTCCTGTAAGCCGATATTAAAACGTGGATTGATTCAAATGAACAGCATTTCCTCTCTCACAGAATCCGTCTTTTTTTTCTGAAAGATGAGAGAAGGCTGTAGTTTCTGCTGGAGCTTATTTTGAATACACGATGACAACAAGTAGCATAGATGCAAAATGAACATCTCTTTTTAACCAAAAAATCGGCATTTTTAATTCTTAATTTTTAATTCTCTTGAAAAAAAAAAAACATACAAAAGGTTCCATTATTTCGCCAACATACTTTAAAATTGTTCAAAACTAGTTTTTTTTTATACCCACTTCATTCGCAGGATTCTTTGTTGTGCTCCATAAAAAGATCAATTTTATTTTTCCTAATGCGATAGGCTTTTTTAAAATGTAAATTTCATGGATGGCTTAAACTCGAATCTAACTCCTCCCACTGTGAAATAAACCATTGAAATTTGTGAGAGACAATTCACAAAATATTCCGATTTTTTCTAAAAAATTTTCGACCCGGAAGTAAATTGTATTTTTCATGAATTCCAACATTTGTTTGCTGCACTCTAAGCTATTTATCCGCCTCAATATAAATGCATATGTATGCAAAAATTGTAGGTATATATAGCAAGTTTTACATTCCTGGACGTCCATGTTAAAATCAAGCGAGCAGAAGTTTTATGATGTCCTATTCGGCTTGAGAGATTAAGTTTAATCGATAAATTCTAGTAATAATCTGACAGAGCAAACTATTATCAATTTAAGCTGTACAAGTACTTGTGCCCATTTTTGGGAGCAAATATCATACGTCCATTAAAGAGTCCCAATAAAAAATTTACGTAAATTCTCCATTCTCATAATGATGAACTTCAAGCGTCCGGAAAGTTTGACCAGCAGAGCACGTAATGTTTGTCAATAAAATTCGTTGTTTTGTTGCCAATATCTCTCCAGCTAAAATTTAATTTCTATGTCACTATAATGCTCAGAGAGATCATATACCCATAATCATAGTTTGGTCCATATATGAAAGTTCACCATGCTTCCACAATACATCGTTCTCGGACCGTAATTGCATTTTAGAGACGTGTTATTATTTCGCATAAGCAAACCTTCCAGCATATGGTGGACTCTCGTAAATATGATGATTCCGTTACGTTCGCTTTAATTTTGTTACTTGACCCAGTGATCTTCTGTCATCGCGCATAGTACGTACTCATTTAAGCCCCATTCATGACGTTATGAATATAGAATAGTTTTCGCGGATATCAAAGGAAAAAAAATTATGTACCAAGTAAATTCAGTATAATTTAATTATTTATGTACGAAAAATTCATTCACACGCATTACTGGCAAGGACTACGTGAATTGAATCAAAAAAGAACTAAGACAAATTATTTTTTTGATTGATATACCCTAACCACTCCCTCCAATAAATCTAGCTTTATAAAAATTAAAGTCTAGTCTTCAACCCTTTAACTTTTTATTGTGTTCAAGTTGTAACGTCTTCTATGTTTTCGGTTTTTTCTGTGAGCTGGCGATATTGCTGCGTAGACTGATTTCATACGAGCGTAATACTTGAATCTCTGGATTTGTGTCATGCTAAGTATTTATTGCTCCTTTTCTTCTTTAACTGAGCATGATAAAGCAAATAAAATAGCTAGAATTAGTCTGATGAATATCAGTATCTAATTTCGTACTCATCTGTGCAAGTTTGATTCTTGGAAGAGTTTTTCGCATATACAATTTCATTGGATTTGATATTCTGAAGAGATGTTCAGTACAATAAAAACGTTCGGGGGCTGAAAATTTGCACAGTATAAATAAAAATCTGAAATTTTATATGGCAACACCAAGAACGGGTTGCCCGATTAAGTCGATTTTTAAAATTTTATCTACTACTTTTATGAGAACGCCGTGTAAAAAATGTTAGCCCTCTACGTCGTCGCGTTCTCGGCCAGTGGCCAAATATATAGTGAAAAATTAAATTTTTGTATGGTAACCCCGATTTGTCTCATTTTAGAATCTAGAATTACTTTTTTTTTAAAAGCCCGTGTGCAAAGACTATTGGTTCATCTTTCTAGCTGATTGTTGAACCTCTTGTGGCTGCAGCTTACTTTACATGTCACTACATGGACTCTTGTTCAGGACCATAATGATCAACCCAAATTTAAATTCTGTTGATAATGTCTGCTGGATTTTTCGTACACTGTATTTAGAAACTGCTTACAACATTCAATACGTTTTTTTTTATGCGTTGGTGTGCCAGAATGTATCCCTACATTACGTTGACTTCATCGACATTCCAGATTATTTTGTAGGCAGTTATTCCAGATTGGGAAAGTTTCTATCAGTACCTTAGGGAGATTGATTAGTCCCCTTCGGGGTTGTCGATCAATGCACTCTAGATCTTAGTAACATACTAAATCTTGGTATACGTGAATATATTTCGTTTTTTTTTGCAGCAGATCTCAACAAAAGCAAAATAGCTCTTTTTTTTTTTAAGCGCAATCAAACTATAAAATCGAAGGGGTCTGCTTTTCGCGCCTGTCAGTTGCATCCTTGTCCGGAACTGAAACAAGTCTACAAGACTGCACGGAACACCTGCGGGTCCGTTATCCACAGAGATAAATTTCTTTTTAACCAGAATGTTAGACAAAGAATCTTGGCAAGGAGCAATGGTAGCAAAGTTTTCTGTGCGAGAGTTGTATTTAAGGTCCTTAAGAAGATCAACGTCTCCAAAGCCGCAGGTCCTGATGGTTTCTCGTTCCTGTTAATTAAAAGCTGAGCCTCATCCTTGGCTAAACCTCTACGCAATCTATTCTACTTGTTATATTCGACAGGAATTTTTCCAACTGCTTGAAAACTTGCCCACGCTCAGCATATTTCCGAAAAAAAGAGAGGAAAGCGATCCCTAAAATTATCAACCAACATTTGTTTCGAAGGTTTGAAGGTTTTTGAATCTATTATTAACGAGTATCTAGAAACAAATCAACCCATCAAGAATCGCCAATATGCCTTCCACTCTGAACGCTCATCTGGAGACTTGCTGACTTTTTTTACAGAACATTGGGTTCGTAGTCTCCACAATTTTGAAAAAGTCTTCCATCCAGCCCTTTTAGCTAAACTTAAAGCACTTGATCTTCTCCCCTCCCCTTCTATCGTGGATTGAAAGCTATTTATTTCGTCGCATAATACGGGTTATATTAGATGGCGTTATGTCCAAGCCTCACCCTGTAAATGCCGGTGTGCCCCAGGGTTATCTTTGCTCCTGTCTACTTAATTTTTATTAATGATTTTGCTTTCCTTTAATTTCAAGCCTAACCATAGCTTTGTCGAAGACAGTACCCTTGATTTTGCTTACTCCTTTTACACTTTTTTCGTCTACAGAGGGAAGCCGCATCTGTCAACCGAGATTGTATGATTAGATCATTGAATAACGACCTTTCCAATTTCAAAGCTCAACGCTGTTTGATCTCTTTAAGACAAGATCATCACTTAACCACTCCCATTTCTTTTGACGTAGCCTTAATGTCAGATTCACCGTCACTAAGCATTCTTGGCATTAATATTTCCAATAAATTAAGGTGGACTCTCCGTTGCCAAGGAAGCATTAAAATGTCTTGAATTTCTGAAAAGGTGTAAGAAATATTTCAGCCGATCAAATCTAGCGCTCTTCTACAAGTCCTATATCAGACCTAGGATGGAATAAAATTCTCACATCTGTGCTGGGGCTGGCCGTACCGCCTTAGCTTTATTAGATATTGTCCAAAAGGGAGCCATTAAACTCATTGACGAATTGGCAATGACTTATCATATCGACTCACTTAAGCACCGCTGCAATGTCGAATGCCTCTCGCTCTTTTATCGCTATATGCACGGCCAATGTTATTTTTTTAATCCGTCTGTATACCACATACCATTGATTCTTGCTGGCAGGACGGCCTGTTGTCATTCTCCCAAAATCACATCGAATGGTCTTAGAAAATCCAGCTTGGCTGTGATAATATCAGATATTATCGTCTTTTTCTCAAAATATATCTGTTTTATGATACTTAAATGACCAACCAGATCAACTGGCTTGAACTGTTGCTGCTTTTTCAATACGCTTCTTTCTTCACATGCAAATGCGGAGGTAGTGGGTTTAATAAGGACAGGTACTAATGACACCAGATATTCCAAAACAAGTAAGCCTCTGAGTTTGTTTAAGAAGAGCCTCGAGAGCTGCATAGGTGACCATGGGTCTAACAACCGTGTTGTACAGCCAATATATCATTCTCAACTCCTGAAAACTTACACTTTTTAAACTATTCAAAAATAATTTCAAGTCACTTCGATTATTATATTTCAACCTTAAAAATACTGCGAAAAATGCATTCTTCGAAGCTCCGGCAAATCATTCATGTTTCGAAGGATTCGACTTTAAAACTTCGAATAATTCGAAGTTTTGAAGCTTCGAAGTCTATCAGCAGCTCTACTCCATACCAATTCAACTAGAATACCAAACAGCTATCATAAAATTCATTTATTGACTCAAACCCATATTGAAAGTGGGATAACCTAAACTTTCTTCCGCAACCTTTCTTAGTTACATTACACCCTTGATCTAGTATATGGCTAGTCGACGTTTTAGAGTAACTTTTCGAAAATACATATTCTTTCGCACCTTCCCGCAAGTCATTTAGTCCTTTTTTTTCAGTTGTGTTGCACGTTACCTAATTTGACGATTTAAAGCCTTAATCTACTCTGGTTTAAGCCTTAAAACAAATTTTAGCATAGGAATTCGTGAAAAGGATTTAGGATTCAAGGATAAGAAGCTTAGTCCAAGAAATTGCAATCTTGTATTACTACCAAAACGACGTGGTGTCAAATTAAATTGTCTACTGCTCTGAAGTTCTTAAACAATTTCTGGCACATTCAACTCGAAGTCTGAGTATATGCTTCAATGATTAAGTACAGCACTTACTACGTTAAATCGAATCGAAAACTCCCACGAGGTCTCTTAAGGATCTCAATGACATGTGTCGTATGAGTGTGTAATATGTGTGGGCCTCAGTACACTTTCAAGGCACATTTGTGATGTGGGAAGTTGAAACATGAGTTTTTTGCGAATCTTGCATCCAAATTAGTTATTTATAGATTTATGGAGAGAATCACTGGCATTTTTATCATTATCATTTTTAATTTTTACAAGTCATCATGAGTTTTTTCTGTGTTTCCATCGTTCTTTGTCCATATGTCTGGTGAAGAGGAATTTTTTTTCTCTGGACAATGGACGTTCACGTGCTCCGTACATTCTTTTAGATTTCCTTCATTTGTGAGACCTTAGACTTTAGTTATTATTCTTTGCTAGACTCCAATAGTTAGCAAGTGCTGTAGTGAATTGATTATTTTTCCTCAAAGTAAAGTAACAAATCTATCGCCTAGAGGTGTACTTAGTACAGGCAAATTGTCCAAAATAGACAAGAAATTTGTGAAATAGTTGAAACTTTGCATAGACATTTAAAAAAATATATACATATTTCAAGAAACCAAGGAGTTCCTAACCACAAATGGTGTGCCGGAGTTGCCATGTTTAAAAAGCGTGAGGTGGACTGTATTTTCACGTTTAGAAGTGGCAATTGAATCATATTGAAAAATTATCTAAAAATAAGAATCAATCCAATCATTGTACGTAACGATTAGTTTGTGAGATTTTTGTTTTTATAATTAAACATTTTTTTTACAGTTTTACATCCATTTTATTAATCCTATTTTTTTACTACCTATGAGCATATTCTAAAAATACATATTAATTGCATATGTGAGAATTTTTAAGTAGATTGAAATATTATATTATTAAAAGGACAATTTTTCCGTTGACGGAAATCCAAAAATCACACGAACGTATGAAAAATACAATCTTACTAGTCCATGCCTTAAGTGGTTGTGATACCACGTCCTATACAATATATTTCAGAAGGGAAAATTAAAAATTTTCAAACTCCTGCAAAACGAACTTTCAATAATGAAAATTCAACCCCATCAGAAGTAAGAGACGCTGGTCCGATGAAAAAACTGGAGCACGAGTTTTCTGCGAGGAGCCTCATATTGAAATCGTCATGCATCTCGAAAACCATGCCTCGGTTTTCCAGCCAGAAGTCAAGGCCATTTTTGAGGCCGGAAAGCATCTCTTTAACTCAGGCACTGAGAATATTGAGGGAGCCATCTGCTTAGACAGCAAAGCGGCTGTCAGAAATTGTCTAAACCCTTTATAACCTCCAAACTATTAATGGAGTGCAAAACCATCCTGAACCTGCTTTCTCGGAATAACAGAGTGATAGTGCAGTTGATGCCGGGGCACAGCAACATCAGCGGGAATGACAGGACAGACAAGCGGTAGACATGGGGTATTCAGGTACCGGGGTTTCTGCTATAGTGGTCAGCTCACACGTTGCATTCCATATCCCTTCATAATATTCACGGTATGTCTACAACCACAAAACTGTGTCAAATTCGCCAATCCACAGGCGGTCTCCTAACATGCCTCATAGCTAAAACAATCGAAATTATTAATAAAATAAGAAAAATGTTACACTAATAATATTAAATGTACCAAACTATACATACCTCAGCATATTTACATTTCTTTCTTAATGTCAACGATTTGTAACGAAGTTACATACATTTCAGCTAGACATCAGCGAAAACGAGTGTCTAGCAGCCGCAACAGTGTAAACCAGCCGCCGAGAGGAGAGCACACTACTGATAAGCAGCTCAGTAGTGTCCCGTGCTGGTGGCGTGATAGTAGAAGGGAGCATTCTACACCCGACGCCATCAGCCAGACTGCCTATAAATAGCCGGCAGCCAGTAGTAAGATTACTCAGTCGATCACCAAGCATCGAAGTGAACACAACCGAAAACTACAAGTCACCGATCAGCAAAATATCCGACCGCGAGAGTACAACTCCAAAGTGAACAGAGTTGACCCCCACCAGTGGAATACCAGAAGGCTGGCTATAAAAGTCAGTCAAGTACCGAAAGATTAGTCAGTTGCCTCCCAGCAGCTCGACTAGATACATCTCCCGTCCAAGTCCCATCCGCAAGTCGTGTTGACTAGTTCAACGGCAAGCGCACGTTAATCGTGCTGGCCTGAGAATTAGTAAGCGCACGCATTTCGTCCCCGTACCCCCGTGTAGGCTACTCTGCCGACAAGCGCACGTTAATCGTGTTGATCAGAAGAGTAGCGAGCGCACGAATATAAATTCCGTTCCCGTACCGTGTTGGCTACTCTGACGACGAAGCGCACGTTCATCGTGTTGGTCAGAGGAGTAGTAAGCGCACACGTACATTCCGTCCCGTACCCCCGTGTTGGCTATTCTGACGACAAGCGCACGTCATCGTGTTGGTCAGAAGAATAGCGAGCGCACGCTCCGTCCCGCATCCCCCGTGTTGGCTACTCCTAACGACAAGCGCACGTTAATCGTGTTGGTCTAAGGAATAGTAAGCGCACGCTCCTACCCCGCACCTACGCCGCGTAGTCCTAAGTTATTGTAAGTAAGTGAGTGAGTGTAGGTTAAGTACTGTGTGTGTTACGTATACTGCCCGAACCGCAGAGCTGGAACAGCGCTCTGAACCTAGCAACGTCGGAAAACGGCCCTGAACAATCTCCTGACTGCCCGCACACCAACTACCGACGTTACAGATTGGCTAAACGTCATCTAGCTGTTGTGGTACATTCGACTGGAATGAATTCCAAGCCAGATTCACGTCACTTTACCAAGGAAATTTCCCTGCTTACAGTAGAAATCTCTAAAATTCGGAGATAGACTCCCAAATTAAATTTTTTACCAGCTGACTTCCATGGAATATTTACCACTTCTCCCAAATAACACCGGTAAAGAATTGCCAAATCAAGGACCTTCCCCAAGTCTTCCATAAATATAGGCAAAAGCTGCGTAAAATCCTCAACCGAATTTATCACAGAACCCTAAATACCCAGAACGCTGCTTATAAGTCCGTTCTTTCTCAAGTCAGTGATTATAGTTGAACAAACTAAACTGTTCTGCGATGAACAATTTAGAAAGAGAAAATAAAACCAGGCCCACAGACCTTTGATAATTTAAAAAAAGTCTGTTCTAGGAAGCCGAAACTCATAACCAACAGCGAAAAAACTCTTTCACTTCCACAAGAAAAGTGCGAGGCCTTTGCAGCATTTTTCAAAAACACCTTCAGAGACAACTTCAGGCTCAGAGACCCAACCTTCTCTTTTGAAGTAGACAAGTGTGCTAGCACCTAAATTAGTGCTAACGAATCCATACCACAAACCTTTTCGCTGTGGACAATCCAGCAATCTACCCAGAAGATTAAGACATTTTCACAGACCCTCTCCAGCCTACGTCTTAATTAAGACAATAAATAGCAAAAAATCGAGCGGTCCTAATAAAATTCCAAATTCAATTATCAAAAAGCTACCTCCCATAGCACTCGATTTCCTTGCAAACACTTAATAACTGTACTTATAAATAACTATTACTTCCCGAAAAATAGAAAATCTCAGGAATTTTTGGGATCCAAAAAACAAGTTCGGCTAAAGACATCAAGGAACTTAGACCAATCTACCTCAGCTCAAAATTAGGAAAAGCGTGTAGAAAAAGTTATTCAGGAATAAATAACAATTACCTGTGAAGAAAAGAATCTCCACCAAGAATCTCAATTCCGCTTCAAGCCTAAACATTCTACATTCCACCCTTACTAAAATACCATACGGATGCTACCAGAGTCCTAAACAGAGACATATACACGGTCGGGTGTTCCCTTGACGTTGAAAACGCCTTCGACTCAGTTTGGAAGGAATGACTATATTCAAATTAAACCAATTCGGTTTTCCTCCACACCTAAACAGACTTATCCACAGTTTTTTATCTTCAAGGAAATTCTAGGTGGAACTCGATGATCATAAATCTCCGCTCAAAACAATTGCAGCAGGAGTTTCCCAGGGGTCCATCTTGGGCCCGATACTCTTCAACAACTCAAAATGAAAGCGGAACAACTCTCCTCTTCGCCGATGACTCCCTCACATACGCTCAATCTCGTTATCCTCTTTTAGCGGTTAATAAAGTCAACAAAAAATGGAGGAAGAGGGCGTTAAAATTAACTTCCAAAAGTCTGAACTTATCTGTATTCGGAAAACTAGCACCGGGCGAAATAGCCAAGTCTACAATGGGAGAATAATAAAGCCCAAGCAAAAAGCGAATTATCTAGGCGTAAACTTCCATGAACTCCTACGGCTCAATAACCATGCAAAAGCCACCATTACCTTAACCAATTTTGCTTACATCCTAATAAGCCCCACAATCCAGACAAAACGACTAATGTACAAGCAACTAATAAGGCATGTCATTACGTATTGCTTTCCAATATGGCATACAATTTCCTCCACTTACGTGGCTGACCTTAGCAAACTCCAAAGAAAGATTCTTAGAGCTTTCTGGGGACTCCAGCGAAGTATTGTACGAGTCAGCCAATATAACACCCATCAAAGAATTTCATATTATTGAATGCGTTAACTGTGCCTAAGTACAACCACAGAAAAGCCTGTGGGGAGGGCATGGGATCTACCAGGGACATCCTAACCCCGGACATTCTTCAATCTCAGGGATGCCCTAAGTTTTTAACTGAGACTAGACGGGATTTCCTACGGACAATTTATATATCCTAATCCGCTACCCTCCGTTAGAATGGAAAGGAGTACAGTTGTATTCAACTTTAGATGTGTCGCCTATGATGATGTGCTAAAGGCTGCATACTTGATCAGTTCTCTCTCTCTCGCTTGCTCAAAGCTATTCTGCCTCACATACATACTGTCTTATCTTACTCATATAATTAACTCTTCTATGACTACCTCCACCTACCCCTCTCTGTGGAAATCAGCCTTAGTAGTCCCCGTTCCTAAAAATAGGAGTGCTCTATCTCTTGAGGATTTTCGCCCAATAAGCCTCCTCTCATTCAATTCCAAAATATTTTAAAAGCTTCTGAACTATCAAATGATGAACTACGTAGCTGCTGAAAATCGTTTGATCTTTTGGCAGTCCGGCTTTCGGGGAAAATCATAGTTGCACTACAGCTATCTTCAAAGTTACTGATGATATAAGAATTGCTATGGACTCTAACTTGGCTTCCATTTTGGTGCTTCTTGATTTGTGCAAGTACTTTTATATGGTTGATCATGTAAAATTATGTTATAAACTTCCGCACTGAATACTAAACTCATCTGCAGTTATCTATATAATCGAGATTAAAGGGTCCGAGTGAATGGGCTTATCTCTAGCTCGATTAGGATTAGGTGTGGGGTACCTTAAGGATCTACTATCGGTCCATCTCTTTTCGCACTGTTTATAAATGATATTGTATTAGTACTCCAGCATTCAAACTCCTGTACGCAGATGATATACAGTTATACCTGTCGCGATCCGTTGGGCTACTAGAGGATGGTATTTGCAGAGTTAATGAAGATCTGGAAGCCGTCTCATCTTATCTATGAACAAAGCACAGCGGTGGGTAAAATTTATGGCGGCTTACGTAACCTGTGGCAATCTACTTCATTCACGCCACAACAGGTTCGATTAAAGCTTGTTAAAACCTTTGTGGTCCCCTTAATTATGTATGGAGTGGTAGTGAATGGATGTATGTATGCTCGTACAAAATTAATATTGCGTTTAGCTAGTGTTTTCGCTACGTTTTCAATCTTCATAGATCCGATCATGTCACATCATCCAGGTGAAGATCGCTAATCGTACCTAGACATACTGTCCTGCAGAGCCGAAGATCATTCAATGTTCACGCGATTAATCTCTGGAACTCCTTGTCTCTTAGAATCAAACGTATAAGCAATCTGGCTGCCTTCAGCAGTGAACTTTTACAGCACTATAAAAATATATAAATTACTGGTCCTCTTGTTATCTGCATCTAATTCTAAGAAATTCGAACGATTTCTATTTCCTTGTATTATATATATTTAACAACTATTCTCTGAGGTACCAATTGTTAGCATCTTATAAGTAATAGTACAATACGTAAATAAAATATTTCATTGAGTTAATATTTATATGCTCTCACTTTGACTAAACTAAGATCAATTTCCCATCCCTTTATATTCAGTTGGTAAGTGAACAAAAAACAACAAAAGGATTCGGTAAGTAAAATCATCCACTAACACGGTCCAATGTGAATTGTAAAGTTTGAATTAAGTTTTTCATTGTGCTACTGTACGATGGAATCCATTTCATTGCACGAAAATTATTATTCCAAAGTTACACGTTTGGACAGAATAGAATGTCGAGGAAGTTACAACTTCCCCCTCCCAAGATAAAATGTTTTATTCTCTTTCAATCGGAGTCAGTTCCATTTAATTCATCTGCGTACATAGCGTTACAATAGTTTTGCTCTACACTGAAATTTGAACTAAAAAATTTGCCCTTTTTTCTGCTTCGTTTGTTTGACTGAAATAAATTTGCATACTGCACTCTGTACTGTTTAGATAAAGATAGAAAAAAGAAAAGAAAAAAAAAATGAAAAGTTGAACAATGAACTTGAGCTCAGTTCACATTAAAGCACTTCCATTTTCCTCCGCCCTTGGGGTCTAGGGGAAGTTTTGTTAAAGTTTTTCTTTGGATCACTGCACTTGTCGCCCTAGTGCACTTTAAATGCAGTCAAGTCATGCAGAAATACATGTGTATCTACGCTAACTATTCCCTACAATGTCGTATCTTGGCTTTCGAGTTGAGATACAAAGATCTACCATGGAATAGTTTAGTTACTTAAATACAGAGCTTCATGAGTTATTAAGTGGTAGTATGGGTGTGGGGAGGGGGGGGGGGGTGTATCAGTTAGTGTTGGTTAAAGTGGTTACGAGTGCATAAATGCACTGTACATTGGGGAAAATTGTTTTGAAGACGACAAACCATTTTGAGTGTTACACATCACTGGGAGTAGTGAAGCTTAAAAAACTGTAAAACGTTGTATAGGTATACCTACTCTTTTCTCTAGTTCTGTTTTACTATGATATGTATAACAATGGAATCCTTTGAAAAACTTACAATTGTTTGGCGTATTTAGTATGCCTTTCAATGCAACACGAAAACGAAGTTGAATTGGAACTACATAAAAGCCTTTGCGACTAAAAAACAAAGTAAATTTTTTGACCCAATTTTTTCACTTTGTGCTTTTCTATAAACAAGGACTTCAACATCTTTCGTTTTGTTGCATTAAATTCTCTTATATTTCCCTTTGAATCTGAATATTTTTGTTGCATTTGGTTTAGTATTGTTGGTAGTTGGTATTTACAAAACACAAAAAAAAAAAAAAAATCCCGCAAAATGTGGCTTATTCTTGTTGAAAATCTAGGATTAAAGGAAGAATGCACAATTGAGCCCTGCAGCATTTGTCTTATTAAGGGGAGCTTGCAAGATTGTAAAGATGAATTACAAACGGAATCTAATAGAAAGTTGAAAACACAAGAGCTCTTAAAAATAAATACTGTAAATATTCCCTCTGAAAATAATTCAAGAATAAAGACAGGGCATACGGGGTGTGAGACAAACTTTGATTCACAATTTTTCTTAGAAAACGGGTCGATGGAATTTTTATTATCCTACAATTTATGAATACTGTGAGATCTAGTCTCGAACATGGGAGGGAGTGCCGGTTTTTTTCTAAAAGGGCAACTCAGTCTTTAAAATTTAATTCAACGATATCACAATACCAAATTCAATTAAAACTTAAAATTACTAATACAATAATTCAATACAAAAAAATGTATAACAAATCCAGATAAAATAAGAACTTCAAATAAATTAAAAATTAAAATTAAAATCCAGTTGCGTTTTTAAAGGTGCTAGAGATCGAGTTTTCAAGGCTAACAGAAGAAAGACATATACAGAAACAATTTTTCTAAATTATAAAACAAGTAAAAAACAAAATTAAATATAATAAGGGCTAGTATAAGAACTTAGTTTAGTTTCAGAGCTAAATTTAAAAATTTACCGTAAATTCTCCTGTGGAGATCATGAGCAAAATTCATAATAGCAAAGGAGTAATAAATATTATACTACAAGTATTTCCATGTGCCGCTTAAATACTCCGACAGTGCCTGCAGTTTGGACGGGCAATTTGGACAAGATAAAAACCCTCCATGTAAGATTTATAGAAACATGGAAGCAATATATTCATATTACGCCGTGATAGTGTGAACTGGAAAAATTCTCGTAAGTATCTAGGTCGATCACAATTAATTAGATTATATAAGAAAACTAGACCACGTCGACACAAGTAGGGAAACAGTGGACAACCAAGAACTCGAGATCTAAATGGCGAGACATGGTCAAACCTGCGAAATCCATAAACAAAGCGGATGCAGTCGTTGTAAGCTACTTCCATCTTACGGGCACAGCAACTATCCAGTTTAGGAAAAATAACACTGCCATTAGTGAAGTGAGCTACAATTAAAGTTTTAATTATCCTGAAGCGGTTTTCAGTAGATAGGATACTCGCTGAGAGCCAAAGACTACGCAGCCCTGCATAAACTTTTTCTGATAATGCTGTTAACGTAGTCGCAACACTTCATTTCGCTATTTAAAATAATACCAAGAGTAGCGACTTTATTTAGCATAGGCAGCGAAACGTTGTTTAAAACTACAGGTGGTATATCAGAAGAATTCAATTTCTGATTGTAGAAATAAATACAGTGAGACTTGATAGGATTTAAAACCAACTGATTATTCCTCGGCCAGACATTGATTCTGTTGAGATCACAGTTCATTCGATCAATGCAGTCTTCTAAGAGCCATATAGGTCTATTGAGATATAACTGGACATCGTCTGCATATAAATGGATATTCATATCCTGGACAATGTCAGGTAAGTCATTTATAAACAGACTGAAGAGCAAAGGACCCAATATAGAATCTTGAGGGACCCCACTTATTAGTGATAGTGCAGTAGACAATACTTCGTTGGCTTTGACTAGCTGTTTACGATCGATCAGAAAGTTGTTAATTAAACCAACGGTTGAGTTGTTAAAACTGAATGAGTTGGCTGAATGCAATTCTTCCTGTAAGTGGTGCTGCGTGTACGCGTAAAGAAATAATTTAGATTTGCCACCAAATATAGAACGTAGAAGGGCAGCAGATTAGTCTCTGTGGCAGAATTATTCGTCTCCTTAGGTGTGGTCAGGAGAGTAGCAGATTAGTCTCTCCGGCAGAATTATTCGTCTGCTTAGGTGTGGTTAGGAGTATAGGAAATGATAGGAATTTTCATATTAATTTTCTATAATGGAGGTTGGAAATGATATTCTTGTTCCTCGGATTAGTGTCCGAATCAGATGAACTCTTAGCCAAGAATGATTTTCAACTGCGGCTCGCAGACTTTATATAGCCGCTGTATCCAATTATGAGCTCTCGCCTTTTGGTGTTGCCTTAGCAACGTTTGTTGAATTTGCTTTGACTGAGGCGAAACCGACGTGCTGTCATTATATGACATTGCAAATGTAAATATACCATAGGGATGTATACTTTAGGATATTTTTGACTTTTCGTATGTTATTAATAATTCTTTAATTATTTTTTAGATAAATGAGTCGTGTTTGAAGAAAGATTCTTTGTGTTTTGTTTTAGACTGGAACGACGGATCAATGTTTTGTTAATGATCTGACTGGCAGATGCAACAACTGATCATATGATAGAATAGAGTTCTGTCTGTGTGAGGACTGAACATTTGTGGATATATCTGGCAGTGGGAAGTTCATCAGTTGGACTGAACAGTTTGGGTACTTTCAGAGAAATACAATACAAATATTTCAGTTGCAAGCAATATGTCACGACAAATAAAATTGCGGAGAAAAGTGTACGAGTTGGTTGGACAGTTAGAGACACATGATATTGTTCAAGTGTTGAGTGACGATAATATACCGCGATCAAATATTTGTCAGATTATTAAAAAATGCGAAAATAGTGTTGTGTAAATTCGCGATGAAAACAGACGACGAAAAAAACTTTTTAATGAAAAAAATACAAAAAAAAATTAGTAAAACTGACCGAAAACAGTTTTAGTGAGTTTGCAAGGAAATTGGCAAGCGAATTTCATATTTCTCGGTTGAGAATAACTCGGTGTTATTAAAGAAGAAAGACTAAAATATCTAAAACGAAAAACAACTTTTAAATATTTAGCTTCACTATTAGAAAAAATTCCAAGATGTTGGAGGGCTTTACAAGTGAAGCATTTTCGTGGAAAAAAGAAGATAGTGATGGACGATGAAGAGTATTTCACGTTTTCTAATTCCACAAACAGCGAAAACGATAGATTTTACAACAATAACTTAAACATAGCGCAATTGAGGCAAAATGGCAATATGCAAGAAAATCAAAATTTGAACCAAAGGTTCTTGTCTGGTGTGCAATTTCGTCAGGTGGTATTTCGGAACCGTTCATTGGTTAAAGTGCGACTCTATATAAAGAAATGTCTACTAAAAATTAAAACCTTTATATTAACACATTTCATAGCCATTATGACGTTATAGTTTGGCCGGATTTAGATTCATGACATTATGCAAAAAAACACAACCCAAAATATAAGATTTGTGCCAAAAAAGGATAATCGTCCATATCTGCCACAGCAGGCACGTCCCATCGAACACTCTTGGACTATATTATGCAGGCAAAAACCGAAAATCAACTTCAAAGAACAATAAATAAAAAAAACAAAAAACAGAAGTGAACATGAAAATCCTCCAATATAAGATGGGAGGTATTAAATATAAGTTGATAAAAATCGAGAATGAGGACCCTCTACCTATAATATAATATAATAAAATAAAAATTAAATTTAAGTACACTGAGACAACAAAGCATGTCAGATCAAAAAATATGGTAGTATGCAAAAAAAAACGCAGCACCGGCAGGTATCCTTGGAAAATCATGATTTCTCCTAATTAGTATGTAGTCTCGCGAAGGGTCCTGAAAAATATGACACAATAGACTATATAAGATGCAAAAGATGCGAGTTTGATTTCTTTTTCAAGTTAGTGCGCAGATAGTGAAAGCATTTGTGTTTCGAAAGAAAATTTTGTTAAATTTGGTTCAACTAAGTAGTGAACAAAAAGCTGTGGCAATCGCGTTGTGGCCGGAAAATCTTTCTATGCGTGAAATAGGTCGTAGGTTAGGATGTTCCGATTCTACTATTTTGCGGCTAATTAAAAAATTCGTAGAGACTGGCAGCGTAGATCGTCGTGAAGGATCGGGAAGACCGCGAAAGACTACCATTCGTCAAGATCGGTTTTTATTTTGTAGATATTTGGCGGATCGTTTCAAAACATCTCCGGATTTAAGACAAGAGCTAATGAGAGCGCATAACGTCGATATTACCTCCTCAGTCATCCGACGGAGACTCATTCGAGAAGGAATAAACGGAATAAACTGGTAAAAAAGCCCCTTTTAACAGCTCGAGTGAAACAATTACGTCTCCAGTGGGCACGCGAACACCGTTCATGGACAGAGGATATGTGGAATAGAGTTATTTATTCAGACAAATCCAAACTCAACCTCCACTCTTCTGATGGAAGGCTGTACGTGCGGAGAAGGAAAGGAGAGCGAATTCTGCCTAGATGTGTACAAGAAGTACCACCTCGGGATTACGGAGTTATGGTTTGGGCATGTTTTTGTTCACGCGGACATGGACATCTCACGTTTGTTATCCTAAGAATAAATGCCAAATTAAGAATAATCGCGATGAACCTTGAAATGTAAATATCCAGTAAATCAAATATATTCTTTAAAATTCGAGTGCTGCGTTTTTTTTTTTGCACACCAGTGTATATTAAACCAACAATATTCGCGTTGGATAGTGCTTCAAAAGTAAAAATAGTTGTTCTAAGCTCCTCGCCGTGTTTAATATTAATGCGTCTTTTACCAAATAAAATAAATTTAGATCGAATATTTAAATATTTAAGTCAAACTATGGGATAAAATTCATAGTGTTTTGAATAAACATAATTGTATAATTGGATGTTCAAATTAAATAGGCGTAGTTGTTGCCTCAAAAATAATCATGGTGAGTATAAAGTTAAAAATATTTAATTTAAAAGTATTTCTATTTTAATTAAACGTTCATGGTTGTGTTTCTTCAACTGCCACTCGTTCATGAGCCAACTACGTGGAAGTTTGGTTCAAATTTTTAATTATTTTAATCTTAACATTTATTTCCTTGTTATATGCAGGAAAGTGAAACGTATATATGAACTTATTTTTTTTTTGCAATCATTGACGTAAACTTCTAAAATGATTTAGCAGAGTATGCTGCAAATTTTCACTGACATCAAGAAGTTCTTAAACTTAAAGTTTAACTAGAAAAGAACATAAATTAAGCTGAAAAAGAATTTTTGGGTATAACTAAATATATACATAAATATATTCAATATAAAATACTTTAACGGATTTGGTAGAATTTGTCCTTTATTAAAAAAAATATATAAATCAATTCATTAAAAATAGATACATTTATTCATTACGCTTCAATTACCTATATACTTTTATTTCTTATATAGGATTGACTAGATGAAAGTGTATAAATATGGATTGGTGGGCTATCAAAAATTTCGATCGGAAGGATATTTTTGTCTCTTTTTGCGGATCCTGTTTTATATGAAAGTAAATGCTCGTCAAAACCAATTAAATCAATTTCATTTACTACTAAATATACTTCCATTGAAGAATTCACACAAATATAAAGAATTTTGTACAAACTAAGATTAGTTTTATTACAAGTAAGGTAATAGTTGATTTTGTAAGTAATTCCTTTGAACGAGATCGAATGAACAGTCATTACATTTGAATAGTCTAAACTGTCTACATTAGCAAATCTAGAAGTGTCAACAAACTTGTTTAAGTTAATTTGACTATTATTTTCGAAATCAATATACGGGGGAATTCCAATATTTGTGTTTAAAAAGTTAGTGAACGCAAAACTGCACTTAAGAGCAACTGAATAAGCAATGTTTTTTCGGGAGGTTATAACGCTAGCATACTTCTTCACTTCTTTGTGTTTTGCTTCGAATCTAAAAATCCATAAGTATCGTAAAGGTTCGCAGTGTTTTACGGCTGAGACATAATGCACTAAGAAGTGATGTTTAGGTTTCAAGGGTCCCACAAGTCGAATGTACATTTCATGGTGCTGTTGTATATAATTATTCAAAAGATCTAAGTCATTATTAGTAAAAAAAGGCATTAAAACAATATCCAAAACTTTTAATAGAAGTAAAAACATTTGCCACATCTCATTTTCTTTTGGAACCAAATCGCCAATTAATAAGGGAAGAAAATGAACAAAGCACCATGTTTCTCTGGCAGACATTTTAAGTGCTTTTAATCTCTTTATATCAATATCTACTGAAAGATTTCCTATCTCTGTTTCTCCGTATGAAAATTTTTTTTCTTCTGCTGTTCAAAGTATCTATGCTGAAAATTTTAGTCTGTATTAAATGCAACAAAACATTACAAACATTCATATTGGAAAACTCCTTCGAAGAAGTCGTGCATAATATCTACTGCCAAACTATCTGTTACATGAAATGTTGCTATGTCGTTAAAAATACTGTTTTCTGCAATACCAGTAGTTTTGAAGTCGTTTTGAATAGCATCGCTTTCATAGTTAGATTTGTTTCTTCCTCTTTTAAATCGACTTTTAAGACTTCCTTTTGTCTTACACAAAAGCGACAATATCTATTAAATGAGCTTGGCATTGAAAACGTTTCAAAGAAAAACAAGATATTTCATCTAGCGGTCTCATTCGTTCTTTACAAACGCAAAATCGTTTCGATCAAACGCGAAAACTTTTTAATCAATCTAGTTCTGCTTTTCTTTTGAAACAAAAAATTGACTGTTTGAAATCAAAACCGAAAATATTTCTTATAAATGTGCGACGTTTAAAACCATGATACACTGCAGGGATCAATATTTGAATTAAATGCACATTTGTTTGAATCAAAGTTATACAGGTTAAACACATTTTTCAAATATGTTCACGTTTACAGTATTTAGCAGAAAATATTTGAAGTAATTATAAAGTTGTTGATGCTAAAGAATGCTTTTACCACTGAGCGCTAATGAGGGATATGCCTTTTACTAATGTATTCCTTAATTTATCTAGCCTATCAAGTTACTTCCAGCTGGCATAAACTAGTAACGATGAAACCGCACAAATAAATTGTCTACTTTAAACTCACAATTTTTAGAACAGATAATACTTATATGGACTAGGAGAATTTCTTAGAACATTTATTTGTAACGATTCTAAGTTAAATAAGCAAAAAAGCTAGAATAGGTCCAATTCTTATGATATCCTCTATAAATTCTTGTATGCAATTCCGTATGGTCATCCAATCTGCCCAAGCTTGATTTTTGAAGTGAGTTTTCGCATATATTTCTAGAACGATTGGTCGGACAGTAAAAATCATGATGACCAATTTCATGGAATTTCATATTCTGAAAAACGATTCAGTACAATAAAAACGTCTAGGGCTGATTGTTTTCACAGTATACGTAAAAAAAAAATTTTTTTCTATATGGCAATACAAAGAATGGGTTGCCAGATTTAACCGATTTTTTGCATTTATACTTACTATTTCTATGAACGCACCGTATACAAAATTTCTCTCTACGTTGGCGTGCTTTCATACAGTGTCCAGATATATAGTGAAAAATGAAGTGTTTATATGGCAACCCCACGAAGGAGTTATCCGATTTGTCTCATTTTCGAACTCAAATTTTCCTTTTCTTTGTAAGGTGTGCATGCAACTCTCTAAGTACAGGCGTTCTCAACTTATCGTGAGGACATACATTTCGCTCTACTATCATTATTTCTATGTATTACAAACGGATTGACAAACTTACTATACTCTGGATTTCATCTAGGTTATAATAAATATATACGAGAAAATTTTTTGTTTTTTTTTTATAATTTAATTTAGAATCGTTTAAAATAAAAGTTCGCAAAAATACTTTTATTCCATCTATGACCGATTCTAACAATTGTGAGCTCGAGTCCCGCATCGGACAAGATAAAAATAAAAATAAAATAACTATATTTAGTTTAAGTACAATCAAAACGTCTACGACTGATTTTTTTCACAGTATTCGTAAAAAAGTCTGCAACACCAATAAGGGGTTACCCGATTTAGTCCATTTTTGAAACTGTATTTACTAGTTTTATGAAAATGCGGAGTGAAAAATGTCAGTTCTTTGCTTCGGTGCGCTCTCAGACAGTGTCCAAATATATATTGTAAAAAAGAAATTTTTGTATGGCAACCCTACAAAAGCGTTACCTGATTTGTCCCATTTTCGAACTTAAATCTACATTTTTTTTAAAAAGAGTCTTGTGAAAAATTCAGCTTTCTTAGTAAACGTGTTTTTGAGCTATTGGGAGAACGAACAAACAGACAGAGCGTCTTGTAAAAATCAAAATAACTTTTAATATTATGCGTGGGTGTCCAATCCATTTTTATCTACTAGCATTATTTCTGTGCTTCACAAATGGTTTAACAAATCCTATGATTTCCATATGTAGGGTAAAAAAACATAAAAAACATGAAAATAATAAGTTTCTGAGCTTTTATTGCAATGACAATACGAGGTCTTAGCGATGCCAAACACATTATCAAAATATAAGCAACATTTATACGGCGACAGTAGCCTTCATATTTAGATTTTTAAATAAATCTTTACATAACCACCACCAACTTTTGGGCACCTGAGTTCATTGTAGTGTAGACAGCAGGCAGTTCAGGGCTTCATTACTCTCCTGATGAGATCACTATGCACTGCTGATCGAAACATGCAGTATGTCCTCAAAATTTTTTATGAAATTTTAATTTTCGGTAGCTTTCATAAGTAACTGTCGTAAGTAGTTTGATTTTGACGTTTCCTTAGAAATCTTTTACTTATACTAAAGTAACTTTCCCCTTTCTGATTCCACGAAAGTAAAGGAAAGGTCATATGAAAGTTGAAATTGATGAATGTGAGAAGAAGATAACAACATCGACAGAGCAGGACCTAATTTTATTTGAATCCTTGTGCTGCACACTAAAACAAGAAAAAAATTCTACCGTTTCGTGTAAACAAACCACGAAGATTTGATCCTTCCGTTTCGTTTGAGCCAGCTGTCGTCAAAATCCATTGCAAAAAATTTTAGGTAATTTTTTTGAAATTTTCATGGTCTATAGCCTTGCTATATTTTTTTGCCGCAATCGTACGGGACAGGACACTTTTGACGCAGGACCATCAAACTAAAATATAAGTATCTGAGGAAATTTTCGAAAAGGCTCCACTTTTTCCCGACAAAATGGCAGAAGACGATCCTTGAATTTTACGTTAATTACACTATCGCTGTTTTGTGTTTCTCTCGGAAATCAGTCAGTCCTCTTTAGAATTTTTTTTATATGTATGATCCTTGAATCCTTCAGTTTCGTTTAAGGCATCTCCCATCAAAATCCATTGCAAAACATTTTGGCTAAATTTCGATTGAAAATTTATAACCAATATAATTTTTTTAATATTCTTCCGTATTGCTTTAGTCAGGGGTTACATGTATCTCTACAATGTTTTTTACATTTTTTAGCTCACTAAGAAATTTCTGTTTTATTACACATAACTTTTAAATAAGTCAATTTAAAATTAAAGTTTAAATTTTGAGATCACTTTAAAATGTCTAAATAATATTTTCTTTTTCTTTTCTAGGTAATATTTGCTAGAATCCATATTTTGGTGGGGTATGTGTAGATATAATATTTTTTTATACCATATTACTTATAACTTATAAATTGAAAATTACTTAGGTTTTATTGATTTCTGCAAACGTATTTATTTATAAAATAAAACTGTAACAGCGATCATGCCAATAAAATGAGAAATAATATCTTTATGTGACGAAATCCCAAATAAATATAGCAACAACATTTCGGCTTTTAATTTATCTCGAAGCTTCATTATTAAAGAAAAATTCTAAAGTTTATCGAAGAATCTGGTGACCTGGGTGAAACAGGTGACCCAGTAGATACCGGAACAGAAGTAAAAATCAGAGCAATAAGGTTCGAATCTCGATCGCTGGTTGGATTACAAATGTTTTTTCTGATTTTCACTCAACTGTCGTCGTCAATCGTCGACGATGACTCGAAAATTGTTTCGATTCAGAAATCATCCACTCAAAATATCGAAATTAACTGAGGCTGTGAGCATTTCCGTTGACCGACAATTTTGTATTTTAAGACACGAATTGGGTATGAAAAAGCCTGCTTTTTTATTGACAATTGACCAGAAACGTATGCAAATGTAATTATTGGAAGCAGAAACAAGCAGAACTTTATGTGTCGAATAATAAACGATAGATGAATCTTGTATCCACCATACCACCATACATTTGGTGACGCAAAAAATCTCTTAAGGAAACCAAATCTCTAGAGACTTTTTTGATCTCTGGAATTTCGTGGTTCATTTCAAAACAAATGGGTTTCCATGTTCGATCTCCGGTTTCTGAATTTTTCTCAATTTTCATATCCAGGTCTCCGGAGTCTATTTGCGTGTTCTGATCTATCAGTTAATTGTACTCGGAAAGGAAAAGAAAATTGAGTGAAGTTTCACAAATAAGTTTTTTAATAAAGTCGATTAAAATTCACACTTTCCCAACCTGACCATCGCCAAATACGTTCTTCTTTTGATGTTCTGTCCATAGTCAGAGCCAACACTCAATAACCAATTATAGCCCAGAAAAGGGAGCGAGTCAAGTCAGATTGTGATTTATATAGCCATGGGCTGTGCTCGGAACCAAAGACCGGCATTCGAAGGCGCAATAATTGATATATTGTTGAAATGGAACCGTATTATATGTATATATGTTTATAAAGTAATTGGACCTAATCACAAGGTTCTTATTATCACAGAGATGCATGGCCTTTAGCTTATTTTAAAGACAAAAGTTTAATGTTTCAGAGATAATTATATAAAAAACTCCTTTACAAAAAAAATAAAAATAAGGATAGTAACAGTATTATATAATTTTTAGTTACTTAGAGCACAGCGTCTCTTGGATCTATGTTTCTACGCGTTTAAAATATCAACCCGTTGTCGGCCTCCAATAAAGTATAAAAATTCTAAAGAAAAAATTTCCAGTAAATTTCTAAGAAAAAATTTAGGCTTCCGTACATCATATGTCTGATCACAAACTTTACTTTTTACCCTATAAAGGAAAGTTCAGTTGAGAGGGAGCTTGATGGGTATGATTTTTTTTTGTGATCGATGATGATGATCCCCACGCAAATTCACAACCTCCAGTTCAGCAAAACCTCATAGAAAAGGCTACTCGTAGTCAATGTTGGGTAAAATGTAATCTGATTAACGATTAACAATTACAATTAACCATGTAATCTGTAGTCAAATAGCTTCGTAACAGATTACTAATGTAATCCATTTCCATAATTACATAATGTAATTGATTAACCTGTAGTGTGATTACAAGTTAATCTGATTACACATAAATTCATTACATGTTAATTGCGCTACGTGTTAATCTAATTAATGTGATTACATTTAAGATATTTAAGATATTTGTATTCTAATTCTTTATAAAACTCGCTAAAACTAATTTCGTACGAGAACAATACTATTTTCTTTCAATTCATTTCACTATAATATTAATTAGTTTTAAGTAATCTACAAAGTAATGTTCTATGTAATTAGATTACAAAATAATCGAATTATATTGTAACAGATTACACATTTGATAGATTACATATTCTCTCATAAGTAATCTGATTAAAATGTAATCAAAAGCACTTTAATTAGATTACTTGGTAATTTGACTAAACTGTAATGGAATTATTAATTAAATTACACTGGAATCAGATTACGCCCAACACTGCTCACAGTACTGGTCTTATTCAACAATTTATAGCGTTTTACCAGTTATTTTTTCTAATTTCACTGGACTAATAGCCTGCCACAGAATCCAAGATAAGGATAACTTAGTTTATAGATATCGTGAAACATACAAACCAAATATACATATTTTATAGGCATATAAAAGTTTAGATTTCTTTTCGAACATCTACTAATCCGTATGTTTGTCAATGCTTGTAAAGTTTATTCACTCCATTACTTACCTTCAAGATACTTTGAAGGTAGATGAAGATGAGATTCATTTCTTGTTGATTTCAATTATTTCCCCAATTTTTACACTTATTACTTTTTGTTTCTACTTGAGAGATCTGGATGAACTCAGATTGATGAAATATTTCGTGTCAGTTTAAATCACCTGATAGAATTGAAATCAAACCTCTTAAGTTCGTTCAACCTAACGCTACCTAAATAATGCTTAAGTAAAATAATCATAATGAATTTGGTTTGCCAAAACTATTGCTAGAATGCCGCAATATTTTCTTTGAAGTGTAAAAACTCCGCGATAGGTACATGTCGTAGACATGCCCAGTTCATCAAGGTTGACTATAGCTTTTTTAATAACATAGGATTTACTAATAAACATGCAAAAAATCTTCAAAATTCTTTCATTCCTCCTCATCAATCCCAAATGCCACAAACATTTTTTTATTAAAGAATTTCTGAAGGAATGAACCCATAACGGATTAGCAGAAGCGAGCATATATTATATGAAACACCAAAAATTCCTGTCATTCCCCTTGGAAAATATGATTGAGATTTTTATTTTATCGTTTTTTTTTCTCACTTCAAGCAAAAATTTCATAACTTCTTTTCGCATATCTAAAATAGAATCTCATCGCGCATATCTTCTCTAGTTTCCAATAATCCTGCCGCCACATTCAACTTTATCTCCGTATACTTCGAGAACATTCAAAATAACTAAAATCCTTTTTCGAATGTTTATTTGATTTATGTATATTGACATTCGCAGCAAGTAAACATGCCATGAGTATAGTGTATATGTACTCTTCACTCTTGTCAACTCAAATAAGCCACATTGGAAACATTTTTCGAATTTCTTATATTAGTACAGGACTAAACGGGAGGATGAGAGATCCTTCTGTCGGAATTATACGCCATTCGTCTAAGATAATGTGCTCTTTGCAGATATTTGTAAATTGGGGATTCTAGGATTTATGTATGGAAATCAACTTTTGCGGTAGATATCACCAAGTTTACAGGATTCGAAAAATTTCATGGTTGAGTAGCACTTCTGTTCGGTCTTCTTATCAGTTGATATGCACGAGTTGAGACTTATGGGTTCGGGGCTATTGATTTAATGTAGTCTTGTGCTGCATAGGAAAATGTACAGAAAAAAACAAAACGGGGGAAAATATTCCAACTTGCCATTGAATTGGCAATTCAAATTCAACAGGTGAGTTTGGAAAGTTTCAGTGGAAAATGTGTTTTGTCCAAAAGTAAATTGTTATTTCGGATAAGAGAATTTTAGATTTAGTTAAATTTAAGTTTGGAGATTTATTTGCATTGCCAATGGATAATGGAAATTTTGATAACAATATTAAACATATTGCTATACGCCTGTCACTGCAAAGCTTGGTGTAAAGACTTTCCATATTGATAAAATGATAGTGATTGCAGGTTATCACCTCCGGAGTTTAGCAAGACCAGTTTGGAGAGGATGTGAAATTCTGATATATACTTCTAATTTGATTCTCTCTGAACTTATCTGAGGTCCTGGTAGTCAGAAACTAGACAGACTCTTTTTTTAGATACATATGTCCTATGTAGACGAAATTAATTAGGACACGAATTCTGAAAGGTTTGGCAGCTATTTTGCGCTATTAATTACATGCTAATTGTTTATGATTGCTGAAAAAGATCGATAACTTTAGTATACTTACCGAGACTTCCGTCAGTTTCGAGTTTTATTAAAATTAGTTGAGGGGAGTTTACTCAATGCAATTTTGACGATGATAAGTATTAATTTGAGAAAAATTAATGGCTTATATGCATTGGTTCCAAGGATAATAAAAATTCTAATAATACTGATCTTCGCAAGCGAAGGACTCATATCCTAAGGCCTTAAACACAATTTCGACGGCAGACGACAAAAAGTTGGCTGTTAAAATTATCAAAGCGCAGTACTTATCTTATGCGACGGCCAACTTCCAGCTCCGTCATTGGGATTGCTCAAATTTTAAAAATTGGACGTCAGCCGCTGCAGTACTACAACATTTATTTTTGTCATTTTGAGATTGTAGAATGCCGAGCCAATTTTGAGGGAAAAAATTATTAATGAAGTGTGAAGCCACAAAATAATTTACAACTTACAAGAAAAGTATAGCAGCAACGTACTATAGGCAAGTGAATAAAAAATACTTGATTTGGATCTTAAATGCAAATGCTAAAGTTGTGACATTTTCCATTTAAAAGTTTAATAAATTTCTGTATTTTCACTTTGTAACTGCAGAAAATTTTTCGCGATACTTAAAACAAACAAAAAATATGGGCATGCAATCGGGGAGCTGAAGAATTCTCTTTTTTCACAATATCCGCTCGCCGCCGTTCGTTGCAATTGTGTTTGCAAGTTTTGACAGGGCGCGGCTCTCTGTCGGCCGCTCTGTTCGTTGTATGTTTGTTTAAGGGGTTAAACCACTGTAATAGCCTTAAAAATAGCGTTTTTTAGACATTTTTTTTCTTATGTAAAGAAAGGTAATAGAATAATAATATTTATGGAAGTTATTAAGCATATACTTAAGTATACAAAAAAAAATTATTAAAAAAAAATATTGGTAAATCGCGACACCAGAGCCATTCTCACGAGGCCTGTCGAATTTAAAGTACTCTGCGGCACGCAGTGTAGCTGGTGCAATTTTGAGCTTGGATAAAAAAGAAAAGAAACACTTAGTCTACATGCTCATAGCTAGTGAAGTACGTAGGGGATTTTGAAAATATTAATTTTTGTATGATTGGCGGGTATTTAAATGAAATGAGGCCCGAATTTTAGGTGATTTTTGAAGTGCCGTAAAAAAAGGCAATCAATATTTTTCCATCCATTTTTTTATGAGTTATTTATTAACATTGCAACAATACAGAAAAAAATTAAAAAAAGTTAAAAATTAAAAAAATTAGCAGCTGATGAAGTGGGGGGCCTCAAAAAATTGGCGCGTGATCATGCCCACGATTCCAACCCGCCTAGCAGTACGAAAAAAATAAGTAAAAAAGATTATTAGTCTAGAGTAATGTCGCTATGTCCGGAACTAGGGAAAAGTTGAAAAAAATTTTTTCACAAAATGGCCGCTGCCTAAAAAAAAAGCAATTTTTGTACCACTTTTTTGACTCTTTCGAATTTTTTAAAAATAGTAAAAATTGAAATTTTGGGATGCGGCAAGTTCCGGACATAGACAAGTCTATAAAGAAGACTCTCAAAAAAATTTCAAGTAAATCGGTCCAGTACTTGAGAAATCGTGGGCATCGTCTTGAAAAAGGCAGTTTCGACAAAATCGCGTTTAACACCACTGTAAATTTTTTGAAAAATCGTTTTTTTTTTATTGGCTTAAAAAATAGTTTAAACCCTCTAGAATAAGAAAAAAAAGGTCCCGTGCGAGAAATTTTTTTTTTCCTTTGAAAATGGAGGTCGCCACCAAGCGCGTCAAACTTGCTCCTAAACATGTCTCGGGAAGATGGCTGTGGAGCCGCCATTTTGTTTTTTTTCGCTGTCAAAAATTTATCAATAACGTTCAATGAATGCCCGATAATACCCTTAAAAGGTTTTTTTCAAATACCTTTAATTTTACGAGAAAAAAATTCGTGAAAAAACCTTTTTTTTAGCCGTTACAGAGGCGTTACCCCTTAAAGTCCATACGTCCACGTGGTTTAGAAGTTAGAATTCAACTGTTAGCAGCTGGATGCAAGTGAACACTAAATATAAAGATACAAATTTGAAAAATCCTCTTGTAGGCATATTCTTGAATAGTTAAACTTTGAAAATATGAAAACAAAAAAAAATCGATTTTTTTCGAATTTGTAGACTACAATACCCCCTTAATAAATAATGTCTAAATATATGTATCGAAAATCCCGTACGTATTTCACTTCAAAATGTTATTTTAAAGATATTGTTAAAAATTCAAATGAAGAGAATGAAAGGAAATTGGTGGAATTATGCTGCGTGCCGTTTTGAATACTCATGTTTCGAGAAAAACACGTGTAAAGTTTTGAAATGAGTTATTGACATGAAAAGTTCGACTGTTTAAACTTTACATGTACTGACACTAAACTAACCTACTTTGCTTGGAAATGCTTTTAACTGAACATAAACACTTCCTAACGACATTTGTTACTGTATTAGTGTCAGTAAGGAAAGAAAGCGCCTTCCCAATAGGATCTTTTTGACGCAGGTATTCGTTTCGGAGCAGACCGACGGGCTCGAGGAGGAGCATATAATTTCTCCGAAGAAAATTCCATCTAGATATAAAACTTTATGCCTCATATTCTAAAAGGTTCAACGCATCTTTTAAGCCAATAAAAAAAAATTTATGCTCTGAAAAATTTACAGTGGTGGTACCCCTTAATCTTTAACTCGTCAGCAATAAAATTTGGAAGATTAGTGAGGGAAGTGAGGGGTAGTACCACCCCCAATAGGAGTTATCCAGAATGTGGCATGCTTGTGTGTCAAATTAAACGGCGAGGAGAGAGTAATCGAGGAGCGGGCTTGTTATTTTGATCATGTAAACTTCAGACGGACGTTTTTACCGTTAAAAAAAACCTTTCTTGGAACTTGGGTCATATACACCCCGCTTCCTTTATTTTGCATATATTTTGCCCGTTCTTTCCTTCGTATATGCATTAATGGTCTGTTGTAAATGTTTTTTGTTACGGTAGAAAATTTTCCAGACGTAACGGTTCTTCGCAAACATGAGATTAAAATAAAGCCATTTTTTTACTCCCAAAAACGGCCATTTTCCACTTTAAAAATAACTAGTTAATTTCCTTTCGAGTTATTTCCGAAATTAATTAATTAATTATAATTAATAAATGTTGGAAGAATTTCAATAATTCTTTTTTCACAATATAACTAAGATATGCGGCATTATTATGTTTACTAAGAAATTTTTTTCGAATTTTTTGAAAAATAAAAAAATATAAAATTTCCAACCTGAAATTTTATTTGAAAATTTCGTTCTACGAAATGACAGTTATTTCAGTTTTTAATTTTTTCTTCTAAGTGGGATCATAAGAAAATTGCCTATACCAAATTTCAGCATTCTCAGATTTGATTTTCATATTAAAAAAAAAAAATCAAAAAATAATAAAAATGTAAAATAATTGACATTCCTATTGGACACCACCTGGTTGAAACCGCACGGACCTGGTATTTCCAAAAATGGTATTCTATATATCTGTTTTAGCGTACAAAATTTATTTGAGCCAATTCTGTTACTTTCTACAAATTCTATAAGCCTTTCAGTTCGACAAGTCTCTGAGCGCATATATGCACCACAATGACCATATTTCTATGGGCCGCGCACTTGGTCCTGTAGAGTGTCGTAAGTAAGAAATTTTCTGTTAAAAACTATGACCGTCAATAGATGGGATATTTTACAATATTATTATCGGCAATACAGCATTATTTCACATATTTCCGTTAAATAGGCCGTTATTTTTATAAAAATCTGTCTTGCAGAGAATACAGCAGTGCACAAAAAACAATTTTAACATAAGAAACGCGATTTTCTTGAAATCACATTATTTCGGGATATGACGCTCTACGGGACCAGGTGCTATATGCACTCATAGGCCACAACGAACCTTTTTTTCTGAGCGCATATACGCGCCCATACCACCGAAAGGGTTAAAGGGGAAGGTTTCGTCAGTGCGTAAAAGAAGCATATAATCATGCATACAGAAGCCTTTGCTTTTGGAAAGAAAGAAGATAGGAAGAGGAGTCCAATATCAGTTCTTTTAACATTTGCATGTCCGCATGCCCGCAGAAAAAAAACTTCGTATTCGATGACCTAAGATGCCTTCCTTCAGGGCTTCTTAGGATACAATGGCGAAGTAATTTCAGGAAATTAAATAACTATAACTGCTCATTTTTCTGCATTTTTTTTCAAAACACTTAATTGAAATTTGTCTGGAAGATACCTCTTAAAACTTTTTTGTATGTACTGTTCTAAAATTGCTTCCTTTAGGAAGGTCTTCCCACTGTTTCCACTGGGACAGTCCGAAAAAATTTACATTTACATTTGAGTTTGTCCTCACAGTATCATATAAATACAGGGTGTTTCTCCCAGAAGGAGATAGTACTCACCTAGACAAAAAAACTATACGGCGGGGGGGGGGGGGGGGGGGGGGGGGGGCATATCACGCGTTTCGGAGTTACAGGGTGATTACAAAAAATATATACTTTTTTCACAAAATATCCTGTATCTTTAAAAGTACAGTACAGAGCGTACGGTCAGAGTTAAGTAAGAGCCTATTATGTGCAGAGCTTCATGGCCTGAACAACAACTGCTTAACCAGTCAAGCAACTAAAACTTTCGGATTTTCTTAACCTTCTTTTTTAGTTTGACCCTTCTTTTTTTTACAAACAGGTGATTAACATAAAAATTTTTTTATAAACATTTAAACTGTAGACTCTCTTCATTAAATTGACCTATTACATCCTACGTTCTATTAAAGAGTTATTAGATCTTAACCTTATCCCAAAGCTAGTTTCAAACCTATTGGCAAAGATAATTTGCTCCGTTAGTGACTGAAAATCGTAATTAAAAAAAAAAAACACCTCCTCTAATTACGGTATGACCTGAATAGGTTGTGAGCTAATAACTCCTTAACGGCTGTAGATAGGGCTGCCTGCATAGGGTGTAATAGGTCAACTTAAAGAGAGTCTACAGTTTACAGTTTTTATAAAAAAAAGTTATGTTAACGACCGTTTTGCAAAAAAAAAAATCTGAAAGTTTTAATTTAGACCCCAATAAATCCTTAGCGGTGCGGGACTGGTTGAGCAGTTGCTGGAAAGGCCGTAAAGTACGTCATGTACTTTTCAAGATACAGGGTGTTTTGCGAATAAATAGGTTTTATTCTTCATCACCCTGTAGCTCCGAAACGGGTGATATGCCCCCCCCCCCCTCCCCATACCAAAGAATTTTTTTGTTTTCTAGGTGAGTACTATCACATCCTGCACTACTGACCACCATGGAGGAAACACCCTGTATATATGATTTACCTACGCAAAGTTAGTTGAAAGAGTTAGTAAATTGAATCAATGTCTTTAAAAAATAAAAAAATAATAAATGCAAATAATTAAAATATAGAAAAACGTAACAAAATAAGGATTTCAAATAATCACGACTACCTACTCTCTATATAGGCATAGTGGATCATTCCCAGCGGGAAATGGAAGCTTACGATCATACATGGATCATGGATGTAGAAGCCTTCTTTGGGTAATTTGTATGCATGGCTCCTCGTATCCCTTGTCATATAACTTTTCTATAAGCATGTCTGCAAATTGAAGGCTTTCCAAGGGAAGTTTTGGGAAGTAATTTAGAATGGATGGCTAAAATCGCGTTTTCCCTTCCTAGGAAGTATCCAGGAAGACTATCCAAGAAAAGTTCTGGCAGTAATACAGATTGGAAGATAAAAATCGCATGTTCCTTCCTAAAAAGTTTTCTGGAAGTATAATAAAAATATCATTTCTAGGGATGGAAAAGGAAGATAATTTCAAAATCAGTTCTAATCAAAACTGAAGACAACTCTCTGAAATTTAAAATTCAAATTTCACAAGAATTTTCTAAGAATATTTTATAGGTGAGTCATAGAAGTTTTCTTCTTCTGGAGCGCAGGCAATTTACGGAACGGTTTCAGTACTTCAGTGAAAAGTGTAGTTTCTTGCAAAGTACTACTTTTCGAAGTAAACGAATGTATCGGCTCCGCAGATTTGTTCCTTTCCAGGTGGGTACCTCCCATAGGACAGCCTAACCATTTTTTTCGCTGGCTTACAATCGATTTAAACGAACGATGCATATAAATGCACAACAGGGATGTGTGACGTCTAAGCGGGAATGGGAAGCATATAAAAAGGCATGAAGCAGCAAATATTTGAAGCTTGGAAACCCTCTCCTTCCGTATCCGTATCTTTTTAAGCATTATTGGTTGTCATTAGAAAGGAGCAAATTTTTCTATTTTCTTCCCGAACGCTTTTTTGGAATATTACTGGCAGATTTTTTATTTTCTCTTGTCGTATGCTTCTTTAGAATATTATGTGCGGATTAGTCTGTTTCCTTCCTGGCTGCTTCTTTGGAAGATAGGGGAAGGAAGATTGGCTTACTAATGGTACCTATAAGAAGCAGCTAAGAAGAATTGCTTTACTACTTCATTGAAAGCAATAGAAAAGATATCCTATACGCTTACAAAGAATACTTTTAATTTAATGAAATTAAAAATTTAGAAAACAAGTAAAAAAGCTAGAATTGGTCTAAGACCACTTCTTATGATACCCTAGATGAATGCCCGTATTAAATTTCGTATGGTCACCGATCTATTCAAGTTTGATTTTTGAAGTTGTTTTTCGCATATATTTCTAGAACGGTTTGTCGCACAGAAAAAATGATTATAACCAATTTTATAAGATTTTGTATTCTGAATTCCGTTTGTAACACCTCGAAATAATGATGGTAGAGCAAAATGAATTGGACACCCACGCATAATATTAAAATTTATTTTGATTTTTGCATGTCCGTCCGTCCGTCCGTCCGTGCGCACGATAACTCGAGAGCGCGTATACTTATAGAGCTGAAATTTTATAACCGGACTTTTAAAAAAAAAAGTAAAATTAAGTTCGAAAATCAGACAAATCGGGCAACTCCTTCGTGGGGTTGCCATATAAAAATTTCGTTTTCCGCTATATATTTGGACACTGCCTGAGAACGCGTCGACGTAGAGAGCTGAAATTTCGTACATGGTGTTTTTACTACATTATCAAATAAAAAGCCAAAAATGGACTAAATCGGGCAACTCCTTCTTGGTGTTGCCATATACAAATTTGGGTTTTTTACGTATACTTTGAAAACGATCAGTCCAAGACATTTTTATTCTACTAAAAACTTCTTCAGAATACAAAATCTTATAAAATTGGTTATAATCATTTTTTCTGTGCGACAAACCGTTCTAGAAATATATGCGAAAAACAACTTCAAAAATCAAACTTGAATAGATCGGTGACCATACGAAATTTAATACCGGCATTCATCTAGGGTATCATAAGAAGTGGTCTTAGACCAAATCTAGCTTTTTTACTTGTTGACTTTTTATTTGATAATGTAGTAAAAACACCATGTACGAAATTCCAGCTCTCTACGTCAACGCGTTCTCAGGCAGTGTCCAAATATATAGCGGAAAACGAAATTTTTATATGGCAACCCCACGAAGGAGTTGCCCGATTTGTCTCATTTTCGAACTTAATTTTACTTTTTTTTTTGAAAGTCCGGTTATAAAATTTCAGCTCTATAAGTATACGCGCTCTCGAGTTATCGTGCGCACGGACGGACGGACGGACGGACGGACATGCAAAAATCAAAATAACTTTTAATATTATGCGTGGGTGTCCAATCCATTTTGCTCTACCATCATTATTTCGAGGTGTTACAAACGGAATGACAAACTTAGTATACCCCTATAGATTTCATCTAGGGTATAACAAAAGGTGCTTCTTCTAGCTTAAAAAAATCATTACTTAGGGTATTTAGTATTGCAACATAAGATGAATTCACAGTCGTTTATAAATTATATAATAGACTCGTAAAAGTAGTGTTTACGCTTGTTGGCCCTTCTTAAGGTTATAAGTCGCTTTGTAAAATTGGTTTTTGCATAGTCGAAAGCATTTTTTCATTTCGTTGTCGTATTCGATTTGCGTTCGCCGAATTGACACAGTACATGAAAAATTCCAAACGCAATTGCTATGAAGCTTCTAATTTGATTCCAATGGAAGATGCTTCTGTTTTTCCCAACTGGGGTCTTTTTATGACTAAAGATGAACTTATCCTTGATGAATTTTAATCAGTGTTTTGTAATTACATTGAACAAATAACTCAACAATGGTCAAAATGAAATATTCTAGAATTCATAGTATTTTCCGTTGTTGTAGAATTCTAAATAAATCACGACACAATGCCTCCATTATAATATTCTTTCGCTATTTATCCGCAGATGATGTTGTAAAATATTATAATATTAAAAGTATGACAGAAAACATGTTTGTACCTATACCACATATTTTCCAAGAAATTCTTAGATTTTCTTATGCGAAAATATAGAGAAATCTTTTGTGTCCTGTGCACGGGTACAAGACTTCAATTTACAAACATTACCTGATGAAATTTCCAGACAACATTTAAGCTACACCACATATACACATACATATGTATATAATATGTATAAAGTTGGTTGTTGCAACAAAAGCGTTCTATTTTAAAATTCATCAGAAAAACGATGGAAGATGATTTTTCATTTTATTTCATACAACTCCGCTACCGTGGAAATCTTTGAAGGGAGAGAAAGTTGTTTTTTTTTTTGCTTTAGCCCTGCACGGGACTTGAATTATAAATTAGATCATGTAATCTCACTTCATTCGATATACTACATAAATGACAGTATGCGTGTATTACGGAATATTAAGAGTCAAAACAGCGTGCACAAAGTCCATTTTCAGTACGCACCACATCTTGCTACTTCATGTTCTATTCAATAAATTTGCGTGTTACTCTGTAGTAGTACGACTATGTATATATGACTAATATAACAACTATATAGAGTTGCTTTTGATGTCAGAATTCATTGTGTGGTACAGAAAAATGAAAAGTTTATTATGTATACGTTACATATATATAATATCTATACAGTTTTTTGTTAATATATTCTATTGACGAATTTTATGGTTGAAGGTACAGGGTGACCTGGATGAGATAAGTTCCACCGTATAACATTTACCAATCAATTGTATAAAATGCTCTGATCGATGTTTGTTAAGAGAGGTGGCCTCCTCTGTCCCCGAAATGACATCGTTTAGAGGATATGAGGGATTAAAATTGCTTCTTCATATTTTATGAATCACTCTATATTTTAAACGATACACCCTATGCTGATGATTTACAATTTGTTAACAAAACTTGGAGCTTTGGAGCTTTTCAATGGTCTTTTTGTTTTCTTTTCCCTACCCTTACATTGAATACAATATTTTGGGAGTTTTTGACAAATTTTGTTTTTTCGTTAATATTTTTATTCTTGTAAATTTTGTATGAGACTTGAACACGTTTGCATTGGTAAAAGGAGATTAAACAAACAAATGAATATTTTCAATTAATCTAAGGAATTTAAGGGATTTGGCTTAACGGACCATCCTTACGAATGTATTTTTTTTACCTTTTTTTTTTTGCATTAACCAAAAGAATGGACTTCAATAAATATGCAGCTAAATTTTGGACGCGAAAATCGAATTATTCCGGTTCCTACAGCCCTTCTTAGAAAAATAAATTCGATCGTGCGTGAGACCACTGCGGCCGGATTCTGTAACATGGAGCGTTGGGGAATTTGGAAGATGAGATATTTCATTTTGTCCGATTAAAACTCTCCATTCACAAATTCAGTAAAATGTTTGGAGAATTAAGGAAAACGTGAGAAATGCGAAAAAGTGCGAATCGGGACTATAAAGGGTATCAGATTTTGTTGTAGAGGGTTGTACTTGGGTCTATTATCTCCCGACGTCGAAACAAATTGAACATTTTTCTTAGAAGGGTTGCTCTTGAAGGATGTAGGAGTAGTCGTTTTTTGTTTTGTTTTTTATTTTAGTCTTTCCGAAATAACCGGAAAATGAGCAGAGGAATGTATAGTAGTATCAAAAAAATGAGAACTTAGGGCAAACATGATAGGGGATGAAAATTGGACGGGTAGGGTGCAGGTATAAAAATGGGAACGGGTTAATGGAAAGTTTGAAAATATAAATAAAAAATCAGCAGTTGCAAATAACACCACTCTAGCGGGCAGAAAATAAGGTCTAACTTTGAAAATTTATTTTGGGAGTATGTGAAAAGGAATAGGATTTCTTTTTCTTTTGAGAAAGTGTAAAAAAATATATATTATAGTTTTCATACAAAATGGCGGCGACAGAGTCCATCTTGGAAAACGTCTTTTTTTTCAAATAGCTTTCTCTTTTAAGTATAAGACCTGGAACAAGAAAGCTTATAATCTAAAGGGTTTTCCAATAAGAGGTGCTATTTTAATTAGACCGCTATTTCGGTAGATGTCACTTTTGGAGCTGTCATTTTTTGACATTTGCCAAGTAGAAACTACGCCATTAATAAAAATGAACGATACACGATTCAACAACGCACTGAAATTATTAAAATTCACTATAAAATGGTGAAAATGTGGCAGAGACGGTTCGTAAAACTCGAACATTTTTGGGTCGTCGTGAAGCACCTTGTCGGACCGCAATACAGAAATTGGTAGGAAAATTCGAGCTGTCGGGACAAGTTAGTGATGTGAAGAATAAAACCCGTGCACGTCGCTCAAGAACAGCCGAGAATATTGCTGCTGTAGCCGAAAGTGTTGAAGAAAACCCAGGTTTGTCCATTCTTCGTCGTTCTTTGGAATTAGGCATTCCACAAACGTCATTACACCGTATTTTGCATAAAGATTTGGGTCTTAAGGCTTATAAAGTTCAGTTAACACAAGAACTCAAGCCGGCCGATCATCAACAACGTCGAGTCTTTGCTGATTGGGTCCTTGAAATGCATGAAAATGATCCCGAATTCCATCGAAAACTCATCTTGAGTGATGAGGCCTATTTCCACCTCGATGGCTTCGTCAGCAAGCAAAATTGTCGCATCTGGGGCTCGGAAAACCCAAGAGTTATTGTTGAAAAGCCTCTCTATCCTCAACGTGTGACTGTTTTGTGCGGTTTATGGTCCCGCGGGGTCATTGGATCTTACTTTTTCGAAAATGAGGCTGGAGCAACAGTTACGGTGAATGGATTGCGCTATCGACAGATGATTAATGATTTTTTATGGCCGAAATTGGATGGTATTGATCTGGACAACGTTTACTTTCAACAAGACGGCGCTACGTGCCATACAAGCAACGAAACCATTGATCTTTTACGGGAAAAGTTTCCGGACCGTGTTATCTCTCGAAGAGGTGATCACAATTGGCCACCGAGATCTTGTGACTTAACACCTTGCGACTTCTTCCTTTGGCGCCACGTGAAAGAGAAGGTCTACGTCAACAGCCCAGCGTCGATTCAAGACCTCAAAGATGGAATTCGTGAGGCTATCGAGGACATAGGGCAGCCACTTTGCGATTTGGTTATGGAAAATTTCATGAAAAGTATATGGTCCTGTAGGCGTGGTCGTGGTGGTCATTTGGCTGATGTTATTTTCCATTATTAACGGCATACCTTCCTCTTTGTAATGAACTAAAGATCCGATCATTTATCTCAAAAAATGGCATATTTCTTTGAATATCAAAATAACACCTCTTATTGGAAAACCCTTTATATATCAAAGTTTGAAAAAATTGTGCATTTTTGAAGAAATATATCTCGATTTTTTGTCCAAAAAATAAGCAGTAAATTATTTATAAAACAAAAAGTTTACATGCAATCAAAAAAACCGCTATGTACCTATAACCATAGAGAATGTAATTGTGAAGCTACTATCAAAATTTCAAATCGACCCATTCAAAGGTGTTCGAGTAATCTGTGGTTTCCAGATAAATGTGTTTAAAGTTGTACTAACACTTAAATCCTTGAAATAGTTTTTACATTTAATCTGCATTGCAGCCCTTATTATAGAATTTGCGCATCCTGGTGAATAATGGTGGTTAGCTCAGCACGAGCTCCGAGGCGCTACAGCAAAATCGATAATTGTACCTTTTAAAAAAATAATCGCTACAGGACCAACTGCATATTATTTTTATGACCTCAAAGTATTTTTTAAGCAAAAAAAAAAAAGGCGATTTTTCCACAATTCTAGATAGATGTCATTCCTTATTTACATAAGTATAAGCATTGGATCCGTAAGTCTAATAAAAAAAAAACTGAGAATTAATATGATAATGCATGCGTGGTTGTTTATTTCGATGACCTAATGGTTATTTGCAGATTTGAGAGACCTCGACGATACATTTTTTTCTCGCAATATTGACGGTTGTCTAACTTTATGTGGGAGAGTCGCAGATTAATGGGGTTTTCCGATGAACTTAGGATGTAGAATAGAAGATTTTTGATGGGTTGGGGTCGCCAAAATACGTCATGTGTGGTATTTAATTAAAGAAGGAGGAGGCGGTACTCAAGAGCAACCCATTTCCTATATATATTTTTTTTGAATTCCATTATTATACTCTATTGTGAACATTTTTCTCATGGAAAATGAATTTCCAAGACTTACCAATTCTTCACAATGACGATTTGAAAATATGTCCACATTTGTACAAAAAAAAACGGATATTTTGCAACTTTAAAATTGACTAATTCACTTCTTTTGTATAGTTATCCCTGAAACCATTTATCGGACTCAAAAACTAATTACATATCTAGGTTAGGTTAGTTAAGGTAAGAGGGGTGCCGCTGGACAACCAGCCAGCCTCACTTAGACCTCCAACGGGTCCATTGTGCCCCTAGACCTCATGAGATAACCCTTCAAGCCGTGGATTTATCCTGCTTTCCTGGGGAAACTCAGGATATATCCAAGACCTTTAGTCTAGATCCATCCTGCCTCACTCAGAAAACTCAGGATGTCTCTGAACTTTATACTTTGAAGCTCCCCCAGACTTGAAAAGAAGTAGCTACCTAGTAGCCTACCTCTTTTATTCATCAGAGCGGGGCATTCGCAAAGCACATGCTTGACGGATTCAATTTCCTCCGAGTCCCTACAACTCCTGCAGAAATCGTTCGCCGCCATTCCCAGACTTCTAGCATGGTCCCCTATGGCCCAGTGACCCGTCATGACCCGTACTAGATTCCTGCTATTTCCTCTCCTGCTGTTAAGCAGTTCCCTTGTCCTTTTCCTGTCATATGCAGGCCACAATTGCCTCGCAATACGACAGGTATCCCTGCTGGTCCATCGCAGGCCTGCCTTTAAATAGACTTCCCTGATGATTTCCTCTTTTAAAACTCCGATTGGAATCCTCACGTAAGCTACAGCTGCGGAGCTATCCAATTCGGAGCCCTTTTTGGGCAACTCATCAGCCATCTCGTTGCCTGAGATATCCTTATGGCCAGGTACCCAGCTTAGGGTCACCTTGTGCCTTACAGTCAATTCCTCAAGCGTGGTTTTGCATAACTGCACCAATTTTGATTTTACCAGCCCAGCATCCAGCGCCCTGATGGCTGCCTGGCTATCAGTATATATCCAGATGTGCCGTGCGGGCTCTCTGCACATGGATACCAATGTTGCCGCCTGATAAATCGCTGTTAGCTCTGCCTGAAAAACACTGCATTTGTCAGGCAGTCTATAAGACTCGTGCCACTGGAGATCTCTAGAGTACACTCCAGCCCCTGTGCCCGCACTCGTCTTGGAGTCATCCGTAAATATAGAAATATCGGATGTAACGACCACCTCCTTCCCCTCCCACTCACTCCTGGTGGGTATCGTTGCGTTGATACCCCCACCAAAAGTCAGGATGGGTACTTGATAGTCAGTTTCTACCCTGCAGTCCCTACAGTCTACCTTCTGGAGTATATTGGAGTGCCCAAAACCCCTCTCCTTCCACCAGCCCCCCGCTCTCAGCCTGACAGCACTAGTTGCCGCCACACCCTTATAATAAAGGTCCAGCGGCAATAGGTCAAGCATGACCTCCAATGCCGCCGTGGGCGTGGTGCACAGACACCCAGTTATACCCATACAGGCGGCTCTCTGGATTTTTGACAGCACATCAAGGCTGCAGTTCCTCGTCAGTGCCGTCCACCAGACCGTAGAGCCGTAGCATCCAGTGTACCACCCTGGGTTTTAATCCCCAGTTTCCGCCGAATATTCTCTTGCACGTGTAGAAGGCCACACTGGCCTTCTTCACGCGTTCTTGTAGATTAACCTTCCAGTTCAATTTGGAATCGAGGACGACACCCAAATACTTCGCTTCACTGGAGAGAGTAAGCTCCTCTTCTCCCAGCATTGGAAGTCTGAAATCTTGCACCCGCCTCTTTCTAGTAAAAAGGATTAGTTTCGTCTTCGAGGGGTTCACCCTCAATCCATTATTATTGGCCCAGCTATCCAGCTTAAGCAGCGCGCACTCGAGCCTTTCGCTAATAGTAAAGAGAAATTTGCCAGTTACCAGGATGCATATGTCATCCGCGTAGGCAACTACCTTGAAGCCCTCTCTCTCTAACTTGATGAGGATTTCATCCATTACCAGTAGCCACAGGAGTGGTGATAGCACCCCCCCCCCCCCCCTGCGGTGTACCTCTATAGACTGCTCTTCTGACAATAGCGTCACCTGAGCAGGAGCTGATCTTTCTACTGAGAAGCATTGAGTTGATCCAGTCACATAGACACTTATCAACACCCACCCTTCTCAGTCCATGAAATATAACCTCCGTCTTCACGTTATTTACATTATTTTACATATCTAATAAGGAGACAAAATGTAAATGCTATTTCATCCTACAAACAAGCATTAATATATGGTAGACAATACTGTCAGTTGAAAATTCTTTTGAATACTTTTTCACTTCCAAAGCACTGGAGAATTAACAAGTGGAGTAGAGAGTTCAGTATTTCTAAAAAAGAAACTCCTTAAGTTACAGAATTCCCAGTGGAGAGTTATATGTGAAAACAACTCTCATCTCCGAAATACCCTAATTCTCCGTATTACAGAATGCAGAAAATTCGACTTGTTTACGTCAAATCGAATGTATGAAATCACATAAAGAATCACATAGAAATGAAATGCTGCTGACAATGGACAATTCGAAGAATCCGTAGGAATATATTGTGGACTTGGAATCGGCTATTGGTTTATCACAAAGTCCCATGAAAATCTCGTACTCAAAACTTGAAACGCGGTTTTCTCGATACATCGTTTTTCAAAATGGTGGAATCTTTCAAAGAAGAGCTTTCAAGCTATGCGTCTAAAATTTTGCAATATCACCCTTCTCGTCTTTCCTGACAGCGGTAGGAGTTTTTTTTTTATTTGAACGAAAAACCGTAAAATAAAAGGTCAAATTTGCCATTCAATTCTGAAAAAGGGTGCCATTATGTTAATTTTCATCGAAACAAACAAAAACTCCATAATGCTGTTGAGCAGGTTTTTCATGCTGATTATTTTTTTTTTTTTTTAATCAGACCTAGGACCTCCCATCATCACAGGAGGGACTATTTTTTAGAGGCATCATCCGAGAACTTTATCTAAAAAGTAAGAAAGAAAAAAAAAGATTAATTTTAATTACTTTTGTATAAATCATAATTCTTATTTTTTTTATATTATGTTAGCCTGTTTTATCCAGAACAGCAAGAATATATTCTTCTTAACGAGAGGAGTTTCAAAACGCAGTCTTTACTCACGAAAATAGTACGTTATCGTCCACTGCCAAGTTTTGGGCTTAAACTTCCTTCTGCATCGCAGTGGTTTCAAACACTATACTACAACAAGAAACTACAGTCATTGGTACAATTATTCGGACAATGCTATTGTGAGAAAGAAATAAATATAACTGTTACAGTTTAAACTTTTTTTTTCAGTTCTAATTTATTTAATAAGCTTAGTATAGTATTATTACTTATTCATCATACATATTACAACTGTCGTGTCAAGCTTAGAATATTATAATAAACGAAAGTTGATAAGCTAAATTGATTGAAGCCGGACCAATATATATGTGGAGCTCAAATTTTCTAGTGTGAAACCACATTGCAGGAGTAAATAACTTGCAGAATTCATGGAGGAGCAGTTAAGTTACTCTAATAATAATGCAAATTTGTTGACATTTCTACAAACTGCCATTCATTTATCACTGCAGCCTCCCCTCGTCATCATTTCAAGATATTATATAATTGTATTTCGGCTTCACTCATGTGCACGAATTTTATACAATCCCCGCATTTATTTGCTATATGTTCTAAGAAGAAAATATTTGTCAGTATCTTTGGTGGCTGCATGAGTTAGTTCATTCCTAAGAATGTTATTATGAGCTGAGAACCACATTTTAATGTTGAAACATAAAGTTAAGTCCATGTATCAATAAACAATTACTTCATTTATATAGTCCACCTCGCCACTTTCGGTTGATTTTCAGTACTTTCTCATACTGGATATATTTAGGTACGCACCTTTTCAAATTAGTAGATCCCAACATTGGCCCGACTGTTTGTCGGCCACCAAATTCTCTGTTCTACTGCAATGCAATGTAAATGAGAATTCTCTCAAACAAAGTATTCTTGATGAAATTGGTTTCCTAGGGAAGAGGTACAAAAAGCAAAGAGAACGCTGAGGAATTGTCTAGGGCGGTCTACTCAATTAAATCTGATGCAATCGGCGCAGACAATATGCCGCCTAGATTTCTGAAGATTTTATTTCCTCTTATTCATCCATATGCATTACACATTATCAATTTTTGCCTGACTTCTTCTAATTTTCCAGCCTCCTGGAAACTAGCAAATGTGATTCCGGTAAATTAGCATCCTGTGTTTCGTGGCTAAGCTGTTGGAGAAATTAATGTGCTGACAAGTACAATGCTTTCTCACGGACCACAAGTTGTTATCTCACTGGCAGTCTGGTTTTCGTCCCCGTCAGAATTGTTAATCAGCGCTGCTAAGAGTCCCAATGACATTCGCGAAGCGCTTGATAATGGCGATGGCAGCGTTCTAGTCCTTCTAGATTTCTCAAAGGCTTTTTGATAGCATCCGCCATTATTTACTATCTAGAAAATTAGCTTCTTTTTATCATTTCTCTAAAACGGCCAACAATTTAACCGCGAGCAAAGACTGAGAGATTTCTGATACTCTTCCTCTTCTCCGAGGTGTTCCTCAGGGGTCAGTTCTTGGACCCCTCCTTTTCTGCATGTATATTAACGATCTGCAATACATCAATACATCAGTGCAGGATGTTGAAATTCAACTGTATGCGGATGACGTTCAACTTTACTGCAACAGGCCGATCGGACTTATAGAAGATTGTGTTGAGCGTATGAATTGTGATATTGATCGAATTGCAAAATGGTCCTATAACAATGATCTGATGTTAAATCCGCTAAAATCTCAGTGTATACTATTTAGCCAAACTATTTTTGACCTCGTGGATATCTCTCCCATAACGCTAAATGGCACCATCCTGCCTTTCATGAGTCAAGTCAAGAATGTGGGAGTTCGCTTAGACAGGCAAATGAAGTTATGTCAAGGATTTAATGGGCAAGGTATACGCTGGACTGCGCAGGCTCTGGCTCTCCACTAGTATATATTATCACCTAAACTTTGCTCAAAACTGGTCAAAGCTCTTTTATTACCGTACTTTATATATGGAAGTATACTTTTCCCCAAACTTGACTCACTTTGCGCAAGACGAATTGAAGTTGCGTTCAACGACTGCATTAGGTTTATTTATGGACTGTTTCGTTTTGATCACGTGGGCTCGTACAAATTGAACTTATTGGGATGTCCAATTGATCTATACTTAAAGTGAAGGGCAGTTGTTTTTCTTTATGAGCTGCGACGTGGACAACATACTCGACCACTCATGAATTCCTTTAGAATATTCCCACTTTCTCTGAAGACAGTAACGAGCTCCTGGATACAGTTATCACATTGGAGAATATGATCGCTGCGACAAAGGATCTAAGGCGACACACTTCACCTGGCTAGACGGCTTGACTCCAGAATTCTTCATACGTTTCAGAGATTTATTAATTCCTCACCTTAGTCTTCAATTCGGCGGTTGAGACACATTCAGACTATCCTTCTAGTTGGAGGAGGCATGTTATGTATTTGATTCCAAATAAGGGAGATTTGCAGAGGATGGGGAACTGGAGGCCAGTAATCCTATGCAATGTAGACTACAAAATCGTCTGCAAAGCGTTAGGGACGATACTCCGCTCAGTGAATGCTTCGGTAATATACCTGGAACAGTCCTATGTGTACTTGGTCGTATAGGCGGCCCGATATCGTCCGGAAACTGTGTAGAGATTCAGCGATTTTAATTAAGAATCAAGAACAAATTCTGGCTCCTATCTCGTTTCATCGAGGTATCAGACAGGGCTGTCCATTGTCAGGTCTGCTTTGTGATCTCTCGTTGGAGCCACTTCTGGTGAATCTTCGTCTAATGCTCGGACAATACTCAGTTCATCTACCATATTCTAATGTGAGGCCTCTTATGTTGGGGTATGCGGATGACCTTTCTATTTTCGTGACAAGAGATGAACCTTTCCGGTCTCTCGTGCTGTTTTCGAACGTATAGCGGGCGCTAAAATCGACCTTAGTAAGAGTCAAGGCTTCTGGTGTGGAAGGTGGAGATACTCCACTGAACATCCAATGGACTAATACTTGCCTGAAGTATTTAGGTGTGTATATCGTACGCGAGACTAAATCAAATAATAGCCGCATTGCTCTGGAGAAACTCTCTAGAGCTGTAAACACATGGCGCAATCGACTATTTCCATTATCCTTAATGGGAAGGTCAGTCGTGATAAACTATTTGATTACCTCGTCCATCGTTCATCTGCTAAAGTCTGAGACGTTTGATGAAGGCTTCGTAGGTCTTCTTCAAGCAAAATCGATAGACGCCTGTTGGTGTGAAAGACGATGGGTTGCTGAAAGTGCGCTCTGTCTGCCAGTCAAGATAGGTGGATTAGGTCTCACTAACTTGGTTGTGAAATCAAGGTGTCTCGAAGTGCGTGCATTCCAACGAGTGTTTTGCCAGAGAGACAACTTGATTTCTCAACTGTGGGTGAATGTACTGGCAGGGATCGGCATGGTGGAGTATTACTACCTGCTCTCTGTTCGACCACCCTATCCTCGTGACTGGCCACAGGATCTAATCTTAACAGAATCAGGCCAGCATTTCACCTTAAGTGGAATGGTCTACGGTACACGCAATTCCCGTCGATTTCAATCAGGCTTAATCCTGAATTAATAGATTCAGTGTTCAGTAATGCTCGAGCTTTTGAAGCTGGCACGCATGCATTGATAGTTCTCGGAAATATTATTGATATCTCAGGAAACTGTCGAATAAACATTAACACTTCACAACTACACGACCTGACTGCTTCTGCGCGGGAGAGATTTCGCCAACTTGGAACCAGTAATCCTGGCACTAAGTTGGAATATGGTTTCGTTCTGAAGAGACCACCTCACACACCTTTCAGCACACTTAAAACACGTGTGCTCCGTGACGTGCTTATATCCATAAGACCTCCGGAGTATGCAGGTTACAACAGATGGCGAACACACCTCGGGGTGAATATGGGCGTGATGGGAGGGATAACTTGCAGAGTAATCTAAAGTAGTAGTCTAAAGGAACTCATGCGCGGTATGTGTCAGTCGATCCACCCGAAGTGAACTGTTTGATTAGCTTTGTAATAACACTGGACAAATCTACATGTACTACATGAGAGTCGAAGATGGGAATCAGAACACCACGCACAAGCACTTAAGCGCCAATATGTTGACAGATTGAAGAGACGTTTACGTCTTGAATATCTGGCAACGAACGCGGACACATTCAACTGCACATGGCAACCACTATCGTCGGTGCAGGACGGAGCTCTTGTCTTTCGCTGGTGACAGCAGGCCACAGAATTTGCAACACTAGTACATGAGGCTTCTCCTCGCTTTGGAACCGTTGCAAGTGCTGTGGGAAGGACAAGCGCTCTGTTAGAGATGCTGAGTTAGAGGGATGATGACGGAAGTTTGTAGAGGTCTATGTTACTACAGGCTACTCCCGCGGGACTCTATAACGGTATCGGGTAAATTTTTTCGTTCGTTCGTTTCCTCATTTTTAATTCGATTTCCGTCTCGGTGTTAAATTAAAAAATGTCTGTTGAAAATGCGCTCGCTTTAGGTAACCACTTTTTATTAGATTATTTTGGAAATTTGGAACATTTTGGAAATGCCACTTACCTAATTGTCAAAATTGGGACTGGTTCTAAATTTTTGGTTATACTTTAGATGTTTTTTTCAAAATTCTTGCGTCCGTTTTTAGACTCTTTTGAGAAATTTGTTTGAATTTGTTTTACTTTTTGTGCCATTTTGTTTTACTTTTTGTGCCATTTTGTTTAGTTTAATTGTTTTACTTGTCGCTATTGACTTTTACAACTTTAGTTTAGCTAGGTGCCTTTTTTACCCTTTGTAGAGCCTTTTGCCGCCTAATTTTAAGGAATTTTAAAAAGAGCCAAAGAGCCACCAAATAAAGAGCATGTGCACACAAAAAAACATTATTAGCACGCAATGCAATGCTTGAGAATCATGCGGAATTGCGGGGTGTAGGCGCAGGTTCTGGTACTGGTGCTTGCCACCACGGTGAATGGCGGGTCATCAAAAAGCAGAGAATTTTCGTACAATTTGTGAGAGCGGGTCGTAATATCACCACCAGTCATTGGCGGGTCGCCAAAATGCAGAGTTTTCGTAAAATTTGTGAGAGCGGGTCGTAGTATTACGACGCGCCATAGAGAACTTTTCAATGTATGAGATGCGCATTCTTTCTGTTAGATATTCTTTGATATCAGTCAGTTATAATTATAAGGCCCAACATAACACGAAATTACGAAATTATCCTACCTATCTCGAGACCTGAAGTAGCTCAACTTCAACTTTAACTTCCCTTCTATTTCACTTCTACATAAGCGGGGGTAATTTTGAAACACCCTGTTTATGTATCTATGCCTTATAAAATTGAATCAATCATATAAATGTTGTTTTTGTATATTAGCAATACATGAGTGCTTTATGGAAAAACAAATTCAAAAAATCGATAAAATACTTTTTTTGTATGTTAAACTTGTTCCATAAATCCTTGTTATATACGAGTTCATCCCCATACATCTGCCGCAGTTAAGAAGTGAAAAGCAAAATAATTGTCAACAGATAACAATCTTCCACCCACTACAGAAAATCTTTTCTCGACAATGATAACGACAAGTATCAGGGCGATATTGAAAACATGGAATATGGGAACAATGCAAAAAAAAAAATCCCATGCCTCCTCTGCACAGAGTACACGAAGCCAATTTTATTTATTGCAGAGATTTTGTTCGTAAATGGAAAATTCTTGGAAAACTGTAATTCTTTCTCATTACGGAGTACACAGAGGAACTCATTTTCTGCAATAAATACCCAAAGCTTTTGAATTTTTGCATTGAAAACGAATTCAATTCTGGGAGAACGAAGCTTTTAGCGTTCTACCGAGCGCAACAAATAGGCACCATGTTCAATATAACGGAAAACTTTTATTTCGCGAATAATAATCGCTGTCACACCTTGTTTCAATTAGGTCTACATTGTGGAAATTTTTTTTGCAAAAGACCAAGTCGCACGTTACTTTCGTTTCGATTTGAAGGGAAAACATGCAACAAGCACAACTTTTCCTCTGCAATCGGTAGGAAAACGAACTTTTGTTTGTACTTTGGTAGGTAGTTTTATAGTATTAATATACGCTTTTTTGAATAAGCGATTAATATAATTGTTAATTTATTTAATTTTTAATATTGTATGGATAGACACAGTTTAGAGGCGTCAGTATGATGTTGCTTCTGCCGGACGAAATTTGTAGGAAGGATGATGGTTCATTCCTGTCCGGCTCCCTTCAAGTTTTCGTGCTGCAGATCCCGTCTAAACTGGATCATAGAAAAATATACGAAAAAGGGTTCTAAGTGATCAGGAAACATCGTTTTCACAAATTCAATTTTTTCAAGCATAGTATCAGCCCTGGTGCCATTGCTCCATTCTGTTGGCACAAAATAAGTTATCCCTTTTAGTCTTAAAAGGATATCCAATGATGCCTCCAACATAAATTTCGCAATAGTTTATCACTTTATGGGGTTGGCTTGGTTCTCCTGGATTAAAGGAGGATTTTTAGTACCCAATCAGGACTATTTTATTTATTGCCACTGAGAACAAAATTAGCCTCGGTATTCAAAAAATTCGGAATCTCCATTTATTTTCCTTAAGTTTATGAGCCATTTGAAGTTTATGTAGGAACAACTTCAAATACAGTTACAAACAGAGGGAGTCTGGTTCTTGTTGGGAATTGTCCCACAAGTTTTGAATATTTTCGGCTGAAAGTCTGGTTCTAGAAGGATCCAAATGTGCGGTCTATTTGTCTGAGAACCATTTTTTCGGTATTTCTCAGTCAAATCTTCAATTGTATTTTGATCAGGTAGACTTTGTCGTCCAAATTTTTCTCATAAATTTTTACGCCACAAATGACAGGAGGGCTTTGCATTATTTGACAATTCTGCTTGATTTCTGACACTTCAAATTTTATGAAAAGAAAATTCGGCGGGTTTGATTTAGTGATTTTGTGGAAAATAACTTAATTAAAAGTGATTTTTACTTAATAGTATTGTGATACAATACTGAAATTTTTTTTGTGAACGGGAATTTATATAATCGAGACCACGGAGTCTTGAACCGGAGTTTGTGTCGAGGGAAAGGATTTTTCAAGTAAGTTAGTGTACAATTTGATGATCAAACGAAAACGGTTCTGTTACCTATTGTGGTTGCCGAAAGCGGTAAAAATATTTTTTGAATTAATTGGGCAGAAGCCTTTGGATTTCAGGTTAATTTTTCTTGCTCAAATTTCATCAATAATGTGTCCTCGCAAGTATCTCCAACATTATTTGAACCCGATTTAGCGTTACTTCCAGTAATCAAGGCGCATCTCAAATTGAAAAGCGGTGCAAGGCCGAAGTTTGTCAAGGCTAGGACGAACCCATTTAGTTTGTTGGACAAATTTCAAGTGGAACCAAGCCGACTAGAAGAAATAGGCATATGGATACCGATAAAATTTAGCCAATGGGCCGATCCAATTGTTATCGTACCAAAGAGAGATGACGGAATTCGTATGTATATGTGGCGACTTTAAAGCCTCGGTCAATCCCTAATTAGAAACTGACCAATATCCAATTCAATTCCATTTGTACCGCACAGAAATAATGATGGTAGAGAGAAAGGGATTGGACACCCACGCATAATATTAAAAGTTGATTTTTGCATGTCCGTCCGTCTGTCGGTCTGTGCGCACGATAACTTGAGAACGCGTTCACTTAGAAAGCTGAACTTTTGTACACGGCATTTAAAAAAAAAAATAGTAAAATTAAGTTCTAAAATGAGACAAATCGGGCAACTCCTTCGTGGTGTTGCCATATAAAAATGTAGGTTTGCCAAAAAAAAATGTAGGTTGCTAAACAAAAATTTCGTTTTCCACTATATATTTGGACACTGCCGGAGAGCGCGTCGACGTAGAGAGCTGAAATTTGGTACATGGTGTTTTTATAGTAATAAAAAAAAATCAAAAATGGACTAAATCGGACAACCCCTCTTCTTGGTGTTGCCATATAAAAATGTAGGTTTTTTACATATACTTACTGTGAAAACGTTCAGTCCGACACATTTTTGTTGTACTAAAAACTTCTTCAGAATACAAAATCCTATAAAATTGTTTGTGATCATTTTTTCTGTCCGACGAACCGTTCTAGAAATATATCCGAAAAACCATTTCAAAAGTCGAACTTGCATAGATCGGTGACCTTACGAAATTTTATACGGGCATTCATTTAGGGTATAATAAGAATTAGTTTTAGACCAATTCTAGGTTTTTTACTTGTTGCACTTTAAAAAATTGGTATCTAAGAAATTCATCACAAATCAGCTGAATTTGACAATTAATTCCATCACAATTGACATAATTTCATGATTTCAACTAGAAATTTCAATAATTATGACAATTTTCTATTTGAAATAATTGCGGCGCTTACATGTAAGATGTAACTTTTCTCCTTTAAAATTTAACTAGGTATAGAATATGCCATATTACTGCTAACTTTGACACTATATCATCCAAACTGTCTCGCTTAATATTTAACATTAAAGTTGAAGCTTTTTGGATTTTAGTGGGATATTATTCTTTTCCCACAGTTTCGTTCATCAAAATTTTGTGAACAATTTTGAGGTGATTTATCATTGCTCCAGTTGATCCATTGGCATTTGTTATTTTGGATTGGCATTTCAGGCATTGTGCTTTTTTTTTTACCAGTTTCTCAAAATAATCCCAAACTTGATATTGGTCTTTTTAATGACATTTTCTAGGAATAATAAATTTTTTTTTAAATATTTTAATTCGATAAGTAAAATGTAACTTACCAAAACTTTTTATAACTATTCTATTTTCTACCTTAAATAAATTTTCATAAAATTCAAAACGAATGACAAAAAATGCATGGCTTGCACATATTTGTAAAAAATTTAAGATTTTTAAAATATTGTTAAAATGACTAGCCTATAACAGACTTACTTTAAAATTTTTTTTAAATTGATAACCGTGAGATTTTTCGCGGATATCGGATACGGTTAAGAGTACAAATAACCGCGGATACAGGATACGGATATATCCGTTTTGGAAACCCTACACAGGCTGCAGCAAGTTCCTCTACATATAGAGCTCTGAATTGGGAAACATTGCGGACCGGTGAAATGCTGAAAAATTTTAAGGCTCAAGAATTGTCCAATGAATGAAACTTCGACCAATCGGTTTTGATGTTTTATTTGAAATCTACTAACTGTTATATTAAATATATACAGAAAAAAAATAATAGTAAACTTTATATGTGGAATTAAATTAATCTACAGTTTGTCCAGTAGTTTGTTCATCATTTCCTTATATGTTTCTGCGGCCTGCCTCATCACTGCAATACTTTCGTCGTGTTGCTGCCTTCTTTCATCCCCTTCCGCATTCCTCTCTCCTTTTCTTACATTTTCCCTCGTAGCTTCCTTCTCCCTATACAACTGGAACTCTTCTAGCAACATTCTCTTAACAGGAAGTCTTCCGATCGGTTTCTCCTTCATTTTGAGATACTTCGCGATTTTCTTCCAAAATGGCTCTACTTGTGCTTGGCAGGCTTGCAGCTACAGCTACTGAGTATATAATCGGCGAAGCACCAGTTTTCTTATTATTATCTTTGACAGACGATTATTTTTTTTCCTTCTTTTTTATTGTTGAGGTTTGAACTTGCACTGATTGGCTGAATCATCAAAATCATTTCGTTTCATGCTTCGACAAATTATTTCTTAGCCAGCATCATTGTTAAATGACCAATTGTCGAATTTCTCCTTCTGCTCTTTGCAGCAATGTATTAGAAATTTAATCTCATTTTTCCGCCATATGTATGATAAACCTTTTGATACGTATAGGAGACATTGGCTTTTTTTTTTAATATACCTAGATTAGTCGAAGAATTCATAAATTTCCTTGATTCACTTACTGGTTCGGCAGAATTCAAACTATTAGGATCTTCTAGGACTCTTCCCAATTTAAACCTAGCGATTAATCTAAATCCTCAGTAAATGGGAGTCGCATTTGGGAACCTAAAACAAAACCTTATTTATAAAATAGAACTACTATTTAAAATAACTACAATTAAAATACCACCTTCAAGTTGAGCCGGAATGAACTTTTCTCCATTCAGTTCTAAAACTAAGGCTATGTTTTGAAACGCACTCCAAGTGTCCCGCAGAAAGTGTTGAAGATAACTTCAGCTTTCGAAGCTTGAAGGCCAGCTCGTGAATAGTTTGTGCAAGCACCAAACTCAGCTTTTGGTTAAACATTAGAAAAAGCTGCTGTACTTCAGTTGTCGCGCCCTTCATCACAGCAGCATTGAGTTCTTAATATCTAAACCATTTTTTGTCAACTTCCCCATAATCAATTTCGTGATATCTTCTGCGACCTTGTCTTTAGTTAGTGGGCGATTTCTCCTCTATAGTAGATTGAAATTCATTGAAATTAGTTTCAAGGAATTTACAAAATGCATAGAAAATGCAGAAAATCGTACTTATCGACCCAGCGGTCTCATCAGTATGGTTATCTCTGATCGCCTACCACACCTACCTTTCTTTTATTGTCGATAAAATCAATAAATCACTCATGAACTGAAACGGATGATATTTTCACCATGACGTATCGAAGTACTTGGGATGTTTGGTCTTTATGTGAGGGGTCCAGAGTGATATCCAGTATTATGGAGAAGTACTTGCTGTTTCTTACTTGAGCAATTATATGCTGACGGACGCGGTTATCCAGAAGGTTGATGAACTCGTGTTGGATTTCTGAGGACAAATATGCTGCTTGTCCCAAGTTGAGCCGCAGAGCATGACATCATAAAACCTAATCGTACTTGGCCAGCAATTTCACCAATTCCCAAATGTTTCTTCGGTTTCAGCTAGACCTGCTCTCGTCTTTCCTCTGAAAGCTAAATTGTGCGGCGAGCTCTACTACTATGGCTATTTGGAATTGGAACCATAGAGTCAGTTGTGGCAATTGAGCTACCTGGCCTTTTAATTAGAATTACCGGCAACTCACAATGATTTGTGGGCAAAAATTTGTAATTCACCAAAATATGCGATAAGCTCCTGTATTTTTTCCTAAAAATTTAGTGACCCCTTATTGTGAAGCCCCAGGCGGCCCATCCTAGTTGCGTCACTGCCTAGTGCTTTACACAGGGCTGCCTGTAAAAGTTCTCCGAACAATTGTTGCATAAATGAGCAGACAAAGGTATATTAGTGGTACGTTATCTCTTTTTAAACAGAAAACAAGGATATCGCTATCTGCTCGGACACGGTCAAATTACTGCCTTATTTAAGCATTTTGCAATTTGAAAATTACAAATGGAGTGTAAAATTAGCCTGAACTGAACTCATCTTTTCACTACTTGTTTCTTGGTGTGGGCTATGCCACAGTAATATCTCGGACATAAAAAAAGTGGGAGAACTTACCCGACTTGGAGCAAACTGGGAGTGTCACTCCTTCATAATCAACATTGCCAAGGATACTTTCAGCATTGCGAATTGGACTGACTGCTTGTATACAATATGCTTTGGCTCATTGACCCCAAGTGCAGAACAAACAATAAACTGTGGGGAAAACATAAATTAAACTCAAAGAGGAAACTTTTGAGGTTAAACAAGTCATGATTAGAATTCCTGGCGTCCAATATTGTCGGACACTCCTATCGAAGGGAACACCTAAACAGGATGAAATTGATTGATTGACTGAAGAGAGTGTCACACTTTCTTTGGAATTGTCCTGTAATTTCTGTAAAAAGATTTCAATCTTTCTTGCCTCCCACATCCTGGCAGACCAGTTTTAAATTCATAAAAGCATCCGACTGGGATTTATGAGCTTCTTGGCCATTGTTATTAGTCGTTTTATGGAATTTGTAGGTGACAGTCGTCGGTAGTAGGTGTTGTTCACTGCCAATTTGTCCAATCATAGATACCCATATAAAAAGCCGTCTTATTCGTCACTCAACACTTTTGTGGATGTGGAGAGGCTATATGGACTCCTGTTCCAAAAAAAATATATTTTCAAGCATGTTGCATATTGAATCATTAATTGTCAACTCTTGGCTGTACAAAAAAAAAAAACTTAATTTTGTATATGAATTTCATTATCGCCGCCATTGCGTTAATGGGTATTAGTTATGATGAAACCTGTCAGCTTATAAAAGTAAGTACTATTTCTCATTCCGTGTACGCTTAAGAAGTTAAGAGCATTGCCGTAACTTTTTCGCTACTGGAGCTCTAGATGTCAGAGCTATTGTTGTTTTATTGTTTGTCTCGAAAAGTTAAATACCTCGTGAGAATATGTTTCTTGAAAAGAATCCTATAGCGTGCTCTGAACCTAATTATTATCATCCTGATTGTTTTTTAAGTGAGAATACTGTTGCCAGCATAAATGTCACGACCATAGGCTCATAGAGTTTAAAGCCAATTATGCGTTGTCTTATACATCACCACATTTTTTTTTCGATTGACTATTGATGCAATAAAAATAATGTTCATACTTCAAAGTATATTCATAAGGATTTCCCTTAAATTGTCAAAATAATCTGCTTTACATCCAAATGTAAAATGTATGTAAATCAACGTCAATATTTTTTCACTCCCCAATAAAATAGCTTGATGTATATACTGCATTTGTTTTGAATCCTTAAATATTTACGTAGCAATTAAACAATGCCCGAAAAAACCTTAAATCACTGAAGCTTTTCGTGCAATTATAACGCAATAATTGGAAAAAATGAACGAGAGGAAAAAAATTAAACTACGAGTTTTCCGCGAATTCACTGGTGGATAGATGAAAAAAATATTTAAAAAAGTTAACAGAACGTCCATAAGTTCATGCCATGAATGCGAATTCAGTTTTGAGTCTCTATAGTATATATACAGATATGAAAGGACCATTGATGTCCGCATCCTTTCGACGTAGACCTTCATGAAGCTATTACCGTTTATAGCATTCGCCAGATTTGCACTTTTTAATTGGTTTAACTTGCCTTTAACCGTTTTTTTTTTGTCCTCATAAAATTGTTGTGAGAAAACATGACGAAAAGAGTACGAGAACCTACAGCTTAATGCAATATGCGTTCTGCGGAGACTTAATTAAAAGCGACGTCGAATTTCATTTCATTCTCAATGCATTGTCAGCCTTTCAATGTACCATTTTACCATTGTTTTAACGAGACTTACTGGTATGAAGCATGATTTTGATGCATCGGAGCCGTACCCATTTCAACATTGTCGACTTAAGCTTTTTATACAGTACAAGGATGCGTTTTGGACAATAGAATATGAAATTCTATACTCTGGAATGGGACATTGTATAAGGTCCTTAGAGAATAAACCTATACAACACGAGGTGCAGTGTAACCAACTAGCATATTGCAGGAGAATAAGCCTGAGTGTTGTAAGTTCTTGTTACACTGATAGAACTACAACTGAACAACTTAGAACAAAAGTGAAGAGTTTCTATGGCTGGTCAACTGTTTAGGAAAATGTATTGGCAGCTTGATTTCTTTCGTACCGTCTGAAGAAACGTTATACATACCCAGCGCAATATTGAAAAAAAAAGAAGGATTTAACTTCTTATGTTAAACAACGAGGCTATCGATTTTATTTCTAGAAAAGATTTAAATTATAAGCCCGGTAACGACCTTGAAAATGTTACCAAAATCAGTCTAAACACAGATTTTTTTTTATGGCTTTGTAGTTTCTTTTTGTATTTGGTGCTTGCTTTAATCGTAGAACCATAGATAAGCAGATATATGTAAGTATGTAGATGTTACTAGATCGAACACAAAAAGAGCACGATGCTATCAGTTATTATGTGGAGAAATATATGAAATGTCTTTTCATACTGAAGAGAGAAGAAAATATGAAGGTGACCACTAACACATTGAAAATCCTGTCTGGAATATGATAAAATTCTGAACAGAATTGATGATGATTGTTGAAAGTAATTCCCTGCTATTTTCCAATATATTTTATTGTGTACTACGTTTGTTCTAGGCACGTGTACTATAGAATTTCTGGCGACAGTACAGTAACGGTTTCCCAAAAATGAGAATTCTACGCATAACTACTGGCGTCCCAAGCTCGTACTTGCCCTATGCTGAGCACTATAATCTCTCCTCTCTATCTCTCTCTCTCCATCTCTCCATCTCTCTATCTCTTCTTTATCTCTCTCCCTCTCCCTCTTCTTCATCCAACTCCGGCTCTCTGTCCCTGTCTCTCTCACTCTCTCTCTATCTATCTCTCTCCCTCCCTCTCTCTCTCTATCTCTTTCTCTCTCTCTCTCTCTCTCTCTCTCTCTCTCTCTCTCTCTCTCTCTCGCTATCATTTTATAGTGCTACCTTGAGCTTTCCTATCAGGGGCCTTTTGTGAGATGTTGTTATGGTCATCGCGAAGAATTATAAAGCCGGTCCCACACAATGTGTGCATTTGTCAAATATTTGTCAATGCGTCTCACTTGACGAGGTGTGTGTAAACGAGACGCATTGCCAAATATTTGACAAATGCACACATTGTGTGGGATCGGCTTTACTGGCCAGATAGGAGCAAGGGTACCAAACTCTCTACAATATGAACTGAGTACGCTTCTGAGATAGCAAAATTCATCGATCTTTTTTACTCTGCAAGATAAATTCCATCATGCGCCATCCATGTATTTTTTTTGTGCTGTTGTTCTGTAACTTCCGACCTTGAATTACCTTTATAAGCTTTGGCATAAAAGGGTTAGTTTGTTGGAAAAAAGACACTCATCATACGGGAAAGAGGTGATCAAAGAATTTCCATTTGATTCTTCATTTAGAAGGAGGCGGGTATCTTTCGCATTGATTAGCACATCATTGATGATGATCAGAAGAAGTATAGCTGATAAAATGTAATTTTGTCTCACTCCACTCAGTACTACGAATGATTCAGACATATTTTCGAATGTGGAGCACGTAACAGTTGACTCCATGATAAGAACTATGGCGACCTATATGTAATCACGATTCATGCTGTCGAGTGCCTTTTTGAAACAAACACACATTAGACGTAAAGAAGATCTCCATTCCGCGAACTGCTCGGTAAATATATGGAGGGTATTGATGTAGTCGCTGCAAAAGAAACTCTCTCGATGTTATTCTGTAGAGCACAATTTTTACCATTAATTTGGAGATAACAAGTAAAAATAGATTCAGCTGTTGTTCTTGTAATCCTTAAGAGCGCCATTTTTTTAGGATTTCATTAATGTCGGGTGAGGTTCTAGCTCTGAACATTCTTGATTAAGTGAAAGTAGAATATCAGCTACAGCATCGAGATTCATTTTGAAAAATGTTGCCGGTATTCCGTCGATTCCCGGGATTTTTTCCTACATATGTCCATATCTCTAATACCACTGATAACCTCAAGATTAGTACAAACGCAATGTATTACAGCAGGTCAGCCGAGAAATTCCTGGAAAGATTTTTGCTCCACAGCCGATATTCTGTGGAAGCGCGACTTGGCTTGATGCAATCCAGTTAATCCAGTTTTAATGTTCTTGGAGTTGTGCAAATTATATTTTGGAAGAAATCAATTGATACCGATTGTAGGAAATAGCCTTCTTCATAGCCTGTTGACCTAGAGAGGTATGCTTTGACCAGTCATCAGAATTTTCTGGAAGTTTATATTATAAACATGCAACATATGATAACTGTATTTCTTTCCGCTATTAATTTTTGTAATTTTTCCCGTTTAGCTTTGGAAGTATTGTACGTTGCAAATCCAGTCACCCATTTATACACCGTCAATACCAAAAGAAAAGCCATCAAAATCAGCACTGTGATTGGAGTCCTCCAACGAGCTGTCTAAAAAAATTTCCGTCATTTTTCTTTTTAAAGAACACCTTAAATGAAACAAGAGTCTCCTTATTTAACAGGTATGTAGGTATGGAATTGAGTCTGGTTTCACGTCTTCTATTAAGACATAAATAGCAAATTACTGTACGAACTACTTACGTCCGTTATTTTAACTTTTCTTATTGCTCTAGTAATTTTCTAAGTAATTCTTACCCCCTTATCCCTGAATTTTGACCCCCAGAGAAATTGGCGAAATAAGTAGTTGGAATTGTTTAGAAAGATTATATAATTTTGCTTTAATAATAGGAACCTAAAAAGAGTAAATAAAATTTCAAAAATGAGCTAAATCGGGCAAACCCTTCTTGTTGTTGTCGTATAAAAATTTATGATTTTTATGTATTAAAAACGATAAGTTCCATACGATTTTATTGCCCGACGATCCGTTCTAGAAATATATGCGAAAAATCACTTCAACGATCAAACTTGCACTGATGGATGACCATACGAAATTACATAGGGGCATTCATCTGGGGTCTTACGGAGAGGGTCCCTACTCGTCATCACCGATTTCATCCAAATTCACAGTATATGTTGGGCTTGACTAGAAATGAAAGTGACGCAAGTGGGAACTCCAGATGGACAAACGAAACCGAAATATTGCATGATGTAGATAAAACCGGGGTTAAAATGAACACTTTTCGGAAAACTTTGATAATAATCATCTTGCGGGTATATTCCCAACAATTAGAACACTTTCTTTTCGTTACAATTATCTTGCCACTTACGTTAATTAGCTGCATATACTGTATCTCTCGGCCACATGCCATTTTGAATTTTTTATGATTTTTTGAAACTCTTACGAGATTCGTACAGCAGCGGATTACAGAGTGGTAGCCCGTGGCGGATTACTTATAAGTATATTATTATAATAAAAAAAATACCAAAATAAATATTTTTCCGGGGTGAGGGAATTTATTTTACATTCCAATATCTGTGTAGAATATTCGTACAAAATCTCATCGAAATCGGTGTCAAAAGTTCATGCATTATACTAACGGGAAAAGGGTCTCATTTCTTCAATTTTTGTGTTCTGAGGAAAGTGGAGTAAATATTATTCGATTTTCAAAATTCCTTTTGATAGTTTTTTTTTCGATTTTTTTCTGATTTTTTGAACATATTTTCCCTCCTCTTCTGATTAAGTTGCTAAATTTAATTTTCGACGGACAAAATTCTGCCGGAAATTTTTGAAATTGAGGAAAAAAAACAAAACAAAAAACGACTTCATGGAATCTTATGTAGCAGAACGATTCGGACTGTAGAAATCAGTTATGAAGTGTATAGTCGAAGTAATTCACCCAAATAGACCTAATTCCTCGAAATCAAGATAAATTAAAAGGCGGTCATTAAATTAAAAATACAACAAAAAGTAAACCAAAATTTATATAGAAAAGATCATTATCATAGAAATATCAAACCCTCGCCGATGCCACAGAGCTTGGAAAAAAAAAATAATGAGTTTTTTGCATAAACGCGAATCTCTCCAACATAATCTTAAATTATGGAATGCCATTCAAAAGTGCGGCAAGTTCATAAAATCCAATCTTCTAAAAATATGCGTTCCTATCAGCCTTAGTAGCCGTATTTTTCTAAGAGTGATGTTGAAATCTTTAAAAATGAATATCTTCCGCACGTACGCTCAGCCTATTGCGAATGGCCGCCGGATAAAGTTTTAGTTGCGAGATGGCCCCATAATGAAAACAGGCCTCACTTGGAATTCAGCTCAAAGCTCGTCAGATTCCACTTATACGAATACTTGCGGCTAAAAGGCGTATATCAAAATAGCGTGCACGTAAACTTTGAGATGTGAAGTAGAGCCAAGAACATATTTCTCTAAATTCAGGAATGCCCTTATTGCCATTTTTCGTCATTGTACTATGTGCAGAATACGAAATGTGCCAAAAGCATCGTTTCCATTGCCTAGCATTCTGCACACCGCAGGTTAGATCTATGTACTCTATTCAGTGCCGAAATCACCTCGAAAAGCCTTTTTCCGAGCATGTTTTTGCGTGGCGAAATTTTCCTTTCTCCCCATATATTCTATAGCTATGCGTGCTCCATTTCGCCATCAGTCGCCACCACCTTACACTGAAATCCTGGATGTATTTTTTTTATTTTTTTTTATTTTTGTAGAAATATTCCTGGCATTTGCTACTATATATACGTACATCCTTTCTGGCTAGTATAAAGACAAAAGTTGGGGAGAAATTTACCATTTTGGCGTGAATTATTTCACCTTTTACTGTGCTCAACGAGTGCCGGAGCCTGGAGTGGAGACGTTTTCTCCCTCGAGTACTGGGACAGGAGGCTCCTTGTTTTCTTCTGTTTTATCATTTACCTTCCTGTTGTATGTGTGTGTATGTATATATATACACCTTCATCCATATATAGATATTCGCGGTCTGTGGTATCTTCTGTCCCAGCTAAATCATCATTTGGCTGTGCTTCGTTTATTCAGTAACGCATTTTACGTTTCTCTGGGTTAACTCTCCCCAGTTTTGTCTATTGGGATCCACAGAAATTTGTCCTCACAGTTGGACTATCTGCCGGCTTTCTCAACCATCAGGACCAAGAAAAAAGATGGCATAAATATTTTTAAGGATTACATTAAAGAGATTTTCTATTTTAAGGAAACACGATGGGATTTGCTGCAGCTGTACATATAGACATTTTTAGAGATATTATAAAATATGCTTTGAGCTGCGGGAATATTGTGGTATTTATTCAGATGCGTTTGAGCGGATAAGGATTATCAAAATGAGACTGGTTCATTGTTGGGTTGTGCTTTCATTATTCTTTTGTTTTGTGATTTGCTTTGATAAAAATGTCAATATTGCCTCATAATGGATTTATTTGTTTCGTCAACTATGGATTGGTTTTAAATGAAGGGGGAATACATGGTTAAAATTGTTGGTGGTAATTTTATGTGTATGTTTAAGTATGTAGATCCATTCGAAATGTCAGATATTATAATATTTGTATGTGTAAATAAATTGATAATGGAAAAGTATAAAACTAATTACATACATCTATAAAAATAGCGGAAAGCCTCGCAGGTTTAGAAATGCATAACTAAAAAAAAAAAACATGGATTATGAATTAAACATTATTACACCGTATAGTTTTTTCAGGTTCGTTCCTCATTTTAAGAAACTTGACTATAGAAAACTTGACTATCAAAAAACCATATCTCAAGAACGGAGCAACCGATTCAAATGCCAAATGGAATTAAGTGTTTTTTTTATTTTTCACAAAAAATACGGGTACACACCGAACAAAACCTTCTTCCCCCACCCCCTTTGTTAATAATAGATGTTACGTTGCGGCCAGCCAGGCTTCCAAAATGTGTTTTCGTCTCTTGAGTACATCCTGACACCACAGAACACGAGATTATTAAACACATTTCATCCCGTGTCGACACTCCGAGCTCTTTGATTGCTTGCCAAAAGTTAACTGTTCGACATGCTCTCATTTCTGCGTCCTTTAGAATTCTAGTTCCGGAATATCTGTTTCAGGCGGTGCTTTCTCCTGATATATAGCCCTACAATTCCATTGTGCGTGAATTTATTCCTAAGGGATGCTCTGGATCTTCTGCTAAGGCGAAATCTCTGTCTACTACGCCAACGTAACTGGCCTTTGCTCCAAGACGGCTCGGCTTTTTACAAATTCAACGAATTTCTGTTTCGATGTGGTCTGCTTGACCGAGTCATGGTTGTGTGGGAAGATCGCAAATGAAGTCCTTTTTGGTTCCGAGTTCTTGTTGTTTCCCCGTGGCCGCCATCGTCTGTCTCTGGATGCTCCTGTTGGAGGTGGACCTTCCATGCATTATGGTTGATTTTCTTGATTCCGGCGATCTGGAGTTTATATGTGTGGCTCTCAGGCTTTCACACAAAACCGTATATATTGCTACAGTTTATATTCCTCCATGTCCATCTACTGAAATATTGGACTTGTTGGCTTCATATATCGATAGGCTTAATGAAATTTTGGTGCCTGCCGACAAATTATTACTTTTTGGTGATTTTAATTTGCCTAATGTGAGCTTGCTGCCCTCTTTTTGGCGATTCCTCAACATGCCATATCTTTTATTAACAACATTATTCTTCATTTTTCTTCAGGCCTAATGCAGTCTAGCGGCATAACTAATGACTCTGGAAGATCTCTTGACTTGGGATTTTCTTCCGATCTCAATGGAACTATCGTCAAACGTTGTTTAATTCCTATGGTTTTTGAAACATGTTATCATCCAGCACTACATATAGTTTTGTTTTTTGATCCTGTAACTTCATCATCTAATGCTTCTAGTAACTAACTGATATTAATTAAATAAATGAATGGCTATCCGCTTGCGACTGGACTAGTATTCTGGGGGAACGTGATTTCTTTGATTATTCCCTTGCACCAGAAGGGTAATAAGTGCGACATTTCTAACTACAGACCCGTCGGTAATTTATTTTGTATTGGTAAGATATTTGAAGCCCTGGTTTGCGATGTTTTGTACTTCCACAACAAGCCTTCCCTGCGCTCCCTCAAGTATGGTTTTATGAAAGGTAAATCTACTATGACTAATTTGTTAGAGTTTACTAATTTCTGCAATTCTGCTATTGAAAGCGGAAAGCAAGTTGATTGCATTTAGATGGATTTTAGTAAAGCTTTTGACCGAATCAATCATGAAATCTTGATTCATAAGTTGACTTTTCTTGGTTCTCTTTCTGTCTCTGTCAATTGGCTTCGTTCTTATTTATCGGATCGTACGCAGCGAATTATATTTCGCGAAGCTCTTTCTGACGTAATAGATAAGACTTCTGGTGTTCCTCAAGGCAGCCTTCTCAGATCACTCCTTTTTATTGTTTTCATTAATGATGTATCTTTTATTTTGACTAATTCAAGAATACTTTGCTATGCTAACCCTGCCAAAATCTTCCGAATGGTTTCTAATAAGAACGGGTGTGGAATTCTATATTTGCACTTAGACACCTTTCATAAATGATGTGCTATTAACTGTCTTCCTCTCAACATCAACAGATGTACTGCTGGAGGCCATTGAACTTCAATTATGCGTTATATAGATGCTTATTAAGTAGACTTGACAAAACCAAAAATTTGGGTGTGTTCCTTAATACACGTCTTTCATTCGAAGATCATATTAATACAATCGTTGCCATGGCTAATGCTACTCTGGGGTTTGTAAAGAGATGGTAAAAAGAGTTTTATGATTCATGCATAACGAAGTGGAGATTCGCTCGTTTTGCCCTGCGTCTACTTCATTGGGATAACCCTATTATTCTACCTCGATATGTTGATAGGCTTAAACTCTTTCCATTGGATTCTCTATAAAATAGGCGAAAAGCTTCTAGAGGCGATAAATACCCCTGAGCTCTTAAAAGCTTTCAATATATCTATTCTTGTGCGCTCCTTGAGGAACCACAACTTCTTCATCGTTCGTCAGTATAGTTCGAAATATGGTTTGCACGGACCCCGATTTCATCAATGTCTCGTCTCTTTAACAATCAGTTTGATTGCATTGACTTTAATCTTTCAAGAAGTCAAATAAGAGATCAGCTTAGGTAAAGTTATTTTTCATTTTATTACTATTGTTAAGTATACTTTTTTTCTTTTGTTTTGTAGGTATAATTAGTAATGAGATCCTTGATGAAGTTCTAAAATAGTATTTTGATCGAAAAAATATTATTACTTATTGTTGAAATTGGGGATCTGCAAATTTTTTTGTTTTTGTATTTCTATGTTGGAACCAAAAACTTACCTACCTATTGCTGTGCGAAAAATTGTGGTGGTGCTCGCCCTCGTTTTGGAGATATAATAATATTAATAATATTTATTCAGTTAAAGAGCACAAGTGAGAGCAATGATCATTGATTTGCGCATATTTCTAATAAAAACTACAGGAAAATTGACTTCGAAGAAGTAAAATAAAAAATAAAATAAAAGTGATATAGAAATACAATAAAAAATGAAAATAAAATTTAAAATTAACAATAAAGTAAGTAAAGCATAATAGTAATAAGAAGGACATAGAAATTGCTAAATCAAGAAAAAATAAAATAAAAAGGAAAGCAAATAAGATGAGGTAAAATAATACTAGTAGCTAGAGATATGAGAATTCGTAGATACATAGAATTAGAATTATGAAATAATAGAAAACTTTTAAAGAAGTGAAAATATTTGAATTGAAGTAAATTAGAAATAAATATTAAACTAAATTAAACTAAGTAAGGCAAATAACAATAATAAAAAAAAATAAAAATAAAATAATAATTACATGCTAGATAAATGTTGAAATTATAATCTTTGGAAACTATCAGGGCACTAGGTAGATCTTATTTCAATGGGCAGATTATTCAAGAGTTGAACACCATAGACGAAAAATGCGGATGCAAGGAATTTTACATTTTACTTAACTATGCGAAATATAATGAGATAAGATAGCTCTGAAAAACTTAGACAATTGGTCACGTCGACCGATGCCGTAAATATACCTAGCACACGAGTTATATGCTAAATTTATTTTATCACGATATCTGCCACTTAAATTGTTGTGAGAACATATCAACATGATTTTTAAAAATAGCAATAACTTGCGATTTTGATGGATTCATCTTAAGATATTTAAATCTAGCCCAAGATTCAATAGCTTCCAAGTCCATATTAACTTTGTTTCTGCTACTATGGAGATTAATTAAGTTTGAGGATAGACACATTTGGACATCATCAGCAAATAATTTGAGAGAGCATTGACAAGTTACCTCAGTTAGATCGCTTATATATAAACAAAATAACAAACATTTTTTGACCATCTTAGCACAAGCTCGCTCTAGTGACACGTTTAGTAAATAAACAGTCAACAATACATGCATTTCATCACTTAGTCGGTGATAGTATTAGTATGTTAAACTAAACATAAACCAAACACCATATGAAATTTCATGCAATGCAACATTGAACAGAAAATTTTTTAAGAAAATTAAATAGAACAAAGAAATTAACTTTTTTTTAAAACATTCATAAAAACGTCAAAAATAAAACGCTCACCCATATTATTAACAACAATGCACATGCGATTAATAGGTTCGTACATGCTAAGCTTAGACCTTGAGGAGTGAGCATGCAGAAGGGGTAGCCTTCTTAAATTGTGCCTATACTGAGAAAAAAACACGGATAAAATCAAAGATTTTCAATATATAAACAAGCATTTTTACACATAACTTTTAGCCAAAAGTGCAGTGCTTTTATTTTAAATTAAGGAAAATACTTGTTTTTACAGGGAAGATGAAACGTTAAATTAAAAACTTTCCCATTTTGATTTCATATTTTAATAGCGGAGTCAATAATGAATTACATTTCAATTCAAAAGGAACCCACTTTTAATATAAAGAATTTAGTTTTTAAAACAAAATGAAGTGGACCTTATTTTAAAGTTTTTGAAATTTTATTTTGGTGTGTAAAAACGTAAAAACAAATACTTGTACGATTTAGAAACAAATTTTCAACGACTTTAATATTCTAAAGGCAGTTATTTTGAATACAAATCTTTGTTCCAAAAATTACAAACTTTTATTTCAAAAGTACTAATGGAGATTTTCAGGACTGCAAAATGAAGGTACTAATCATACAAAATTTTGCGTGGTCATAATATAAAGTTCCAAATAAAAAGAATATTTACTTTCACTTACTCCTTTTTATTATTCTTCATATTTAATTTAATTATATTATTATAGTATATTTAGTTAAAGTTGTAACCGATTTTATCTGTTTCTAGTACAGTCATTAATTAAGTTCTTAATTATAGTATTTCTTCAACCTGACTATTTCTCTAGAATCTGTTCGACAAAACTTTTCAATAGGCGGACCGTCAAAATCGCTTAAATTGACAATTTTTCTTACTACAGGCAATTTAATCTCATAAGTCTCAAAATGAGCTTCATATTTAGTTTCAAACTCTTGAGCAATAACAAAACATTTACCATTGTTTAAAATCAATTCTAAAATTTCATACAAATGTACTGTTTCGTTTTCACTCTTACTTATAGTAATATAATTCTTTTTTCTATATATAGTGCCCCTAAAAGTTACACAATCCATATAAAAAATTTCACCTTGAGGTAAATTTAAATAAGAATAGTTAAGATCTTTTTCTTGTGCGTCATTTGGAGTAAGCTTTTTCCTGTGGCTAGTACAATAATCAATTGTCAAATGAACTAAGTCTGGTGATTTTCATTAGTAAGTTTTCTAGTGTTATTGTATTCATTTAATATTATTTGGCCTTTTTTATACTTTCCCTTAAAGGAATTATCAAATCTTGTGTACTCACAAATTTAAAGTTGTCCCCTGCACTTGAAGATGACGGACCACTAATAATGAAACCTTTTAATATTTTATGAATTCAGATAAGTGTTAAATTTTACATAGAGTCTTGACTACTAAAAGTTGGCAACAAAGGCGATAAAGACGTTGAATACGCAGTAGGTACACTTGTTAGAAATTCAATACATTTCGTTACTGAACTGTTGAGTGGAAGTGTTGATGCTTCCTCAGAATTTAGTGGACTTCCCTAAAATGAAAAGTAATTGATAATACTTAACTTCCAAATAAATAAGTTACCATAAGTGTTCGCCATTCCTTAAAATTCGCTGTAAATATTATTTGCTGTCCAAAACTAATATTTCCACTTAAAAAAAGTGCGGGTATATCGCTTAATTTCAACAAATGCAAGACTTTAAAAGTGATTTCTTGTTTCGATAGAAATCGACATATGTACATCTGATGACAGACCCCACAATGTGAACAGTTGATTTTAATTAAGTTCACTTTGAGTCACCTGATTTTGAGTTTCAGGTAAAATTTAAAAATAAATTGGGCTCAAGATTTCATTTTGATTGTCCTAAGTAATGTCAACTCTCTGGTTATCACTTTGGAAACTGGAAACAGTTAATTCTTCTTGAGTTTCGTGATGAAATATTGTTTCTTCTGAGTAAGCAGACATCGTATCAATAATAATTACAAGATAAAATTAAAAAAAAAATTAACAGGCGTCCAGTTAATATTTACAAGAGAAGGCATATTTATAACATCCGGATGAATTGACAGAGGTTAAAAATTGTTCAGTTTTTGTGTACTTGGAACTAATATTGATATCACTAGAATACTTTTAATATTTCACTGTAAAATCATTAAATTACTCAGTAGACTAATTAATTCTTTTACATAACAATTTTATCGGACAGAAAAAATGCTGACGTCCACCTACTTTCGATGAGATCACCACATTGAAGAATGCAAAATGCATAGGATGCCGGGAAAGTCATAAAATTAAAACGCATTTCATTTGCTTTAAAAGCTTGGTGCACTTTGAAACAAAACTTCAAAATTTTTGCAGAAACTGTTAAATCATTTTATTTCAAAATGTATATTGACACTTTCAATTAAATGATCACCAATTTTAAAATGAACATTTAACATTTTCTTATTAAGTTTCCTCACCTTTGCTTTTATTAATAAAAGCAAACCATTTCAAATGAAAATTGCACATTATTAAACTAAAAGTATAATGAACCTTTTTCAAGTAAGATTTTCTGATCTTTTATAACAAGGAATGAGTTATAAATACGAAAATTCTTAAAACAAAATCTTTCATATTCATATTAAAGTTTTTTCCCACCTTTTAAAATAACTACGATGACTTTTTGATTAAAATAAGTGACTTTTTTCTCAGTTATCACGAAAAGAGAATTTGTCAAGTAACAACGGACAGTCAATATTCGAGTTTAAGAGTTGATGCACAAAACTTACATCGGCAACTATGCGACTTTTCTAAAGCGAGTGCATATTTATAAGCTTTAAGCGAATGAATGAATTAATGAATTATTCCAGGGTAGGTGCCTGAGAGCAAATCGTAGGAAGTTCCGTTGAACAGAACGAGAATGGTCAATGGTTGTACCGTCTCCGTGGTCTCCATACCTGGCTAACGAATTCAAGAAATAGTCTCACAAAACTAGTGTACAAACGCAGTGTAATGGTGGGATTTGAGAACGCTCGAGACCAACGTTTTACAAAGCCCAGCACAGAACTACTCTTATATGGGAGACAAGGTCAATCTTTGGTCACATTTGACACCCAAGTCACAGACAGAACTATTACGACGAATCGAGAAATCCGATAACCCATAATCATAAGTGATTGGTGTCTGATTCCTATGGAAAGTCATAACCTCACATTTGTCGATATTGAGTACCAAATTATTGCTCTCGCACCAATTCTAAAATTTGTGGAGGTCACCCCGTACCTGTTCACAATCGTTAACAGACTTAATCTGAGCGAAAAGTTTAATATCGTCAGCATAAATTAAGACTTTGCAGTATTTCACAACAGAGATAATGTCGTCAATAGATAGAATAAAGAACAACGCGCCCAAATGACTCCCTTGAGGTACGCCCGACGATGTTTTCAAGGTGGAATGCCGGAAATAGATTTGCTATGTTCTGTTATCTAAATATGACTCCGGCCAGGAATGTTTGGGGAAACCCATACTTTCAATTTTAAAGAGTATCACGGAGTGAGATAACTTGTCGAAGGCTTTACTAGAGTGTGTATAAATACAGTCTGTGTGATAGCCTTTTGCCTATCCGCCAATTGTATCTGAGACAAATTCTAACAAGTTCGTGATTGTAGATCTGCCCGAAATAAACCCATGTTGGTTTGAAGAGAGCAAATTCTTACAGGAAATTGATAGCTGAGAGTAAATGGTTCAGATAATTTGTGCATGGAAGATAATTTTCCAATAGGCCTATAGTTGGAAATTTCACTTTTACTACCTTTTTTGTGGATGAATGTATGATAAAAGAGTTTTTCCATAGTTGAGGGAAACAACCACTGTCGAGCGATTTGTCGAAAATAATTCTCAGCGGGGCTTCTAGGGAGAGGCAACATGACTTCAAATAGGCATAAGGAATCCCATCGAGACCCGTTGTGAAGTCACTTGAAAGCCCATTAATATGATCAAGTAAATCCTCTTATGTAATTGTAGGGATAGTGAATGAAACGTTCTGGGAGCCGTTCATATGACTAAAGTTGCTATTTCGAGGTTGGAAATTTGACGAGGAAAATGCATTGTTAAAAAATGTTGCAAATTTCAAACAAAATATCACTAGCAGAATCTTTGTACGTCGCGTAAAAAAAAGTATAAATATTGCTTGGGTTATGTACATATGTTATATGTATGTAAATATTTCAAAAATTTCGACAAACTTAATTTCATTCCTGAAATTAAAAAAAAAAAAAAATCGGATCCTACATCCAATCCGAACAAAAGTAAGTAAGTATAGGTAATCCTTCTCAAATCTATGAAAATTATGAAATGTCATGAATTTTATATCTTGCGGCCAGACACTAGCTATGATCCCGGTACCTATCACATATAGAGCCACCACCCATCCATTAAACGAATTCAAAGCAAAGCTCTTGTATTAAAATTCGATTTATGATTTTGCCGACAACATAAAAGATAGAGCCAAAATCCAAAAAATTGAATAACACCATTGGCATTGCAGCATTGGTTCATTTTGTCTGGCTCCCGGATTTGTGTAAAACCATGAAGCTGTGCCGTCGCTTAATTTGGAGCCTTTTCTGCCACAAATGTTCATGACGACACACAGTTCGGAAATCCACTGGAAAGTAATTAAAAATTTTCACATGCCTGGAATAGTGGTATGAAGAAGAGGCACGTAAATGCATATAGGTATGTGTTATGCATATATGAATGTGCATGGAAATTCCCGAAGATAAATCTCCGACAGGACTTCGGTATGGAGCCAAGTATTTGTACATAGAATTACTGCTACTACATACATAAATACATACATATATGCATATCAGATGTGCATGACTGGCTATACATATACACAAGCCTCCGTCTGCAAATTTAAATGAAACTTTTGAGGTGAAAACATTTCTTTCGCCTTTTAGTCAATTGTAGATTTTTCGATGGTATCAAGTTCAAGGCAAAAATCTTGTTGCAATGTTTTGAAAGCCGTCCAAAGTACCTACTATTTTTATTTAAATGTCTGGTGTCGGCCCCGGAAAAGAAGGAAGTTCATGAACCTTATCAGATTCTATTGTCACTAGGCAGAGGAACAAACTTTCTTTATGTCTAAGAAACGGAAATAAACACAATATTGTCTGCCAGCACAATCTTGTCCAGAGACTTCGTAAAAAAAAAGCACATAAAATTCTCAAGTTTTATATGGACATGTGTACTGGGTAACTTTGACAGTATGGCGAGAGTTTATCTACGAAAAAAATTCACTTTGGCAGTAGACTTATTGAAAGCCTTCGACTAAAGTACTTAAGGAAGTTATAAATAGTCCCCTTGGGTGGACATATGCATTCCCATAAATTACGCTCTTTATTGTCACCCGATGACGGTTCGAAATTTTCTCCATTATCAAGACATAGTCGTTGTCTACCGCAGCTCATCGTTCTCTACTTGGCAAAAGTTGTAAATGTGATTTATGGATTTTTGCTGGACGACAATATCCGCCAACGCCACCCACCCCCGCCGAAAACCCATTCGAAAAAATTACGAGAACAGATTGATTGTTATGGAGATTTTCGATGTATTTCAGTGGAGCCCAGGAACAGATTATTATATATGTACGTCTTATTGATATTGAAATAGAATCTTTTATCTTAACATTGTAATTTAAAAGCTTTATTATTTACAAAAATGGCATTAAATGTTGTCGTAAGTTTTATCTCTTATCTATCTAGCGCTATGGGAATTCGATAAGAAAGAAAAATAGTGATCCTATCTTTTTATGACCGAACTACTTTTCTGCAGGTCAGATTGCAATAGTGAATAGGTCTACAAAAGTCATAAAGAAAATTTATATTTTCGTTTTATTATTTAAAACAAATTCTGCACCTACTGGCTACTACTACTACTTTTGTGAACACATCCTAGTTTTATCAGGACCAACATCTTGACAATTTTGATTTATTTCCACACTAAAACTTTGTTCTAATCAAACTTAACTGAAGCTGTGATAAGTTTTATTTTATGTTTATTATTTTATTTTATTGGAAAAGTTGAGACCAGATAGTAGACAAACAGTCTGCTAACATCCATCGCATAGAATAACAATGATAATGAGTGAAGAAGAAAAAAACATTGTAGTATCAAATACAAACAAATATTTTCCAAGGCAAAAGAAAATTCAAATCTGACTGATAAAATAAAGTAAGAACTATAAAAGAGGTGATATTCGTAATTATTTACTCAGCATGCGTAGTGAGAGAGAAAATATCCATATCCATGTGTCGACTAAGATTTCGTCTCCTATGTGCGTTTTCCGCCATCTTGAAGAAATTGTAAATTGAGGTTTTTCGCATTAATCTGGCTCCCAGTCGTGATACGAAAATTACAATGCTATACGTTTTTTTCAGGAATACAACTTAAAGACTCGATAACTGAAACATATGTTAATAGATCGTAAAATGTTGGATATCGTTAAAATGATGAAATGTCTTCTTTGAAACAAGTGATCAAGTTAGATCCTATGTGATATTCTTGAAGGGGCTTTTTAGTAAGTGACTACGCTCCCTGTGAAAAACGAAAATGTTCAAACATAAATTTGATGGCAAAGGAGTTATTTTAGAGGAGTCTAGAGTAAAATTGTGGTCAGGACACCCCAAGGAATCCATTGGCATACCCCTTTCTGAACACTCTGGATTTTATCAATACCTACGAGAGATATTTTTTTTTTATCAATAGAAATTGCGATTTGTAGCTCGTAATTTTCGATTTTATAGCTCGTGCTCGTTAAGCCGCCATCGGGAAAACATGCGATCAGCCACACTTAGACCATCGATGGTGTATGGGACCCTACCTGGAAAATACTCCTCAAATTAAGAGGTTGCGTTGAAATCATCCACTAGACATAATAAACTGCAATAGGTTCAGTAACTCCTTGTATGCTAATTCCACTAATTTGGAGAAAACATATACCAAGCGTATTCCTTCGACGCTGAGCGAGGTTAGAGCATTCACACAGCAGTTTGTGAACGACCTCAAGCTCTTCTTCATCCATAAAGCTTCATTGTTTGCAAAACAGGTTCCACAGGTTACGGTTCCTCCTTAGCAAAGTTTCTGCAACTATCTTGAAATCACGCATGTGATTAGTTCGCCCCATCTGCGATTAGCCAGCTTACAGGCCTGTAAATCCCACCTATAGATTCCTCCACTAGGTATATATTAAAGCAGGACCCTTTTCGACCAAAGCATCAGCTGCCTCGTTTCCTGGGGCAAGATGTTATAACTTCGAAAGATTCGACGTTCGACAATTTATCGATAGTCGGTATGTTGTAACACTTTCGACAGGCGATAAATGCGATAGATTATCACTGAGTTTTGCTGAGAGTGATAGTACAAGCGAAGATTAAAAAATGTATGTAAAATTAAAGAAATTAGATTTAAATGGTAATTTTTTTTTAATTTATTCAATATAAATGATTTTATATATTAATTATACAGATTCTTCAAACTGAAGCTATAAAACTTGTAAGAATATTTCTTGAATCCAAAAATTAATAAGGCAATACATTTTGTTAGGCATATCCATAACATAACACCGCTGCCTTAAAAATTTTAATAATTTCTTTGTCATTTTTGTTATCCTCCACAAATAAAGCCACTGCGCCTGAAAAATTCATAAATTCCAATTTTATTATTATTAAAATTTATCAACAACTAGAAAAAGAATCTATAAATGTCATTTGTGCTAGGGAAAAAAATTCGGAAATAATTTCGAAACAAGCAAAATCGCCTGTCGAACGAAAATCTTATAACATACCGCCAGATCGAAATCTTCGCTTCGATGATCGCTTTCGATGCGAAGTTATAACATGTCGCCACTGGTATGTCACTGTGCCCAGTCACCCAGCAGAGAATAACTGTTGTTAGTAGCAAGTTTCCAGAGCTCACTGCGACATCGTTGAACTAGGTGCTCGAGCTCAGAGCTTTAATTGCAGCCTGTGGCTATCAATACAAATCCTAATAACTTGATCACTAAGTAAATTATAGGTTATTTCCAGCAGCTTAGCTGCTTTACTGATAGCTACAAGCTCCGCTTGGTGCACACTACAGTATTCCGGATGGATGGCGGTATGATTCTTGTATAGACTGCTCAAGACACGACTCTAGTATCCTGCTGTGGACTCTAGTATTCTGCTGTGATCAAATTCTACTGTTATCCAGTAACCCCACTCTCTTAGTAGTCCAGGAACTTTTTGTAGCTATACAGTTGGTGTTATACGAATAGCACCTATAGCCAGCTCTCTGTATTTTAGTAAGACTTTTAAAGTGAATAGCTTTTTCTAGAAGATTGTACCAGATCAAGATTCCATAGGGGAGGATAGGTCTTACAAAAGCAGTGTACATCCAGTGCACGTTGCGAGGGTGTATACTCCATCTCTTGCCAATATTTTTTTTGCCGACGTAAAGTGCAATGGCCACCTTTTCTACGCGCTAATTCACATTTATCCTCCAACTTAATTTGCAATCGAGTATCATTTGGCCTAGCTTTTAAATTCAAGAGTAATGTTACTAAGTTTTGAGCAAGAAAAAGTCTCTTCTCAGTGTAAAGTCTTAAGGCTTTGTGGGGTTAAGCCCCAGACCACAGCTTATAGCCCAGCTGAGAAGCTTTTGCAACGCTCCTTGGGTTACTTCGCTGATCAAAGGTTTCTTAGTATATTACATTTATAACTTTGGTTATTATACATAAAATTATTTTTTATATTCCAATATACATCAGCTCTCACATTAAATTATAATCATAATGAAAATTTTATTTGAATTTTCTGCACCCACACATTCCCCTTGTACTTGCATGAGTTTCAATAGTTCAGATGGTGTCGGTTCGGCTGTTTTTGTTATGTTTCCAATCCAAGATCTGTGTGAGGGTTGGCGCCCTTCCTCTGGATAGTAGTAATGGGTTAAACCTATTTTTCTGACTGATTTTCCGATGCGCGCTGGAATCATAGGGCGTTGATAGATTTTGATTTAGATGTTCTACTATGGACGTCAAAACGACTTTTTCTAGTTTGAACAATTCCACCGATGTTATATATACTTTTCAAGAGTGTTGGTAAATCCTCATTTGTCAATTTTGAAAACAGACGGTGTAGTATCGCAACCGCTAAAAGCATGAAGGATAAGTATGTTATCGAGTATAGATTTATCGTGTTTAATACTGCGCGTGAAGAGTAAGTCGTTGTTGGTGTATTTCTATTTGTCGTGCTATGGATGTTCCCCGCGCTCGTCTTTTGAAGATTCATGAAGTATTTAATTCTCATATTTTTTGTAGCACGTGCTGTGAACACTCACTGAATCCACAGTTTCTAGCATACACTGATGTGGATTACGTCCTCTCCTCATACTCGCCGTTAAAAAAAGTCTGAAAAGCTTTTTTCTTGGCCTTGTAATCGCCGTAGATCAAGCTGTTCTTGAAAATTAGACAATCAGTCATTTTCACAAAGTATTGGCTCTATGCGAGTATCCTAACAACACCTGCTCGTCTAAAGCTTGTAAAGACGCCACTCATGCTATACTTTACACATTGTAGTACGATTTACCCTAAGCTTGATTCTTTTGTGTGCCCGCAAAGTGGAGGTTGCCTTCAATGATTGCGTTCGATTTGTATTTGATCTTCGCAGGTTTGATCATTCATGTTTCCCCTCTTCGGACAAGATTGTTTGCGTGTCCTCTGACTTCTTACCTTCAGCGTAGGTCATTGATATTCATCTTTAATCTTCTAAGTCAGGCAAATCAGAGTATCGCAGAGAACTCTTCAATTTCGCAACATCTGAACACAATAGGAATATAATAACTCCTCGTTTTTATAAGACGATTATGGAAAATTCGTATCTTGTACAGATCTCACGCCTATGGAATAATCTCCCTATGAATATCCAAACTGCCAACTCCTTGATCGCATTCAAGAGGCTCATTAGTTTACAAATAGTATAGTTGTTGATATTCGTTCCTTTAAATTTTTGCCATATATTTTTACATATCTTCTTAGCAGCTGAAAGTAAATTCTAGTTGACCTTTCTTAGCGCACTTACAAAGATTCTGTAATCTTGATAGTTTGATTTATCTTTCTTTCTTTCTTTTTCTGTTTTCTTCTGAATTCGCATAGTTTAGTTTATAATGTTGAATTGTTTTTCTTTTATTTTTCCTTAAATTATGTATTTAGAACCGTATTTACTACTCATTGTACAAAAAAAGATGTCTAATCGTGTGTACGACTGGAATAAATGATATGATATGATATGATATTTGTTCCGATACCCGTCTGTTCGCTCTGAAATGCTACCACAAAGATCATATGCTCGCTGGAAACAATATAAAATGGTCTGACCTCTGACCCTCCTGCAATCCAATGACGTGCCACCAGAGTGTGTGACTTACTGACTAGCCTGATGTACCTACGTTGCGAAAGAAGAATAAACAGAAAAAAGCTAGAATTGGTCTAAGATCAATTCTTACGATACCCTAGATGGATGGATGGATGGATTTAATAGAGGTTAACAAGGCCCATCGTTCACCCTCCAGACCCATGGGCATAGGTTCGATCCAGACGCTCTTATAAACCATAAAATTGGCTCCCAACCCTCCCTACCGGCTTCATGCAATTCATCCAGGAGGTGTGAGCTAAGAAATCTATAACGTTTTCCGGAGAGAGCCGGACAGTGACAAATATAGTGAGTCACCGTTTCGGATTCTCTCTCCATCACTAAAACCTATCCTATGTAGGTGCCCCCTGACAGAACAGTGTCCAGTAAGAATAGACACCAGAATTTTCAGGGTAGGCTTGCTCAGTCCTAGCAGCTTTTTTGCGAAGCTTGGGTTAGGTTTATTCGACAGTTCCTTCTTGTTCTACCCGAAGGGTCGTTTAACCAGATACAACTGTGTTGACAATCGGCCCAAGTCGTAATTGTAGAGACAAGGTGTCCCCGTGTGATAGTGGAGGAGGAAGCATCCAAGACTTTTTCATTTCCACCAACATCACTGTAACCATGTACCCAAATAACGAGTACTCTGTTACGAGAGAGGTAATTGTATCTGAGTCAAAGAGGTTCCCTCCCGCTTCAAGAAGGACCTTGACCTGCGCCTGGATGACCATAACATGGCTTTCCATGTGGATGTCAAGTTTCAAATGAAGTTCCTAACAGAAGACACATGCTCCGGTGTCATCTTAAGATTTGGAGGCGTCTGTATAAATTATAGTGTCTATCAATGCGTGAAGCACACAGTGTGATGCTTATTCATCCCTAGATAGAAATTTCGATCTAAATTTTCTTGTCAACATGGTCTCGATGAGGTGGTCGCTCGTCGTGTCGGTGTCAAGTGTGGTTGACTGCACAAAATCAATGATGGACTCGTGTGGAACCCTAGTTCCCCAATGGATCCAGCTCTGATGCAGATGTAGCCTCAGGTCAGCTCTGCGATAGAGGTCCCCGTCTTATTGTGTATCTGCACGGGGTGTATATTGTGGATAACCTCCGAGTGCTGGTAGACTTGAATGCGCCGCTTAGACTGAATAGGCACAATCTTTGAATCTTTTCCAATATTTTACGATGATTGGCATACTCCATTGCTTTCCACCATGCCACAGAGCCGTAGGCTAACTTGGGTCCGGAGACGCTAAAGTATATCCATAGGACTCATCCGCGGTCTGAGTCTCCGCTTTTTCCCTATAGCTCTGAGGCACATTGCGAATGCTCTAAAAGTTTTGTTCGTTTTATCTTCAAGGTGTGGCTTCCAGCTCAGCGTTTTATGTAGTATAATGCCTAGATACTTCCCCTGTCCTTAAGCTCTAACCATGTAGAGCCGATGGAGGCAGGTTCAATTTTGAAATGTTCGTTATTTTGGTGAAAAGGCATAGATCGGTTTGCGAAGGATTGATGCACAGTCCGAAATGCTTAGCCCAGTCTGCGACTAGTCGGATAGGATACCACCTTGTGAGGTGTCACTGTAAACTTTTTGCACTCTACTTATCCCATCCAGACCGGCGAACACGGTTCTATTGCTCAACATGTTGGCGATCCAGTATTTTAGGGATTGATTCCCACCATCTTTTGTTAGAGTTTCAGTAAACTTTGGAGAACATTGTTAACGACTCCCTCTATGTCGATGAAAACAGCTAACGTAGATTGTTTTGAGTGGAAGCCATTCCATTGAGTGTATGACTTCAAGAACGGCCGTCTCAATGGAGCTCCCCTTTAAGTACGCGTGCTGTTTTTGTGACAACCTTCTGCTGGGAATGGAGCAGCGCATTGGTCTATATGCCTAGGCTGTTGAGTAATGTATCCGGTCAGCCTTCCTTAGGAATAAACACAACACGGACTTCTTGCCACAGCTTCGAAGAGGAGGGCTATATTATGTGTCAAATGGTATCCTGAGTTTTCAAGAAGGGCCAGAAAAATGCCGTGATTGCCCGGAGACTTGAATGGTTTGAACGAGCTCACCGCCCACATAATTGACTCATTCGTTATGAAGGTTACGTCTCTATCCCCAGAACGATACCCTAAATGAATGCAGCTATGTATGTAATTTCGTGCAATTTTGATTGCTAAAGTGGTTTTTCGCATGTTCTTGTGTTATCAATTGAGTACACTTTTATCTCTTGATCACGATTCTTTCTGCCAGCCAAGAAGTTTAAAATAAGAAGACTAAAATTTTTGTTTTATTTTTAATTGATAAAATTCTAGCAAATAGTAAATGAACAGAATCAATTAGAATCCATCCGATAAGGACCTGTTTGGGCGAGTTTCCACAAATAATCGTTTTTTTTTATCAAAGCCTGTTTTACAAAATGTTTCATTTTTTATTAAATTGAAAAGAAAAGAAAAAAGAAAATAAAAACTGGTTTGAAAAAGATATATTAGAAAACGTTATATCGTACCCGACTTCGATACCAATGTAAATCCAGAAAAACGTAGTTTTCAATAAGTCTAAAAATCTTTAAAATGCCGCATACCTATTAAAAAGTCCAAGACAATTCGTCAAGCTAAATTTCATTACTCCCCCTCCAAATTGCAATGATAATTTAAAGTTAAAGAAGAAGATGGCTACCCATCAGATTTCAATGTTTTTGCATTTTACTTACTACTTGGAAATGCCTGCCTCTCCTACTCTCGTCATAATAAAATGCTTAAAGTTTGCAATTGAATTATTCTCTCAATTTTTTCCTCATTTTCCTGAAAGCAAAACATGATTTGAAGAAAAGTTTATTTATTTACAATTTAAATGTAATTTCTCCCACCAAGTAAATAAGAGCGTACAGCTCGTCTAATATTCCAACAAGACTAATTTTCTGCCTCAGTAACAACGTAATTTGATCAATTCTCCTGAGAAAGTTCTCCTTATCATAATTTCTTAAAGCTTACAAATTACAAGTCTTCAAGGAAATTTAAGAAGAGAATTTACGTTTTGATAATTTTACCAAAATTGGTTGTTTTGTTACCCAAAACTTTGCTTAATTGTCGTACTTTTGCAACTTCATCCGAAGAACAATAAAAGTCTTTCCTTGATGTTATTTATACAAAAGTGGGAACAACAGCAGCAACTACAATAACAACAATAGCAGCAGCAGCAAAAGCAACAGCAAAATAAATGGCCATAGATTAAGAAAGGAAATAGTTTCTGAAGAAATTTTCGTTCTTAGTTATGTCTTCGCTTCACAAACAGAAAGATAAGAATATGAGGTTTCACAAATTACCAGCGAAAAGTAGTGAATGGAGATGTGATTATGATTGGTGGTTCATCTTTTGAAAAGATTTTTATATACAGTTATTTTCATGTGGAAAAATTATTGTGTTTTTCACTTGAGAAATAGATGAGTTACATATGTACACTATCAGGTCCTATCCACGACTTGTCCACAATGAAGTCATACTACGCATGCTAGATTAGAACTTCTGAATAAAAATACTTCAGACATGACCTCGGATCGTGTGCCTCTGTCTACGAGTAATAAAGTTTGCAGAAAGGGGGTTCTCCTGTAATGCCACCCAGCATAGGCTCTTCTTTGCCGTTCCTTATATCTCTTGGCGTTCTACTGAGTAACTTGAGATCACCTTTATGGGTCATAGTGCATTCATCCCACAATATTTACTTAGTCTCTTTCAGAGTCTGCGCTATATTATTCTGCTTTGAAATATTGCACAAATGTGTCTCAATATGCCTCAGAGATTTAGGGACAACAATACCGGAAGATGCTACAACGTATTCTGGCTGGTAACAGATTTAGGAAAAAGGTCTTGCCGGTACCCCAAGAATGTCAAGGAAAAATATTTTACCGGTGCCCTTCTCAACACTTTCTAAAATTTGTTTCTAAATACGAAACTGTTCTTCAATGATACACAATCGATACACCGTTCTAAAAACTGGTTTTCTTAGCACTATTTTCGAACATCGTCGTGTATAGCCCAATATAAAGCCGAGGGTTAGACTCGGATTATACACGAGTGTTTTATTATATATGTATGGGTGTGATCGGTTGCTTCCTCAAGAACGTGTATAAAGTACCTGTACCATGGGCTGATACATATTCGATACAAAAACCGGTTTTACGTCGTGTCTAGTCTCGAGTGAGTATCATCGTGTGTCAGGGGACCAATATTTTGTTATTAGATACCTGCTACTTGTGCCAAGTAGCTGATCACTCTTTAACAGTCTCAAAATATTTTGCAGACCATCTATTCCTTCTTTGCGACATCTTCTCTCGTGCTTTTCAGAAGAAGCGTTTCCATGGGACTGAGGCGTGAATTACAATAACGACTTACCAGTCGACTACGACCTTGCCCAAATGGTAAATGCATGTGGCAAGATACAATTGCAACTTCGACTTGGAATGCGACTACGACTGAAACTAAACTTTGCTCAAAGTTCAAAGTTGGTGTTGGTTGCGGCCAACTTCAGTTCAATCACAGAAGTCGGGACTTCTGGTTTGTTCAAGCAGTTGAAGTCTTAATTTAATTGCAAATTTCACCTCAGCGTCGACTTCGGCTTAAAATGAAGTCGCAGTCGACAGATCAGTCGTAATTGTAATTCAGGCCTGATGTTGCGACAACAATTAAATATTGCAGAATGAATTTGTATAAAGAAGGTTCAAGGAACGACGATTCTCGTATCTTCTCATTCTGCTAACGGGTCGTTTTTGAGAGACATTTTCTTCCCAGTTGGAGTAGTTGGCTTAGAATTTAAAGCAACAGGTTACATAAGCACTATTCGGGATTACATAAAATTGAATAAAAGTAAAGGTTTGCAACAGTAGCTAGAAAACCATCATAGGGTGTACATTTTCTCGAAAACAAAAGAAATGTCTATAATTTAAAAAATACATGACTTGAATTTTTTTTTATATTTTTCTGGTAACTATTATGATTTGGTCTATCAACCGGTTCCGGCTTGACGTCGACTTACGGGATACCCTGTATATTAAAAGAATTAAGGATAACAAATTTTAAAGAGAAAAGGACCAATTTATAATTGATAAATGCAGACGAGGAAAATGATCATTACACATCGGGGGGCCTTGAACTCGGTTTTGAATTCGGTAATCTTCAGTCGAACTGACTGGGTACGAAATGTCGAAAAGTAAAACTTCGAAATACAAATCTAAAAATTTAAATGACTCGAAATGCCATTTCTCAAATTTATTAATATTTTTAATGTTATGATTATTTTTATAATAATACAATTCAGACCCTTACAACTCCAAGGAAATTTGCTGTGCCTCTTCATTTCAACATGAAAACATTTAATTTCATTTAAAAACACAAAATTTATACAAATTCTAGATTCTAGATTCTAGAAAATTTACCCTTTTCTGGAAAAATAATAAGTAATCAAATTTTATATATATAGTAGTTGATTTAGGATATATGTAGACGCTCTTTTTTTACGCCTCAATACTTACTTTTTCCTTCTTTTGTAATGTACTTATATATAAGATATAATATCTTGTGTACATAAATAAATAAATGATAATTCTAAAATTCTAAATTCAAATTCTAAATTTGTATTAAATTAGTTCAGAAAAACTCTTCGAGGTGGCGATAGCGTCAGACTTCTGTATTGTAATTCAACTCCACTACCTACAGATTTGATGTTGCACATTGTAGATACATATCTTTAGATGGTAGTATCTACCGTGCCTTTATTTTTTGGGTAGTTTATTTAGTAATTAGGATAGGGCGTATTTTTATTGTGGAATTCTGGCTTACATTTTGCTGGTTATCCTTTCAATTCTAGTGCAATAGTAGAGTAGTGTATGAGCTCTTTTTTTTTCGTATATTATTAAGCCAAGCTCAGGGGATACCCTATAATACAAAGCATTGCATGGCAGGAAGGAGATAGGGAAAGTATGAGGGACATGAGCAAAGTGGCGTAGGTGCCGATGTACGTCACTCGTGAACTTTCGCAGATTGTAAGTCCGAGGAAAAACAAAAGATGGTAAACTGTTCCATATTCGCCCAATTCGTGATAAGAAAGCATCACGGAATTTTACTGTACGGCCGAAAGTATTATAATTTGAACGGTGAGAGAATGTGCGCGTCTTGTAGTGCGAGTATTGCGTGCAGAAATTAATCTACAAGGGATCAGACTTGATATTTCATCGGAATATTGGCCATATGTGTAGTGATGAAGGAACGAAAGACATCCAACATTGCGGCGGTGCTCGAGTGACTCGATCTGACAAGTTATTACCAAATCGCCAATGAGCTTCAAGGCCCTCTTTTGGACAATATCCAATGAAGCTAAGGCTGTACGGCCATCCCAGCCCAGATGTGAGAATTGTTTTCCATTCAAGGTCGAATATAGGACTTGTAGAGAAGCGCTAGATTTGATGGGCTAAAATATTTTCTACATCTTTTCGGAAAATCAAGACATTTCAATGATTCTTTGGCAACAGAAAAGATGTGGTCTGTCCAGCTTAACTTACTCGAAATGTTAATGCCAAGAATGCTTAGTGACGGTAAATCTCAAATTAATGCTCCGCATCAAATGAAATGGGAGTGTTTTGGGTTTTAGATGCATTGAATTCGATGCGATTCGTCTTGGCCCAAGCGATGATAATATCAAGGCCGTTATTCAATGATCTAGTCATGCAATCTTGGTTGACACATGCGGCATTCCCCCTGGAGTCCGCAAGAATATTAAAAGAGTAAGCGAAATCAAGAGTACTGTCATCGGGAAAGCTATGGAAGGGATTGAAAGTAAGAGAAAGCAGATCATTAATGAAAATTAGGAAGAGAGACGGAGAGATAACAGAACTCTGGGGCGCACCGGCATTTATAGGGTGAGGTTCAGATGTAACGCCTTGTATTTGGCGATCAGATAGAAAACTTTCAATCCTAATAGAAGAGGAGGGGAGAGAACAAGTGCTTTAAGTTTGGCTAAAAGGGCTGGATGCCAGATTCTATCAAAGGACTTTGAAATATCCAAAGCAACGATTTTGGGTTCACCAAAATTGTGGAGACTACGGCTCCAACGTTCCGTAAGAAAAGTCAACAAGTATCCAGATAAGCGACCAGTCCGGAAACCATAGTGGTGATCGTTGATGAGTTTCTAAATACTTCATTAATGTGAAGTTAATAATAGATTCAAAAACCTTGGAAAGAATCGAAGTGATTACAATTGGTAGATAATTTGAGGAATCGCAATCCTCTCCTTTTTTGGGAAAAGGCTAAACGTGAGCTGGTTGTCAATGTGTTGGATAGATTCCTGTCGAATACGACAAATAGAATAGTTTGTGCAGGTTTAGCCAAGGAAAAGGTGCAGCTTTTAATTAAAATGGGCGAAAAACCATCAGGTTCCGCTGTTTTGGATCCCCTTAAAGAACTTGAACACATCTCTAGTATGAATGTCTATCGGCTCTTGTACACATCCACAGAGGGGATGTAAAACAGGTGTCTGTGAAATGGGTGGAAGCCGAGAATTTTCAGCGAATCTAACTGCCAGAATATTAGCCTTATCCAGGGAGTCAACTACGACTTCGCTATTGTTATGTAGTGAAGGTATTGAGGAAGTGGTTTAGTTGCTCATTATGGGTTTGACGAGAGACCAGAAACCTTTGTTACTTTTTCGGTTCGGCCAAGATTCTTTGTCTAATACGCTGGTAAAAAAAAAAAAATCTCTCTCTGGATAATGGATTTACATGTATTCCGTGCAGTTCTGTACACTTGTTTCAGCTCTGGACATGGATATAATTGATGGGCACGAAAAGCAGACTCCTTAGCTTTTATAGCTTGGTTGCACTTTTCATTAAACCAAGACGGTTTTGCTGTTGCTTAGATCTACTGGAAGAATACGGAATGTATTCGCGGATGCCACGACTACTACTAAGTTCCAGAGTGCATTTATCGACATCCCCCGAAGCAAACCAGACTGACCAATCAATCTACCTGAGGTACTGATTGAGACTTTCAATCAGCATTTTTATCGTGCCAGAGAAGCCTACTTGTGGTGCAGGGGTAGGGCGGCACAGGTCGGTGGTGATAAATTGAACCGACTGAGATTGCATATTTGTCAGGATGAGATGAAAGAAACAGGTCTTATAAATTAGCTCCAGATGCATCAGGTATTCGAGGTGGTGCATCCACTAGTTGTTGCAAATTAAAAGATACACGAAAGAGTTCAAGGAAACGCCCCGCAGGACTTGTAATAGTAGAATGTCTGAGCCACGGTATGTTGTGGACGTTGAAATCACTAGCTAATATGATTTCAGAAGAGGGAGAGACACAAAGCAGATAATCAATATTGTTAGAAATATTGTCAAGATACCCTGTCGCCATCGTGGATATGCATAGGCATAGACAAGTACACATATACATATATGAATGATTATGTTTAGGTTGATTCCTTAGTTCTTCTATCGTCTGCACGCTTATTATTGATATGCAAGGTCATGTTTTATCCTTGGAATTTGAGATTGGATACAAATAATTTTCCGTTTGTTATGCGGTATTGTATGTAATAATGTTGATGTTAAGAGTAGGGGCGACCACGCCTCCAAGACCTTGCGGACACCGCGACCATAGTTGGTCTATTGTGCCTTCCCCTAAGGTGGTTAGGAAAAATCGTGCCTTTTAATGAGCTCGATTATTGCTTTTGCAGTTAGATTGGAGACATTATCTTGAGAGAGATAATTGTTCTTCCAATGATTTGCCGCGTTAGACCTGCATGTGCTGGGCACTCACATATGACGTGCATCGAGGTTTCGTCTTCCTGTTCGCACAGTCGCCCCAGTTCACTGTCGGATTTGTCTATCTTCTTCAGGAAGTGACGGAAGGGGCCATGACCAGTGACTGCGTTACCAAATAGTATGAGCGACTGTCTGCTAAGTCCAATAAGTTGGCGCGTCTGGAAATGAGAAGGGTTGAAGAATTTCTTCGCCTGCGTCATACCGGGCGCGCTACGCCAATGGAGATTCAGTTGCCCGTTTTCCGACCTAAGTGGCTTTTTGGTAGGCCAAATGTCGTGTAGGGACCAGTACACGGACATTCAGCTCCGGTTTTAGCCAGCTCGTCCGCTTTTGCATTAACGTCCACTCCTTCATCTCCAGGGACTCAGACCAAGGTTACTTGGTTGTCCCTAGACAGTAGTTGGAGTTTCGAGTAGCAGCTCCAGACTAATTTCGACTCAAAAACTTGAGAGGAAAGAGCTAGGAGCGCAGCTTGGGGTCTGAGCAAATGTAGATATTGGAGTTCTTAGAGCCCTTATTTAGGCTTTCCTGAGCTTCAACCTCTATAGCATAGACTTCCGCCTGAAAAATGGAAGGTGAAGCACCAAGCGGAATGGATAGCTCCACATCTGGACCAACCACCCCTGCGCCTGTTTTCCCGTCCTTCTGGGATCCGTCAGTATACCAGACTTGGGCGAGTTGCGGAAGCTTAAATGCTCTGTCAAGTAGCTGGCTTCTTTCATTTATGGTTACCTTGTAACCTCTTTCAAAAGAAAGGCTCTTTGCCATAGTATTTATTGGAGCTTCTAGGCCGTTAATGTTGACCTGCTCGAAGATACTGAGAAGACCCACCCTGGAAGTGGTGCGCTCATCTGGCCTTTCCTTTCGAAGCATACTAGCCTCTGAATACAGAGGTATAGAGGCTGTAATCTAAGAATGGCTTCAAGTGCATGTTGAGGATATGATGTAAAGGCGCCAGTAGCGCCTAAACATGCCATCCTTTGCACCTTATCAAGGGTTCTCCCTGTGGTTGCCTGCAATGTTTTAGGCCACCACACATTTGCCATATAAGAAAGTATGGGTCTGACTATGCCCTGGGAGATCCATAAGGTCATTTTCGGGTTCAGAACGCACCCTTTCCCGAAAACCCTGTGGCAAGAACTCAATGCTTTTTTGGAATTGATGTTGCATGTAGAAAATTTACTGAAATCTTTGGGTAACTCATCGATACCTGACATTTTGTTACTGAGAATTATATTCAAATATGGATGAAACTGACCCATCAAAATATACTTAAATAGGAATCCGGAAAAAAAACTGAATACAAAAAAAAACTGTAATACATTTCCTTTAGCGCAATAAGATAAAGTTTTCTATACAGGAAATTTCCAATCATGAAATAAAACTGTTCAAATGATATTGTGTTCGCAATAAACTCCAATGCTACGGGAAATTTTTAGATCAATTATTATTGTACAATTTAAAACAATTCTCCTTACAGGAAACAGTTGCCTAAATTTTATTAAAAAATTATCGAATTGTGGCAGCTATAATTGTGTAGGCGCAGAAAGTGATAGATCTGTTTCTTACTCCTGTTGAATTGTTTCCCCAAAATTACAACTCCGTCATGTAAATTGTGAAGATTCTCAGCAATAGGCTTTTAGAGCCTTTATAGATGCCTGTTTTTTTTCTTCTTTTCTTCACTCTGCAGATTAATGTAACTAAATCTTAAGAAAACTTTTTATTTATGAAGATTGTTTACATACATACCAATTTTATGTTTATCTGAGATCTACATATAAATAGCTTAAAAATAGATAAAAAAAATATGTTTGTTGTCTCTCCAAACAAGATTAAACCTTCGATAAATCGTAATGCATATTTGGGTATTTCTATTTGATACAAATTTATAGAACTAAATCGTAATTTGCATTAATTTTTATTGATTACATACATAATTAGATATCCAATGAGCCATAATTCATATATGTAAGATAAATTGTCTCGGAGGAGTTATATTTCCAGCAAAACAGGAAATTAATTCTGAATTATATATTTATAAATCAGGTCAGGTAGCTTAAAACTAATTTTGACTATGATCTCATTCAGATACCAACTAGAAATTTCGCAGGTATTTAGAGAAGAACAAATCGTATTAAAAAAAATGAATATTACATGGAAAAAGAAAATTGTAAACGTATACAACGATGACGGTAATCGCTAACACTTCTCTGGTTAAATATCAACTAACCATGATTTGATGTGTTCTCTACTCCTGGTTTTTTCTAAAATGTTTTATTTACACCTTAATTATTACAAAAAAATATTCGTTGTTTGAGTAACATTTTAGTTAAATGTTTTTTATACAAATGCTGTGTGAATAGTACATCCATAGTGTAAATCAATCGAACACTGATATGTTAAGAAAAACATATCCCTTGCTATTGAGACAACTCACGAATAACATAAAATTTGCTTTAATTTCTTTTCTTTGCTATTTTCGGATCTTACGAGATTCGATGTGAATAGAATTTTACACTCAGTACCATTACTCGATTTGGTTACAGGGAATGCTGAAATAATAATAATATTTTCAACTAAAAAAAAAACTTTTTTATTCTTTAATTGAACAAATGTATAATAAAACATTAATATTAATTTTGCGCATATTTAATACGGGGCATGAGTTTCATAGAAATATTTATTTAAATTAAGTTGCATATACATATATATTTTTTAATACTTCTAACTAACTTATACACAGCTTTAAGTTTATTGAGTTAATTCTTCCAGTTCGCACATTTTGAGAAGTTCAACGACGAAAATTTCTTCTATAATTGTTTCCATTTTGGTACTATACTTATTTTTGCACGACAATTACCTTTACTTTATATTTATTATTTTGTGCGGCTTATTATATATTATCGAACTTTTTATATTTATTAAATTTTTGTTATAGTGACTTACTTTGCACGATAAAATTACTTTAAACGATGACGACGATTTATTTCACGACTGCACTTCTAATTGCCTGATACTGAATTGAAGCCGTTGCAGGCTTACAGAACCGTTTAACGAAATAAGAAAAATAACAACAACTGTGTTAACATATAGATTTTGTGTTTAGTGGGTGCTCAGCCTATCCCCATATTGCATATATAAATATATACAACATGATAAACGTCGTACGATTGGGTACATTTTATACTAGGCATCTTCGTTGCTCGACCCATTGGGGGTGACATACATACATCGATACAATTTTTCGTGAGAAACCGATCAGATCTAATTTTCCAGTAAATATGGTGGCCGTGCAGGCATCTATTTGGCTATTCCGAAACGTTTTCGCTCCCGCCACGGAGCTCGTCAGCGGTATTCCTTATACACAACGAGATATTTTTACCTACTCGGTGCATCTAAGTACACAAATTTGTTATACATTCTAACTATCCATTACGCTAAAGACAATTTTTCAAATATACATGTTTTATACATGTACATTTAAAAAACTTTTATCTTACAATTTGGGTCTCGAGGCATATACGCCGAGCTGTTATCCCCGACCAACGAATCTGCAGCAGTAGGTGATGGTTCGAACTAGCGGATTTTGTTTTAGTTCCAGGACATTTACTCTATAGGTCAACGCGCTGCACGGGACATGGTTCATGCAGGGACCATCATTTAATCCCTGCAAAAACCTTTATCCGCATCCCGCATCAGACCTATATCGTCATCTTCTTATAAGGAACCTTAATCTTTATCATTACTACTGTTCTATTAGTGCGAAGTATAATCAAATTGTAGATACTAAAACTTGTTAGTATTTTCAACAAATGTTCACGTATAACAAGTACACGCACAAGAAAATCTAGTAAAAATGAAACAATTTGGAAGTTGCATTTACAACATGTTTTAAACTGAACATTTTCAATGCTTTTTATGTTCAATTACATGTCCTGAAAAAAACTGAGGGCTTCCTTACATGAGGTAGAGGCACGGTACAGAGAATACAATGTATTCTCATTAAATTTTGACACATGTGCTGTGACGTAAATTCGTTCACTAATGGTGGAGCGTCAGTCTTACAGTTGCTTACCTCATGTGCATTCATATTATAGAAGTGTTCGCGATCATAATCGGCTATGAGATATTCGGTACTAGGCTGTATGAAGGAGAAATTATTATTATGAATGGAGGGCAATGAATGAGCTTTGAAGAGTTGGTAATTTTCTTTGTAAGGGAGAGGAATTTTAAATTCGAATATTATCTTGTCATTGAAGACGATGGTACTCATTTCTCCCATGCGATATATAGACAATAGATTAGTCTCCTTTAAAGTACTGGGTAATCTATGTTCACTTGGATTTTCCCTTCATATAGTGATAAGAAGAGATTCTATTTGATTAGGAGTGATAATCGATGGGTGTGGTCTCCCATGTCTAACGTCTGTCACAACATCTGCTAGTGTGTTAACTATTCCCTGATTTCTCAATACGATTAGTGTGTTAAGAGTAGTTAGGGATTCTAGCTCTGTAACTACGCGGTTGCTCTGTAACTACGCGGTTGGCATATGTTACATTATAGAGTTCGTCCATAAATCCTCTTAGTGCTCGGTACTTGTTATTCAGGTGACAAATTGCATTTGAATATCACTTGTAGTTTTGTTGAGAATATTCGCAGTGGTTTCTAAAATGACAGTTTGGTTTTTTATTAAGAATTTATTATTTGAGCGAAACATTGCTGACTGTTTTATTCAAATAGAAAAAATTGTGAGGATGTGTTTGTTTGCTGCTGCGAAATTAAGATAAGAAAACGAGTTCGGACAGGATGGATTCGTCTTCATCTCATTGTTATTATAGCTGAACTTGTTGTGTAACGTGGTTGATGAAATCGAATTCAAAGGCTAAGATACTGACAAGGCCCTCAGCGTACTTTAAAATGTGAATTCATATCAATTCAGTTATATATTGTTACCAAACTTGCCTTCCTTCCTCCTTGAAATATCGCCAGGTTCCGAGTTTGGCGTGCACTCCAGATAATAAACGCCTTCAGTTATGGGGCCTGTTGGATCCACCACTTGGCCGAGCGATCACCTTGGGGATGGAGAAGAGTTCGGGCGCCCCAATTGTGTGCAAGCGGGAATGAGAACATTCGAGAAAAGAATTCACTTTTGTCTGGGGCTTCTTGTGGCCGAGTTTGCTGCTCCTTCCGACGAACTTGCGTCTTTTACTTGCCAAAGGAAACGAATTTGACTTTTTAAGTTTGACGATACATATCTGCATTTAGTTCGCCCCGAAAATTGGGCTCTTCGTCTCGGTTTTTATTTATTTTTAAATTAAAACGTGGGTTTTTACGTTCAACAACACTTTCGTTCGGGTCTTTTGAACAGAACACAAATAAACAAAAAATCGAAAAGAAAATCTTGGCTACTTGGCTCTTCAAATTTTTATTCCTCAAGCGAATTCACAATGCTTCCCTAGCCAGACTCAGACTTAATATGGCGGACCATCTCCAACTTTTTCTATCTCTACTTTTTAATATCGTGGCTCACAATTTTTCAATTCTCACTTACTCTACTCCTTAACTTAACGTAGCCACCTGTATTTATCAAAGTTTACGTTATTTGAGGCTCTTTTGAGTTTTTGATTTTAATTAATTTAATTTTTTACAAGTTTCTTAATCTAGCTTCCATTTGATCCTGGCTTTAGAAATTCATTTTAATCTGTTACAAGTGATTACCTATTTCTAAATTTACATTTGATTAAAGTTCATTTCGATAAATTGTAAGTCTCTAGGTTCCCTGTCCAGTCTTAAGTTCATTTTCCATAGTTGTTCACCTTTTCGATGTAATATTTTAAAATTCAGTAACTGTCAAATCGATTTATTAGTCTGACTTTTCCTATATGTGTCAGGCTGGTGTAATTTAAAATTTGCGAAACGTCAAACGGATGGATTCGTTTGGACTTTTCTTATCTTTGTCAAACTGGTGCAATTGAAGACTTGAGAAACGTCAAACGGATGGATTAGTTTAGACTTTTCCTATATTTGTCAAGCTGGTGCAATTTAAGACTTGAGAAACGTCAAACGGATGGATTAGTTTAGACTTTCCCTATATTTGTCAAGCTGGTGCAATATAAGGCTTGAGAGACGTCAAACGGATGGATTAGTTTAGACCTCTCGTATATTTGTCAAGTTTCAGCAATTGTTGCAATTATTTACTGACTTCACGTTGCTATATATGTTAAAGCTTTCGTTTAATTTTTATCTCTATCTCTGTCAAAGTTTCTATTCGATTCCAACTTCCCATATTTGTCACATTTTCATTCAATCCCAAACCCCTATATCTGCTAAGGTTTTCGTTCAATTGTATTATCCGCAGCTATCAAAGCTCTAATTTTAATTTAATTTTTCGGTTAGGAATACTTCATAGTTAATTTGCGCCATTATTGTCATTATCTGTCTAAGCACAAGTCTAGCACAATGCGTCTTACTGCTACGTGTGGGTTGCCCTTTATTAAATCGGCCTGCGCAGTTTATTTGCGACGAACTAGGTGCGCGCGGATATGGAAGGGTTATTTTGGAATTTCGCTATGGTTCAGTGTCTGTTTTCTGACGTGCAATCTCTCGCAGATGTACATGTACACTTCGTGAAATTTCAAAATAGGCATAATTTATATTTGGGAGTGCTCTATTGTCTAACTTTCCGCCTGGAACACTGAATTTTCCGTTTTGAAGAGTGTGAAATAAACCTAGGCCTGTGATAACTTCTGCAATGAGACTCCCTTCCGGATTTATTTAAATTAAAATAGATTGCAGGAAATTTTCAGTGATGGGCTCAACCCTTCTTGCAAAAATCCTTCAAGCAACAACATCCCCAGCAGAGTTTTAACGGAAGACTTTGTGATCGTGTTATCCGTTTGTTTAATTCACTGTTTGTTGTAGGTTGCCTGGAAACTTGGACATTCAGCGTATACAGCTTTACGTGAAAGGCATCCTTTACGTTTGCATACTCCTCAGACATAGAAAAATCCTAACTGACCTTAGGATAACTTGGAGTTATCTTCTTCATGGACGTTTGCAATCAACCTTATACAAGTGACTAGCCAGGCAAGTAATTTTGTAACAATATATATTTTTCAAATTTTTCTGTATAAAAATGGATCCATTTTGCAAAATATACCTTTGAGTGGGCTTCTTTATTGCTAAATTGTCGATCAAACGTGATCATAGTATGTTATTTTTAACATAATCTCTACTGCAATCTTTAATTATTCTTCGCTTACTATTGCAGGAAGTAATCTTTTTTTTTTAACTACTATAAGTAACTTGTAGAGGAGAACGAAATAATATACTATTATCTTAACAGTCAATTAATGTTAAAATATTTGTCTAAGCTATAAATTTAAATAAAAGTCAGAACTATCAAAAAATATTATAGTTTTCAAAATGATTCCAAAATATCATTATAAGAAACTGTGTAGGTAACATGGCACCCTGGTGGCCATAATAAACGTATGAAAAGTTGCAAGCATTTAGTGGCAAATATCACAAGCCTTTTGCTCCAGTAGATTCATTATGTCCCCATAATTCACAACTTTGGCATTTCACTCAAATTTCACAGCATAGATCATCAGAGAAATGGCCTTCACAAAAGATGAAATTTACATCATTTTCAGAAACTACAATATCAATAAAAATTTCTCCCGAGTCAGAGTCATTTGCTACATTTGCAGCTCGTTCTCTTCACTATCTGTAGATGTCCTGACTATGAGCTCATTGCATTGATTTCGACCTTGTCCTGCATGTTTACTTCCGCGTCCTCGTCCACTCTTCGATTCTTCAGACCTTTTAATTGAACCCTCCAATTGCCTTTTATATGGTGAAGATGTGATGACAGCTCTAGTTGCAGCCTTCCTTCCCCGATTAGATGTCTTTTGTTTGGGTTTAGGAACAGGTAAGATATCTTCTGGCAAAACAAGAGAGGTTGTTGGTCTAACTTCATTTGTAGCGAGGACAGGGTCACAGATGATCCCGGTTGATAAATGGCTGATGCTGGCCCCGGCTGATCAACAGCTGATTATGGGTCCGCCTGATCAATAGCAAATAATGGGCCCGGTTCATGAATACCTGATGACGGTCCCCGCTGATCAACACCTGATGATGAGCCCGGCTAATTGTTTACCAGTGCAGGATTTGAAAGTGGTTGCATGTTATTTATTGCCAGTGATTGCGTTTCAGCTAAGAAATTGGTGTAAATCTGATGGTTATTCCAGTAATTCTGAATCCATTTATTGCTATTTCGCCAGTTGTGCACGTCAAATAAGCCTTTCCAAACAACTCACCTGTGTCATAAAGCTTGAGTATTCTATCAAAATGCAGCAGAAACTTACGTACTTCTTCATTATAGTGAGTTTTTAGTGTTCCCATGAATGTGCAGTCTAGAGGTTGCAGCCTGTGGGTTGTGTGCGGAAGTAAGCTAATGATAGTCACATGTCTTTCTTTAGAGCTTGCTCTGAAACTTGATTATTTCGTGTGTGGCTGTAATATCTATCTAGGATAAGAAGAAGCGATGACCGTTCTGCTGGTTTTGTCTTATCTAAGAAATGCTCAAACCATTCTGTAAATAAATTAGATTGTATCCACCCAGAAAGATGAACTTTCCCAATAGCGTTAGCAGGAGCCCCTTTCATCAACAGATCGGTATTGTTCTTTCTGGGAAATATCATCATCGGTGGTATATAAGTCCCAACTGCACTCATAGCACAAACCAAAGTCATTAGCGATCCTCGTTCTGCTGATGTTAAGGCTCCTATTTGTTTCTTACCCTTTTTATCAATTACTGAAGGTATCTTTGTCAGCACAAGGGTTAGCTCAGTTTCATCAGAAGGATATTGGTGTTTGGTATATTCCACTTTTAATAGCCCGAAAAATTCATTTACTGCTGCGTGATTGAAGCCTTGAACTCGAGCATACGGAAGTTTCCATTGGTTTTCTGATAGACAATCAATCTTTATGTCTTCTTAAAAAATGATTTAACCATGCTCGACCAGCTGCACCATTACGAAAAGACTTCGGGATAATTTTTGTTTTGGCTAACTGACAAGCCATTCGTCTAACGTCCATACATGTCAAACTATAATAATTGCTCTCCGTAAACAAAATATAGTCGCCCAACTTTTTCTCTAGATTTAGTGGTAGTACACACTTTCTACCCAATGATTTCTGCACAAATACATCCAAAGAAACCTCTGAATCATTAACTAGCCTCCTCAAGGTGTTTCTTGGTACTGACAGCCTTCTTATACTCCATAGTTTTGTTTCGTACTACTTCAATAGCTTTTTTCGTTTGATATGCATCCGTCACCTTCCTCTTTCGTTGTGGCTTCGAAGAAAAGTTCGTTCAAGGCATCTGGAGTATGAAAAAAAAAATCAAGAGATATATCAAATAATAATTTGATACAAAATTTTGAAATATATAGAAAATGGCTACCGTCTATACATTCAATATGCCCCCCGGGGCCACAATACCTGCAATCATAGGGGCCACACCAGATGCATGTGCTGATTGTCAATAGTAAACAAAAAACATAAATATTAGAAAAAATTGGATGTTTTTACCTTGAAATTATTTAAGAAGGTTTCTTAATCTTTCCACTGATCGTCGCTGACACACTCGTAACGCGATTCTTCTAATAAAAACACATTACCTTCCGAACGACAAAAACGTTTTGATTGCAGCACGCGGATAAACGTTATGAAAGAAAATAAAATACGGCGCTCTCATACTAACTAAAATTATTTGTCGCAGGTGTTTGCCTTAATGCACTGTAGAAATCATAGAAGGCGCTTTACCAATTTGAGATTCAATGGAGGTCCATTTAACCAGCAGGGGCCATATTACAACCTTCTCCTCTACTTAATATTTAGTATTTTTAAAATTCTTTCAAAAATTATATCACCAAAAATAAAAAAAAAAATGACAAAAAATCTGTGAGATTCGAAGATTGTAATGTTGACAGATATTGCAAATAGTTTTATTTAAGGTTAAGGTAGTAGGGGCAACTAAGCTAATAGGACCCTGCCCACAACGGGACCAGGATTGATATATTGTGAATATTTATATTTATTACTAGAATTTTATCCCGGAAATACCACCAAATTTACGAGGTATGAGCTATTTCATTTATATATCTTTGGACCCTTCTAAACTCTCAGCGTTGCGTTTCGCGTTCTCTCCACTATTAGTAAATAATACTGGTAAGGAGCGAGTCGGACCCGCGCAATCAGAGTTCCGTACCAATAAGTTTGGTTATGTGGAAAAGTAATAAAATTTTATATGAATCGGGTGAGCGGGGGTAAAGTGTTAACGGACTGTGGTTGTATTGATGCTCAAGAGTAAACGCAATGTGACATTTTGTCCACGCTTAAACATATTTTATCGTAAATTATTTAAACACTCTATAAAATTAGTTAGCTCGATATCTCATATATTTTAAGAGCTACTGCACTGCCAAATTTGAATAATATTCAAACAAACGGACTCAGGATCAAGACTGTTTTTATAAGAGTTGATCTTATCAGTAAAAGTTGTCTTATAAGTTAATACAAAACTATTTTTCTTTCAGCAACTATGACTAACGAGAAAGGCCACAGTTTTCTTGTTATCTATGACTCAATATCTACTAACATCAGAAGTTTAGATTTAGAAACCTAGAAGATCAGGCAGCGGTGTTTTTTCGCAAATTTTGTTGGGTTATATCCTTTAAACTCCTCAAGAATGTTTATTTATTTTTTTTGAATCCTTAGAAGTAAAAAGCCTTTTTCAAACGATATCCCACACGATATAAAATAAACAAACAAATTTTTGGAGGACCCAACTACCCCCTATTAAAAATTAAAAAAAGATGTTTCATAATCTGGCGAAATATGGGCGTGTTACAAAGATCTAACATTCTGTAAAATTTCAATTTCCAACTACAATTCGTAAAGTTTTTACATTCGTATCAAGAATAATAAAAACTGAATTTTTCATGAGGAGATAATCTTGATTATGGGGAAAAAAAATATCGCTGCACCCTTCACACCCATACATAAAATTAAAAAGTATTTTGATTTATTCGTGCCGATCTCCGACCAAAGGTATGAAAAAATTGCCGATTCGAATAGTTAAGCTATTCCTCACCTACTTACCTATTTACGTTATTCAAATCGAATTGGTTAAGAAATCGAAAATATTGAGGGAAAGACGAAAAAATTACAACCACTCATCCCCACCCCTGTCCAATTTCCCGACTACCTTATCAAAAACTCAAAAATAATTAACATGGTTTTATGCAAGCACAATATGTGTCATGCATTCTTACTTAAACTATTATCGGTAGAATCGGGCTCATGAATTGCGAAAACATTTAAAACCGCAATTAGGTAGTCCACGGAATTCTTTATTTCTTTATTTTCAAATGAATCTCGTATGTTCGTATATCACGTAAAGAGCGTCAGAAGAAGGATCACATCAAATATGTATGAAAGAGGACATTGAAATAACTCCATGGCAACAAATTTAATTTTCGCTTTTATGTCATGGCTGGTTTCTTCTACTGGGGAAAAAATATAAATTTTTCCAATTTTTTTTTTTTAATGTTCCTCCTACAACTTCACTAGAATACGCGGTAACTTCTGAAATTTTAATTAGGTGGGCAACTCAATAAAACCGTAAAGTGTGGTCATTGTTTTGTATTCAGTTAATTAGCCTTTAAAAAATTCATGCACAAAATTTCATTGGGGGTTGTTTTGTGGTATACTTAATGTCTGCTGTTAAGCTTCGGTAAGGAATGCTTGGAAAAAACTGAAAACCTTTCGTGAGCATAATCATTCGTTTTACGTTTACAAAACTTTCTTATGGAACACATTTTTTACTCGCATATCTCAAAATTGGTTCGTATCGTTTTTTTTTATATAAGAGCAGGCAATCTCGTTGTTTTAGTCAATGGGTTATTAAAAAAAATAAAAATAACTAATCCATACAACTTTGTGTACTCCAATCGATGTAAGATCGCCAAGTCCCCATTTTTATTTATTTTAATCGCAGATCAAAATTTCTTCTCATTGTGGGTCGGCAATATTGCATAAAAACTCTGAAGAAACATTTTGGAGCTTATTCCTGATAAATATTTATGCAGATTTTTAGGAAAGCTATTCGAAATGCCCTGTTCAAAATCACACGAATTTCTTGCAATCCATATTTTTTGTAATCGTTAGTTTTGAAAGCCCTTCATGGCACCAGAATTCCTTGTTCTGGAAATTCTATAATCGAATCCCATACTGCTTTTTGAAATTTGACAGCCAAGCAATATTTGCACTAGCTCTTCTTTAATTATGGTCAAAGTTTTGGAAAATCTGGTACAGAATCGAATTCCTTAAGTCTTGAGAGAAAGTTTGAGCACCCACACTCGTATACTAGGAGGATTAAATAGGCATTCCCATACTAACTTTTTTAGTATTGCCCTCTTTTTTACTCGAACTGAGGTACTAGATTTTTCCCACCTTAGATCGGCTCTACCTCGGTAGGGTTATGTCGGATTGGAAAACGGGTTTCACCGATCGCCGCAGTTTATTACCAGCTACAATTCGGTGAATAACATTTTTCTCTAAATACTTTTAATGGCGGGGGGGGGGGGTGGTTCCAATACGACATGCTCCATATCAAATTATAGGTCTCGCCGAGTACTATCGGGTGGTGGTGTACTTTTTTCCTGATTCAGAAAACTTTTTCGTTTTTCCCCCGGATAACTTATTTTCATGCACTTGGGTCACGTACACCCCACTTACGATATTCTCATATATGTTTGCAGCTCTTCCTACATGGCCATTAGCGCTCTGTTGTGAACATTTTTCTCACAGGAAGTGATTTTCCACGACGCAAACACTCCGCACAATCATGAGAAGTAGGAAAGTCCACGTTTTGACTCAAGAAAGTCGCTCAAGCTGCATTCGATGCCTGCACTGTCACAAACTTTTACTAAAATCTGGATTGCGTTCTTACAATCAAGGTTGACGCACTAGCGTATGTAAGGTGAACTGAACAACAGCTCCAATTGACTTGTCCGACTTAGATAGTTTCATGGGCCGTATTCACATGTGTTGCCATACAATTTGCATTCATAAGTATTCTTTTTATCATGAAATTTGCAAATAGTTGTAAAATTCGAGATGAAAAAGATTTTTGTAGCAAAAATCGCATAATAGCGAAACAAATGCGGGTTTTGCAAAATTCGAATCTGCACTGTATAAAAGTCAACTTACACATATCAAAAGTTTTTCTTATTTACAGAAATATTTAAATTTAATTGGCAATTCATAGAATCTATACATTGCAGTGAATAGCTCTAATAGAAAAGATCCTTTCACAGATCTGCAAAGTTCATTTTCTATTGTTAAAGAAAAGGTATTGTTTAAATGACTCTGGCTAGACAGTTGGGTATATAATAAATGGTTAGTACATCATATCTACATTTTATGTACACGTTAAAAATGCGAGTTAATTAAAAACGCCCTAATTAGCCTCCTCTGTTCATTCAAAGCTCAGAAAGGCTGGCTTTTGTTGAGTTCATATTACTTTGTTCTTCCAGACCTAATTAATTATATGACGATATGTGAAATGAGCTCAGTGAGGGAACAATTAGAGCCGCAAAATTCTACCCATGGTTATTAGGTATATCTGCTCGTGGAATGTTAATGTTGTTTATTTCTTCTGGCATAATTCTGTGGCAAATTAAAGGCAGACTCAAAGTGTTCACGTCTTTCGGTCTTCAGACAAACTCTAGGTTAATATGTTGTCATTAAATCCTCCTTTCGTGGGTATTTACCTTCTCTTGAGTGGTGGAGGAAGACTTATTGGGTCCCCAAAAAGCTCCCAAATTCATTACATGTCTCAGTATTAATTACGTTTTGCTTTAATTAACCAAGCAATCCACCTCTGGTAGCTGAAATTTATTTCCCTTAAAATTACGCTGCCGCCAGTTACGTGGTTGACATATATGTAGATACCTACAATGTTTGTATGGATATACATATATCCAATGCATACCTATACCCTTGCCCAACAACAAGCAAACTGTCCACATCATATGCATAGGGTGGTAGCACTGGCTGGGCTCAACTAACCGTAACATAAACTGTCATATTAGTCACCTTCTGTGTGCTCTTCACGTGTTTGGCCCATAATTTGTTGTTGCCGTTTACCCAGCGGGACATCGTAAAATATGCTTCATGTTCACACCCTGGTTTTTTAGGGTATTATTATACCGACAATGTGAATCCTCGAGGGGGTAACACTTTGACAGGACAATGCTACCCCCCACCACTAGGCCACCATCTTTCATCCCTATTTTATAACAATGAACCGCTTTCAGTTAGTAATTCTGCTGCCCCTCCGCTGCGCCTCGTTAGTTTAACTGTCTGTCCATTTAGATGTGTTACCCATCCTTGCAGCCCTGCTGACTTCTCACTTTTTGCTTTCTTTAATGTGGTCTTTCTGATTAAGGACAAAATAGCTGCCTAAGCAAGCAGAATGAGTTAGAAGATAATTCATTGTAATTGCAGCAATAATTGTGTATACACCTAATTAAGCCCCTTAATGGTCTTGAGATTTCCTTTTTATTGGTCCTTTGAGAAGTTTACTCGACTGTAAATTTACGTGGTGCGAGGGAGAAAAATTGAATACGAGGTAAAATCACGGTATTCAACAAATGAACTAGAAACGGGATACTTGTGTGAATCGAATTTCTAAAAGAAAGTCTTAAAAACAATTATGCAAACAGTTTGACTTCATTCGGTGAATAATAAAACGAAGCTGCTCTGGTGCAAGAACAAAAATTTCTGTTTGTTGTTTACATTTTTATTATTCAACTCAAAAAGTTATAAATTTTGATGGGTTTACACTGAAAATGTTGTAAAATGTTAGCCCAAAAACTCTAATCTAAATTTATTTTAGCGAAAAGAAAACAATTATAAACTACAGAAACTACAGAAAGACTATACCAAACTCTGCAATTATGTGTGAAAAAGGTGCAAATGCAAAATATACTTATATAGTGGTATTAGTACTTACCCCTGAGACTGGATTTGATTTGTATTTAGAGTCGTTTTAACGTCCCATTCACTGCGGCCACCATGAGCCTGTCGTGATTCCCTCATTTTTAAAGCTCATTAAGTGAAGTTATTACGACTTCAGTATTTTCTTCAGTGAAGTGGACATAACTTCTGATGGTGTCATGCCATTTTCCCAATAAATCTGAGTTTACTGTGTGCTAACACTTCACAGTTGCAAAGAAGGTATTCTGCATGATGGTGTTTAGTCAACAGTGCCTCGTCAGTAAGCCGGTGCTGCTTGATACCAGTTCAATTGTAGAAATTCCGCAGTATACTTCGTTTGGAGTGCTTTTCTAGGAATAACTTTGCAAACCTTACTTTGTCTCCTGTGGAGTACAGCTTGGGTTGTATTAGCCATCCTGATATTCTTTCTTTAGCTTTAATTGTCTCGATCCCGCAGAAAGTTATCGGGCTCGTTTAGCTCAATTTTAATCTTTTTTTTTGGTCAGCTGGTCTCTGGTGTCTTTGTCTGCAGTGCTCCTATGCCTTTGCACACAAATTAGAGTATATGCATAGCCATATTTGAGATGCCGGCTTTGATTCATGGTGGTTTTCTTTCGAGAGCCAATATTGTGGCTTTGCTGTCAGAAAGAATTTAGTTCCTTTGGTTCCTGTATCCTCTAGTCATATTTCTCCTGATGCAGAGCTAAATAGCTTGGTTTTCTTCCTGGAAAACAGTACTGGTTGCGTTGAGGCTGGCATATATCTTGGCTTTGGGTCTTTCACTGAATTCTCCAACACATTCAGAGAATGCTAACGTGTCATTTTGGATCTCTATCACTAGTTCTGGGTTATCTGGTTACCTCGACTCTTTATCATTAGCAGTCAGAAATCTGCAGGTTATGAGTCTATTTCTGTATGTGCAGGCATAAAGGTTATAGACTTAGGATTACCTCTAGAAATGAAATAGGAGTGGTACTCCTACGCAGGCGAATCTTTGTAGTTTGTTGAGTTATGTACCATACTGCGATTGGCTTCTGTTTTCGGTTAACGTTTGCCCAATTTTTCTGCAAAATGTTTTGGGTGTGTTCAGTGCTTGTTGCAGGAGTTCAGACATTCTTTCTGCAAACTTTCCTCTGACTAGTAGTACTATCATCAGCATAGCCTTGAACGTATATGGCTGAATGGTCGTCGACTATAATTTACCACAACAGGGAGCGATAGTACATCACCCTTACGGGCAACTGTTGGTAGGCGCGATCCAAGCAGGCATTGGTTAGTAGAGAATCCAAAATTACAACAATTGATGATTGGGTAAGCACAACATGTCCCATTCCTAAAAATTTACAGAAAAATCATAAAACCGTATAAGTCAATGGACTTTTGAAATTATCCCACTATGATTTTAATAATTTGTGCTCCTTTTGGTACTTTTTTGAAAGAACAGTGATTGAAAATAGAGAAAGTTCAGTATAGCGGACACGATTCCGTAAAAAAAGAACGACAAGCGCCCACTCCTCAATTACCATAAGCGGATTGCAAACAAGAGGAGAGGTGTAATATAACTAAACGTCAGTAGGGCAGCACTGCAACGAATTATTTAAATACTGGCTCAAATCCGACGATCAGTTCGTTGTTGCCAGTCTTAAATATGCGCATTCCTATAGAAATGTACATTCTATTGCCCAGTATATACAAATAGCATAGCTGAAGTCAGATAAATAAAATTGAATTCCAATAAGAGCATTCACGGTGTTCTCATTTATCCCAATGTCGTGGGATTACAAGCCTGGGGCTTGAGTAGTCGGTACTCGTTAAAATACACGACTTAACGGTGCAAAATGTGCTTCTACTAAAACTGTTAGAGTGAGCTCGTTTTATTCGTTTTTCTTACTATTAAAATGCTAGGTCAATTCAAACGAGACATTTTTAATACACTTCGCTCGATTTATGGTCCGCATTGACCAGCAGAGCTCGCAAGTCGTCATATCAATGAGTTCCCAGCACATTGCACCACGTAGTGCAATAAAGTGAAAGGAACTTTGCTGCTGTAAGGCTAAGTGCTTCCGAGAATCCATTCCATGAAGCTCTCAATAATACGGCATTCTTCACATTTCTTTGGGTTAGTTACCTGTACCTAAGAAAACTTCCCCTGTTAGCTTGTCTGACTTCAGACCTATTAGCATTCTTAGCTTCCTAGCGAAGGTCTTGGAAAAACTTATTTGTTACCAAATTCAGGAGTTCTTAGATCAAAATAATCTGCTCTCGAGATATCAATCTGGTTTCCGTGCAATGCACAGTTGCGAGACTGTCTTGCTAAAGGTATCTAATGATGTCCGTTTGGCTCTTGATGCCGGCGAAATTTGTGTACTTGTCTTATTCGATTTTTCTCAAGCTTTTGAAAGCGTTGTGTACTCTATACTACTCCGTAAATTGTATGTTAACTATTGCTTTTCTTCTTCTGCGGTCAAGTTAATAAGGAGTTTCCTCACAAACCGTTTTCAACAAGTAAATGTTAATGGTATCCTCTCCTCCTTCTTGCCTTTGTCTCAGGGTGTGCCGCAAGGATCTGTATTAGGACCTCTCCTTTTTAGTCTATACATTAATGATATCGGTGATATCGTACATAATGTACAGTTACATCTATATGCCGATGATGTTCAATTGTACTTGAGCAAACCTCTTGGGTTGATTGAGGATTGTATTTGCAGAATCAATGATGATCTTGCTGCAATTCACAGATGGTCAATTGACAATAAGCTTTCTCTCAATCCTAATCAATCACAGTGTTTGATGTTGTGCAGCTCACCTCCTGATTTCGATGATATACCCTCAGTTATTGTCAATAATGTCTTGTTACCTTTCGTTGACTCGGTGGCTAATCTGGGAGTGAAGTTCAACAGTCGCCTGAAATGTTGTGATCATGTTAAGAGTATGTTGGGTAAAATTTATGGTGGCTTGCGAAGACTTTGGCTATTTGCTAATATCTTACCAACACATTCACGTTTGAGATTGGTTAAGACGCTTTTGTTGCCTCATTTTACTTACGGCAGTCTAATTTTCCCAAAGCTTGATCCCTGTGCAAACGTAGGATGGAAGTTTGTTTTAATGATTTTTTACGATTCATTTTTAACCTGCGCAGATCTGCCCACATTACTCCTGTCACGTACTCGTTACTGGGATGCTCAATTCAAACTTATTTAAAACGCAAGGCATTAATCTTCCTATTCAATTTAATACAGACTAGGAAGCCTATGTATCTTTATGAAAAAATAGAATTTCTACATTCTAGGAGAGGAATGAGCCTACGTATACCGCGTTTTAGTACATTGACTTATGAGGGATCTTACTTTGTCCAAATTGTTCGTCTATGGAATTCCCTCCCCCACAATACTCAGTGTGCGGCTTCTGTCAGCGAATTCAGGAAATAATTGGATGATTGTATACTTTGAGTGCTATGGGATGTTGGGTATGACTGTGCAAGATTTTCTTATTTACATACTTCTTATTTCTTTTATAATTTTTGTTATTAATCATGTTTTTATTTAGTTTTAATTTTCTTTTGCCTCCTATATATATGTTGATTGTCTTCACTTTTTTCCTTTTTTTTTGTGTACTTAATTTGTTTAATAAATGAATTTGAATTTGAATTTGAATCTTCATCGATACGCAACAATTGAAGCTTTCTGGACTTCGCATTTACCGTGGGTTTGATAATTGGACGAGCTCTAAACAAGATTGGAAGCAATCCTTGTTTGGCTTTGTCAACAACAGAATTTTCAAATTTGGCGATATGCTAATCCTCAGTCATTAATCGAGCGAATATTGCACCAGAAACACTACTATTTGGTATAGTTCTTGAACTAGTGGAGTCTTTGGGTGGATAGTCAGACGGATATTATGCATGTCACCCCAATTCATTTTGCCGTAAATCACACACTTTGATACTCTATGATTTTTTTTTATATTACTAAGCCAAGCTCAGGGGATGCCCTATGGATGTAAAGCACAGCATGGAAGGAAGGCGATATGGAAACGATTAGGGTAGTGGTGGAAGTGCTGAGGTATGTCACTCTTCAACTTTCATAAATTGCCGGAGGAAAGTCAGAAGATGGTAGACTGTTACACAATCGCACAATTCTGAACTTGACTGTAAGGCGGAAAATGTTTTGAAGGGTGAACGGATGAACGCGGCTTGTAGCGCGAGTACTACATGCAGAACTTGGTCTACAAGGAATCAGACTAGATCTTTCATCATTTAAACTCTAATTTATAAGAGGTGAGCCCTTCAAAATTTTTGTTTCAATAAATGCTCTAAAAAGCATTGGAAGTGAATAAAAAATGTAACTGCAGAGTAGAACTCAAAAAAGTTAATCCAAAGCCAAATTCAACCAGTAGCTTTGCATTTCTGTTTCCAATACACACAAACTCTTTAGATTTCCTTAGAAATGTAATACAAAGAAACTTCTGAGTAAAAAAAATAAGAAATTAATTCCGAGATATACGAACATTCCGAGACAACCGACAGTAATGTGGCCAATTTTAGTAATATTCGCGATATTGACATCAAAGAAAAGATCTCAACTAGTATCAAAAATAGAAAAAGAATGAAGAATGAAATTCAGAGGAAAATCTTTTATAGAATTGAAATGAGATGAAATTCACGAACAAGACTAAAAATAGAATTATTTTTTAATAAATTTTTATCTCATTATGTACGAAGTCTAAGGCTAGAAATAATATTGAAAAATATATTCTGTGACGCGAATTTGAAATTATGTATTTTTTCGAGAACGAATACAACCAATGATAAACGGCTTTCTAATTGAAGGGTTACTTGTAAGTCTAAATGGTCTAAGTGCCAAAAAATCAAAAGTCAAGATTTTTACAAAAATACGATCTTAGTACCAAGCCTAATAATATTCAAATGGATCCACGTGCATATTTCTTTTAAAATTTTATCCATGCACAGATAAAGTTTTGGCGGGGCCTAAGTGCCAACGAGCTTTCGCTTATGTTTTTTTCATTATATCTCTAAATAATAAAATTGGCACTTAGACCCTTTAGACTTACAACCCTTCAATTATGGATTGACTCTGAAGGCTGCTCTAACGTACGTACTGGGCAAGTTGCCTGGTCATAACAGTACGTGTTTGAGCTCTATAAATGATATTTCAAGAGATTAGCAAAACACACTCGTAGAAAATTTCAAATTCGTTTATAGCTTTGAATTGCTATCCTGCAAAACTCTTTTTATTACCGTGATAACAAGTCTTTAACTGTTACCTCCATTAACAAGAAAGATAAATTAGTTAAATAGTCTGGGTCCTCCACACAAAAACTGAAACTCACTAGTCGCCCTCCTAAAAAGCGATTATTGTGGCCGCTATGATCAATCTGATTGGGCTTCATTCATTAAATTCATCAGAGAGTTAGATTGGTCTGAGTGTTTTTCCTCGAGAGATGTTGAGTGTTGTTCTGAATCTATTTTCAACATCTTATGGTTTTGGATGTGCAGCTTAATTCCGCACAGATACATCAATATTAAACCTAACAATTCATCTTGGTGTAACAATGACTTTTAGACAGCTATTTCAGCTGCATTTCAGGCATATAAACTGTGCCATTCAGCGGAATTGAGACAGATATATAGAGAAGCACGTAACAGCTGAAAATCCATTATTCAGCGAGCTAAGTTCCATTTCGACCAAAACATTAGACAAAAATCTTTACTAGTCGAAAGGGTAGTAAGAGTTTCTGAACTCTTGTTAAAACAGAACAACTTCACCAGTTCTTCGGTACCGCCACTAATTCACAACGGGGATGTGTACATGGAATTATTGGACAAAGCTAATTTGTTTGCAGGTAACTTTACTGCGAATTCTTTCTTGCCATCTTCTTCACAAAGTCCTCCCTCTCTACCAACATGCAATTACAGGCAAATACTGTTACATTTCCGCACGGGGGAGGTCTTTAAAATGGTCGCAGGTCTCAATGTGTCTAAGACTGCTGGGTCTGATGGTATTTCGCTCGTGGTACTCAAGTACTGCGCCCCTTCTTTAGCTAAACCTCTACGAAAACTATTTCACCTGTCCTATTCGACAGAAGTCTTTCCTTCGGCATGGAAACTTGCACATGTTCAGCCAATACCCAAAGAATGAGAGGCAAGCGATCCCTCAAATTACAGACCAATTCCCCTTACTTCGATTCTTTCGAAGATTTCGAAACACACATCAACACCTAATTTATGAAATATCTAGGAACTAATCACCTGACTAGCGCTCGCCAATACGGCTTTCATGCTTACCGCTCTTCTGGATATTTATTACCTTTCCTTACCCCGAACATTAGAATTAATGTCTCCATAGTTTTGATGAATCTAAAACGATCGCATTAGATATCTCGAAGGCCTTCGACAGAGTCTGGTATCCTGCTCTTTTAGCTAAACTTCAGGCATTAGGTCTAGTTTTCTTAAAATGAATTGAGGGCTTTCTTTGCTTCAAGTTATAATGGACGGAGTTACTTCTGACCGTTTTATAATCCATACTGGTGTACCTCAAGGCTCTGTGCTCGCTCCTATTCTCTTCCTCATTAATTATTATAACTTTCACTTTCAATCCTATTCATTTGCAGACGACAGCACCCTTGATGTCGTGTACTCGCTCGACTCTATACCTGATTTCCGTGTCAACTGTAGTTGACAAACGAAGCCACATGTCAGTTCATTAAACCATGATGTTACATCAATACTCGCTCGGGCAGAGCGAATCGAGTCTTGTTTAATGCTTCAAAAATGCAATATTGTCTGTTATCTCTTAAACGTACCCCAACTTCCACTCAACCCATTTCCGTCGATGGAGAAGATATCTCGAACTCATCATCTCTTAACATCTTAGGCATTGAAATATCCAACAATCTTAGTTGGTCTGATGACATTTTTGGTATTGCCAAAAATGCGATGAAATGCCTGGGTTTCGTGCAAAGATGCAAGAAATATTTTACTCCATCAGACGCGCAAGTCTACAAGTCTCATATCGGGCCTAGATTAGAATATAACTCCCATATTTGGGAAGGAGCTGGACGCACTGCATTGTCCGCGCTAGAATAAGTTCAAAAGAACGCCTTGTGGCTTATTAGCTATGACATATCAATGGCAATATTAATTCCCTAGAGCACCGAACGTTTTGTCAGGTGTCTGTCTCTCTTTTATCGCTACTTCTATGGTATTGCTCGGACGAAATTTCTAGCCTGCTCCCTTGTAGAATTCCTCATATGCGCACCAGTCGAGCAGTAACCCGAGCTCATTCTCACACCCTTGAAGTCAAATTCGGCGGTACCGTGAAATTCCATGAATCCGTCATAAACAGGATAGTACAAATATGGAATAGTTTGCCATCCGCTGTTTTCCTCCCCAGCTATGAGCCACAAACATTCAAGCGTAATGCGCACTGTTACCTACTTGTCTCCACCCAATAATCCTCCTTTCCTCACCCGTTATTCCTTTCCTGCCAAAATTGTACTACGGCATCATAGGATATGAGCTTAACACCATCATAAAAAAAAGATATAATCATATTGAAGGTCATCCAAGGTCATCAAAGATCTCCCATTAATACATTAACCTTATTGAATCTGCTGCTGCACTGTTATATAAAAAAAAAAACATGTATAATTAAAGGAACCGTTGCATCCTGATATAAGCATCAGGACTTACCTATATACGGAGAAAAAATGGAGCCACATTGAGGCAGTCCATATCATTTGTGCAAGGGTGACGCAGCTTGACACAATTCCATATCACTATTGGTGCATTAGATCTTACATCCCGGACTATCTTCGAACTAAGGAGAAATTAAGCATGTTAAATTTTTAAGGTGATATGACTTTAGTTAACTTTTTAATAACGTTGCGCAGACTTTATGTGAATCTTCTAACTTCTTCTTAAATCATTAAAATCCATTTATTTGCTCCTTTCAAGCGTCGACTTGTTCGGTATTATATTTCTCGCTAAGCTAACATACATAAATCAACCGGGGGGTTGGCTGGTAAAATATTCAACAGCCCCTAAACGTAGTTTCCACAAATGCGTTCAATTATTTGATACTGAATCACATGGGCCCCTTAAAACCATCATGACTAGTAAATTAGAACAACCCTCTCTTTAGCAATTAATACTTATCGTATGCTATTTACACACCCACACACACACACTGCAATTGTTATGGCCCTTTTATGTTCAAGTTGCATTCAAATCAGAAGCACGCACTCAACATTTGTATGGTGCCATAATTAGGATGTAATCTGCAGGTTCTCCTAGATCAGGGCTCAGAGCCTCAGAACTTACCATTTCGAAGGTAAACTCATGGAAAACGACTCAGGACAATTAGACGGTAATTAGGTGAGAAATCGTGCTCTACATAATTTCGATTGCAATTCTCTATAGCGCGGCAATCCAGACGGATGTAAACTGCTCTTTAATTGTGCGCCATCACGACTCCTAGTGATAACAGACAGGAGGTGAGCTCCTTCAAAGATTCTGTGCGAAAAACAGAAATCTTTTTTTTTTTTTTTTTTGCAATGCCATTGACTTGGCGAAATTAGGTAGGTATACACAGGGAAAAAGGTTTTGCATGGAAATAGGGTGCTGTTGCAGAGGTTTCCACTTTCCAATGGGAGATGTTATGTACCCATATAGATAAATACATATGTATATGTATTTGTATACGTATACTTTGTCTGGGTTCTTTTTTTTTATTGTAATAAATTAAGAATTTTAGGCACGTAGGCCCAAGAATTAGACTTCACTGAGGCATGTAGAAAAAGTTAGTAGCCTCGAGGTGTGGCGTTGACAGTACCTTCAACATGGTTTTAAGGTAAACATGACTAGAAAAATTCATTTCTGCAATACGAAAAATCCTCGGCGATGACTGCGGTATGGGACCTTCGGTGCGGATTACCGTGACTTTGGAGTTACGAAGGTATAAGTAAATGGCAGCAGCCAAATAAAATATAATAAAATGGCGGGGACAAGTAAAGAATGAAGATCGTAACAGCTGGTACGAAGCACTTATGTTGGTGCTGAGTTTTATGAAAACTACTTCAATTGCACGACTCTTTTTATTAAGGTTGCCATGAACGAAGTATATTTACTACATTCCGGTAGTAAAAGTGTAAGGGGAAAAGAGTAACAAACAACGAGAAAATAAATGAAATTATGAACTTTGCTCTCATACAGTAGAAGGGATATGAGCTAGGAAAGGTTATTAAATAAAGTTCTTAGAAATTTATCAACTTCCATACTGTCCAGATGAGATTTTAATATAGAGCTTTTCATTGTATGTGTAGATTGCTGTGAATTTGAATGATTCTACGTATGATGGTACACTTGCGAATAGACTGGATAAAATAAAATCGGCTACCTCCAGTCCAGCTGGAGAATGATTTACGTTATAGAAATATGAGTGTTGGTCTCTTTAACTCTTTAACCAATGCTGTTAGAGAGGCAAAAAGCTGACTTCATTTGGCTCCCTAAGCCCTAAGGTTCATTGAAAGCTACTCGGAGCCTCATCTATAGATGACACATTTGTACACAACAAGAAAAGGGCATGAACGGGTTTCGATTAACGCTAGCCAAGGAAGGAGTCTTGTATTTTGATATATTCGTATCTTATCTCTATCTCGTTCATAAGTTTTCAAACCCGAATAAGTACTTTACTGAAATTATGGAAATTAAATAAAAATGCAGATCAATAAAAATGTCTCCATTCAGCTCTCAAGATAGCTTTACAACTGTGGCCCCTGTTAAATCTGCGAAATCTGGGAAAATCTTGTTTTTAGAAACGCGGTAATACTTTCACACAATTTCGTCTCAATTTCCTCGAGGTCAGTCCTAATATTATCTCTCAGTACGGTAATTGTTTGGATGCATTGGCGTGGACATTGTCTTTACTCAAAGGAAATAATTAATTAAAACGCAGAGTATAGGCCAACAACTGAAGACTCCTGTAAAGACATTACTTAAGCGGAGTACTTCTCCTGTTATAAAGCCATTGATTCTCCATTTATGTAGTAAGTGGCACCGTGCTGCAGGAAAAAAAAATCATCTCTATCTTTAACATAAATCCCAAAAAAAAATCCGTCAGTATCACAGAAATCGTATTACCGGTCTCGTTTCTACAAAAAAAAAGAAAAAAAAAAGAACTTAAGCTTTACTAAGCTTCGATAAGTGTACTTCCTTTTTACTTCTGTGATCAGACCAAAAGTTTCTTAGCTAATGAGTAATCATAGTGCAACAACGTCACTCTTTTACCTTACTGATTACATCAGATGCAATTTTCATAATCGTCTTACGTCAGTGCTTGTGCTAATATATTTTTCCAAAGATTTTGACAGTGTAAACTCTAACGTATTATGTTGTAAACTGAAAACGAAGACCAGCATTGGCATTAGTATCGCTTTTTGAAGCTATCGTCATCAGAAAGTAGTTACCTCATCCTCGGAATCGTGCTATAAACTTTTTTCTTCGGGTGTTCCGCAAGGCTAACTACTTGGTCCTCTTCTATTTTTATACCCTAGATGCAATCTATAGGGTATGCTAAGTTTGTAATTCCGTTTGTAACACCTAGAAATAATGCATAAAATTAAAAGTTATTTTGATTGTTGCATGTCCATCCGTCCATCCTCACGATAACTCGAGAACGCGTGTACCTACAGAGCTGAAATTTTGCATGTGTCGTTTAAAAAAAAAGTAAAAGTAAGTTTTAAAATGGGACAAATCGGGTAACTCCTTCGTAGGGCTGCCATACAAAAACTTCGTTTTTCACTACATATTCCACAGACACCGCCTTCTGGACGACCACAGGCTCGGTTCTTAATAGGTGCCGAAGATGAACAAGCACTTCAGCCACCTCTTTCACCATCGCTACCTGTTACTGGGACTTGTGGTAGCCTTGTCATTAGGTATACACAAAAATATCATATGACGTGAACTTGACTGTCTTTTGAAGGAATAAAAAACGTAATAATAGTCTTCTGTACTAGAATTGATGGAGTCTTAATAACTATACTAGAATCATTAGCATCACCTGTTGGTCTATTTCCATTACCTTTACGAGAAACGATTCAACTGGCTCTTGCCTTAATTTTATAATCTAAATTCGCACAAGCAGATTTAGCTTTTGCTCCTTTGAAGGACAGTAAATCTTCTATTATGGTGATAATTAGGGAAGTTCTTATGCGTCTATTAGCGCAACTTTTACAGGGGTATGTTAAAATTATAAAGATATCCTAACTATAAAACATACTCTTTCAGAGTGTGAGTCGCTCAGAGCGCGCTTGCTGGGGAGTCCTTTTCTCGCTATTTGAGGTATTCAGGATTCAGCACAATCAGTTCTTGGAGGAAGAGAAAGGGCCTCTGCATGGTGCATAAGTAAGCTGACAACGATTTTTTATAACGTTACTCTTTATATGAGTTTTACTGGGCACAACATTTTTTACTACGCGGGGCGCTCTACAGCGTCAATGGATCCAATGTATTCACATCAATCTCTGCGCAATTGAAAGAAAATACAATGTAACAAAAATTGATTTAGAAATAGTGTTTTATCCGTTTAAGCAAAAAAAAACATTAAATAAAAACAGGGCAAAACAATTTTTTTTTTAAGCGGCTGACATTTTGTTATTCATAGTTTTTTTTTTTTTGAAAACCGGTAAGGCGCTCCAAATTTTATCTAGTTTAGTCATTTTCAACCATATTTTTTTCGGATGGACTGCCAGAGCTGTGGAGGGCTCCTCGCAAACCAAATCTCACCGTGCATCGTTTTGTTTGATCGGAACTTGAGCCGCCATTTTGGATATTTTTTTTTCATAAATAAAATTGGAATTTACTCTCCACTGTTAGAAGAATAAAATACGGTAAAACCCATTACCAAAAGTATTTATTTTATGTAAAAAAAAAAAAAAAATCCAAATTTCATGCATTTTTCATGTCACTCGACGGTACCTTCCCTTTATTTTTTCCATTGCCACACATTTTTAATTTATCCTTATCGACTGGCAATTTTCCTGAATGCTTGAAACACTCCTATATAACTCCAATCTTTAAATCTGGTGATAAGCATGATGTTAAGAATTATCGAACCATTACTAATTTATGCATTATTCCTAAACTTTTTGATGCGTTAGTCAAATATAAAATGTTTCCTCTTCTAAGAAATTTAATATCTGAACATCAGCATGGCTTTATGAATAAAAGATCTACCGTTAATAAGTTGCACTAACTTCACTTTAAACTCAATAGAAATTGGTACCCAAGTTGATGCAGTGTATACTGATTTCTCGAAGGCATTCGATAGAGTCAACCATATGATATTAATAAAAAAAACTAGAGGCTCTAGGTGTTCACTCTAAGCTGTTAGATTGGATTCAATCCTTTTTAACAAACCGCAAATTAAAAGTGAGAATAGATGGACATTCTTCATATGTTATCGAACCTAAGTCATGTGTACCTCAAGGTAGCCATTTGGGTCCAATTATATTCCTTTTATATATCAATGATATTGTCAAAAGCTTCTCTGTCTGCAAATATCTTCTATATGCAGATGATATGAAATTGTTTGCTTAAATTCTAAACGCTAATAATTCGGAATCATTGCAATCTGAATTAAATAGCCTTTCTTAGTGGTGTAAGGAATATTATTTTAGCCTAAATGCTTCCAAATGCAAAGTTATGTCATTTGGTCGCTCACGTCAGCCTCTGCTGATGAAATACGACATAGATGGCACTGAGGTTATGAGGGTCTTTGAGGTGCTGGATTTGGGGATAATATTTGATAAAGAACTTACTTTTCGTATGCATTAAGACTACATAGCTGCTGAAGCCAGTAGAAACCTTAGATCTCTACGTCATAACTCTCAGGACTGTACGGACCCGTTTACCTTTAAATCTTTGTACATTGTCTTGGTTCGTTCTGTGTTAGAATATGCATCCCCATTATTAAATCTTATGACTCCAGGTTGGAGTCTATTCAAAGAAAGTTCACAAAATATGTTTTAAACAAAATCCGTTGCATTATCAAGCTAGGTGCTTATTTATGAGTCTCGAATCTCTCCAAGCAAGAAGAGAAATAGTTGAAATTTTATTCATTAGGGATCTTTTGTGCAATGAGGTGGATTTTCATGGATTTGCTGTATTTGATTAATGTGTATTCACCGGAAAGAAATATCTGTTCTCAGCAACTGCTTTATATCCCACAACATAGAACAAATTATTGTTTTAGAGAGCCACTTACGAGGTCAATGAATAAATTCAACCAGTATACTACGGGTCCTTAGATCTGAATAACAATTGGATTATTTTTAAATCAAATCTTAAGGAACTTCTAAGATTAAAGTTTGTAGTTTAACTCACATAATACACATGCGTTATAATTATTCTTTGTACTTTATTTCATAAGGATTAATATTTGTTCTACCTAGTCTGTAAGAGAGATTCCTCTCTATACCGTAATAATAATAAATGAATAAATAAAGAGTAATTACATGCAATAGAGCCTCCGTTCAAATGTATTATATTAATAAAGGAATTAAAAAAAAAATCAAAACTCCGCGAAATTTACACAATTTTTACAATGATTTTTCACAATTTCTATTTACTGTTCAAGTGTATTTCGTTCCATATTCAGTTAACTATTTAACAGGTCAAACTTACACAGGTAAAAAAAAAGGATATTTAAAACAATGACACCTCTTAATTCTCAAATTTCAATACAAAATCCTGTAGTTTTGGGAGTATGCCGATAAAGTATCCTACTACTTATTTACTATTTTTTTACTAGTATTGATACAGAATTGTTTGACTACTTTGTGAAATGAAATTTCGGCTTAGGCAAGGATATCTTGTTAGAAAATTATTATACCTGACTAGAAAATCCTGCAGCTTTGGATAATTAAGTTCTTTTATGATTTTGAATTTCCATTATATACAGACCCCCCCAGTATAGTTTAAAATTTGCGACCTTAAGAATGCTAATCATTCTATATTCTAAGTAAATATATTTCTCAATATAATTAAAGAATAATTTGCTACTTGCAAATCCTTGGATCATGTCTTACTTAGACTAAGAGTATTTTACTCAACTCCTAATTTCCCTATAGAAACTCCTGACAAATTATCAGATTTGCGGATAGAATTCAAAAAAGCATTTACCTAAATAAATGGGATTAAGATTCTGTCATCTGTAACTTCCAGGAATCGAATTATATTTTCCACCACTCTTCTTCCCCTTACATAAAGCCAACCAACCCAAAATAAGCGGTATTCATTTTCGTTAAACGTAAAACGCTTCTTTTTCGTTTTCTTTTTGAATTATTCAAGTGCGCCTATTCTAAAGCAGGAAAATTAAATCAGGAATAATCACTTCCGCCCTATAGCTTGTCAAGAAAAAGGCAAATCGCAAATCTCTTCTTGACGTACCTACTAGTATATACCTAACTTGTTCGAAAGAAAATACCTTGAAACGAATCTTCAAATTAATATGCGACCTCATGAGATAAACGACTGTACCCTGTGGGGAACCCTCAGCCTTGGTGTATCCAACAACCGACAACAGATTAATTCGGGAATGCTGGAGGCTTGGCATGTGAGTGCTTTGTACGGATAAAGTGCTGCAGAGAATAAGAAAAAAGAAAAAAAGAAATTGAAATGATTTATCTACAAAAGTGAACCTCTGCTTTGTTATGAGAACGAGAATCACAGGGTGAGCAGCTGACTATAAGCACAGGGTATCAAGTGCTCTTTCGAGTGGAACGAATTGAGTTAATTTACTTGATTTTAACTTTTTTTGTGAGCCAGCGACCAACCGTCTGTTTGTTGAGCTTGGATTGTGCAGCAACCCCTCTTGGTTGTGGGATTTTTCGTTGAACTTTTTCGGAAGTCATTACATCCAGTGCCTGCAATTTATTACAATCTGGTTATGGATACCTATACTCTGTGCACAGGTCGTTGTTGATTTAAGAGCATGGAGAAAAGATGCTAAAGCTATAAAAAGAATTTGTGTCATTTGCAGTGCGAAGATGAAATAAAGAGGTGTTTTGAATATTCCCTTAAAGGTGTATACGTAACTATAGAGTCTTTAAATACACACCGAATCAGAAGGAGTCATTTTGTTCGTAAACAATTTGAACAGAATTATGTTTGCAATCCTGAAATTTATTTGGGATTTGATTAGAGTATGAGGAATTGAATGCTTAGGGATGATTTGGATTAATACAGAAAAATTGAATGATCTTATTAGTTCGATTATATTTTTTTTATTTATTATTTATTTTATAAGCTCTACAGACATTCATAAGAGGGCTTGGAAGTTGATGAAATTGCGTCTTTTTTTTTATACGTCACCAAGTGATGCTAATTATGATACAAATTTATTTTATTACTATTCTAAAGAAAATTTCTTTTATTTTTCATTTTTTGTCTGCGCATTTTTCCCAACTTTTAAGTTATTTTCCCATTATTTTTTACTTTTCATATTATTCTTTCTAATGTAACTGTACTGAATATATCTGAGTATATCACATCCCTAATTTTACAAGTATTTATTTTATGTTTTAAAATAAAATTTTATAGGCTGGCAACACGTTTAATTTGTCTCTTTTTTTTTTCTCTGCCTGTATGGTTTTTTTAATTCTAGAAAAAATAAGACTGTTGTCGAATTCATATTGTTCTGAAAACTGTAAATGTAAAGTGGTTTCGCGACCATTAGTTTAGTACGGCAAATTGTTGAGAGCGTGATACACTTCAAAATGTCATTTCTATATTGTAGGAAATTTTCTCCTCTACTTCCAATGTAGCAAATTTTCTCCTCTACTATCTCTTCTGATTCTATCGTGGCCAGTTATGTTAACCGTACAGTAATTTCGAGTTCCGTACAGTAAAACAGTAATTCCTTGCAATATACAGTAATTTTCACTGATTGCTAAAATTACTATATATTTCTTTAAATTTCATCAGCTTCGAATTCAAACATAAGGCTGTGTTCGGCCTGACGAGGTTTGAAGCGATGCGGTTACGCATGAAAAAGTCACTGATCAAGCAATGCTAGTGCTCATGTTGACGCGGTTAAGGGCGGTGTGTTACGACTCGTTCCAGAGCGTTTAGAGGCGGTTAAATGAGTGATCAAAATTTTTGACTTCAGTCGCGTGAAACCGGTTGTGTATTGACATTTTGTGAATACTCATTTGTGGAAATAATCGACAATATGAATACTGCTAAACTGATTGAGGATATTCGTAACCGCTTTGCTGTATGGGATAATGAAAAATAATAATTATTCAATAGAAGTAAAATGTACTCAAAACTAGCACTTGTCATCCGAAAATACGAATAAAATCATTCTCTAGATGCACTGCAATTTTCTTTTTTCTTTTTGAAAACTTTTAATTTAAAATATGAATTTTCATATAGAAAAACCAGCATTGAAGTTGAAATTGAAGAGATATGTTTAGATGGAAAGGTCTCAGCATGTCTTTTAGAAGATAACAATTTATGTTCTATAGAACTTTTAGAATTCAGAAACAAATGCTTAAAATTTTATATTGAAAGTCCGGTACAAGTAAAAATACGGTACCCATTCGATTCCATGAAATGTCTACTTTGAAATTTTAAATACTAGTAATTTTCAAAAAATGCATCAATTATTCCTAGTTGGCAAATCATTTTCGCAATATATTATGTGACTATAGTATTTTAAACGGGCAAAATCAATGAAAAAATCAATTACGAATGAATGATTATTGATTTTGTCCGTCTGCTTACCGTATTAGATTCTGAATGCAGACTTGTTAGGGAATTACGAGAATTACTATAATAATTTGGCAACAATTGAGTTTTGGGAGAGGGTTTGTCATACAAAAAAAGGAGATGCATCTTTAATGTTTCCTTATTTGAAGAAACTTCTTTCAAATTTAAGTCAAAAGAATTTTTTCTGTCTTATCTCACCAAAACGGAGATTACACGAGATAGTACAGCTTGCATGCAAGCCTCCCTTCCAACGCGATTTTTAACTTGACAGCAGAAGGCAGTTCGGTTGATGTCTTATCATCTTACATGCAAGTAAATTATAGCATTTAAAGAAGTAGCAGAATGATAAAAACCGAAGAAAAAATGAAGAGGAGGATGTTGGTAAATGATTTAATGCAAATGATCTCAGAAAATATCATTTTCCTAGAATAAATTTGTCAAATACTCTTAAGCATTTCTTTTCCGCCATCTTGAAAATTGTATATTGTCAAATTACTATCACATCAGCTGCCATGGTTTTTCATCATGCAAGTTCGCTGAAAGCTGAGCTACCAGCATGGCAGTAGAGTTACACGTGCAAGAAGTATGGCAGTGCAGCTTGCATGCAAGCTGTTCTATTACGTGTAACCCCAGGATTAGAAATAGGTTAAATAACTGCACTTTACAGGGAATTTTGCATATATTTACTAAAAATTTGTTTAAAAAAACTTATTGTTACAAAATTGAAATAAAGCCTGTTATTTAATAAATATATGTATGACAACGAAAATATGGAAGAGTAGCAGGTTTTTAATAAAAAAAACATGTATTTTTTGTGCAACATCACTGAGGGATGCAGGCAGACACTGTACTTATTCGGAAATGTTCGGGAATTTTCCGTGTGGTGTTTGGAGTCGACTTACTGCTTGGCCGAGCGATTGCCAGCGTCGACCCAGCCGGAAAGAAAAGGAAATTGGTGGTTCCCTTTAGTCCGCACACGTTTCCTCAATATCGTGTAAAATTAGCTATTATAGCAAATAGTTCCTTACCAACGTCTGATTATAATATTGGGAATTTAAAATGAAATACTCAGTTCTTTTTACAATTAAAAATTTCTTTAATTTTATTTGATTTCATTAGTTATTCCTTTTCTTTTGTAATAAGCAGAAATTATATGAATTCCATGTCTGTGGATAAATGCATTGACAGCTACAAACAAGTATGAGTACACATAGCTTTTCGGGTCTGGACAGGGTGTGAGCTCTGCTTAAAAATTTTTGTAGTCGTACAAGTGGATTAAATATCTGTTCGCTAAATGCTAGAAGCATTAAAAACAAAATCGACGAATTTCGCGAAATTTTTTCCGGCTCTGATATTCGTGCGATCTTAGTAAGTGACACGTGGTTAAATTAAAATATACCCTCTTCGGTACTTAAAATTCCCGGCTACAATTTATATCGTAATGACCGTACATCTCGTATTGGAGGAGGTGTGGCGATCTTTGTTAGGGATTGTTTAAAAGCTAAATCAAATTCTTTTTCGGTGGATGATGATATAGAATTTATATGTGTTGAAGTTTCCTCTGAAATTGAAAAATGTGTATTGTCTACTGTTTACTGTCCTGCCAACCAGTTTAACACTGATAATGCTAGTCAACTGGAAAATTGTTTATATAACATAACATAACGCTATACAAATGTGATTGTGGGTGGAGATTTTAATGTAAATCTTCTACGACGTGATCTGTTAGCTAACCAGTTTCTTCATCTTTTTCAGTCACTACATCTTAATAAAATGAACTCAACCAATCCGTCATTATTAGATTTATTTTTTGTTCCAGATTTAAGTATAATATTAGTGTTTAACCAGATTAGATCACCCAGCACTTTGGATAATGACTTAATCTTTTTCAACTCTGACTTTTCTATGAATCTAGGGTCTCCTCAAAGCTTTCTATACAAGGATTACAATAATATAAATCTGGATGCCTTATTTGAAGAATGCCGACTGTTGCCCTGGTACGTACTAATTTGAAAAATACGTCCCTTTGAGAGTGAGACCTATCCACAGAGTGCGGTGCCCGTGGTTTTCACTTGAAGTCTGTTCGCTTATTGCTGACCGAGAATTCCTGCTCAAGAGATAAGAGATAAGCGTCTCAAAACAAATGCTGCTCGACTAAACTATCTAGTTGCTCGTAATAATGCCACAATAGTAATTCGGAATGCCAAACGCCAATTCTACAGCTCTAAGTTTAATACCGATCTTCAACCGAAAATTGTATGGCGCAATCTACGGAACGCTAGAGTTTTTGCTAAGCATACTGCTACTTGTGGACTGGAGGCAGATGATTTAAATTCTTTTTTTACCTCCTCTAACAATGTATCCCCAAGAACTCAAGTGAACCAATTAAATCCGCTTAGATTTCCGCGCTCATCACTCTCACAAGCGAGCAATAACAACTCTTGATGAACTGATTTCCGCAATGCTTTCTATCAGGTCGGAAACGCAATTAGCCCTGACAGCTTACCATCTCGCTTTATTAAGCTAATCGGGAAAGTTATAAACACATGTTTGATGTCATCCACTTTTCCTAACGCGTGGACAGCAGCAACAGTTTTACCAATACAAAAAAAAAGCTTGTGCTTTAGAATTACCATCCGATTTCCGGCCTATAAGTATTTTATGCTTTTTATCGGAGGTTCTGGAGAAAAATATTTATAAACAAATTCTCGACCACGTGGAAAGCAATAACTTACTTATCCGCTGGCAATCAGGTTTTCGCTCTTCTTTCAGCTGTGAAACAGCAATATTTAAAGTCATCACAGATATAAGGTCTGCGTTAAGAAAGAATAAGTTTAGCGCCTTAGTTCTTCTCGATTTCTCAAAGGCCTTCGACAGCGTAGTAAATAGTTTACTTCTACAGAAACTCTCCATAAGGTTTGGATTCAGTTATTCTGCCATTGCGTTGGTTAGAAAGTTTTTATCTGAACGTCAGCAGCGAGTTAAGATAGGACAAGCAGTATCTGGCTCCTTACCCATTCTCTGTGGTGCTCTTCAAGGATCATTTCTAGGCCCTTTATTGTTTAGCCTATTTATAAATGACCTCCCTCAAGTGTTAGAAGATGCAGAGGTACATATGTATGCCGACGATGTGCAACTATATCCTAGTAGGCCTATTGGACTTCTTGAGGACTGTATTGCGCGAATGAATTCTGAGCTAGATAGAATAAGCGATTAGTCGTTATTAAATGGGCTAGAGCTCAACCCTGCTAAATGGAAGTGAATCGCCTTTTACGCCTCATCCCTAGATAACATTGATGTTCCACCAATAATTTTAAACAGCGTTATACTGCCGCTACATGATAGGGTTAATAATCTTGGGATTGTTTTAAATAGTGTGATGAGGTGTTGCGATATCGTTAATATGGTGATCAGAAAGGTGTATGCTGGACTTCGTAGGTTATGGCTTTCAGCGAGTATTTTGCGAAGAAAAATTGATATGAAACTTGTGAAAACATTAATCATTCCGTACTTTACTTTTGGTAGCGCAGTTTTCCCAAAATTAGATAGTGTATGTGCCCGTAATTCTCAAGTTCCCTTAAAGATTGTATCCGCTTCATTTTTGATCTCCGTAGATTTGACCATGTTTCACCAACTGCTTGGTTGCTCCCTGGATTCGTACCTTAATCAAAGAGCATTAACTCTCCTTTTTAATATATTGAATCGAGATACACCTGAATATCTCAGGGAATTTGTCCAATTATCAAATTCACCACGTAATCGTAGCATCATAATTCCGCGATTCAGCAAATCGGTCATGGAGAGTTCTTTTCTTGTTCAGGCTGTCCAACTTTGGAATAGTCTTCCATCAAACGTTCAGAGTGCTGGTACTGTCAGTGCATTTAAGAAGCTTATTAAAATGCATCTGTGAGTTAATTAATTTCATCTATTTTCTGTTTATCACTAATTTCATATTCTTATTCTCTTAATTCTTTTATTTCTTTAGTTATTAGTTGTAACTTATATTTTTTTTCTATATTGTCTACTTATGATTTATCTTTAATTATTGAATTCTTGATATATATTATTATTATTCTTTAGTACATTGGATTAATTTAATCAATATAGGTGTACAATTCAAAACCTCAGTCCCCGTCAAAACTTGCTTACTTCTGACTCGCGCTTTTTTTGTTTTCTTCCAAAAATAAGACATGGCTGCTCACACTAAGAGTTTTGAGTTTCGTCGCTTACTTCATGCCTAAAATTTAAAACCACCTAGCGCCATCTGTCGTTAATTTAAAGTTTTGGAATGGTTTTTACTTGTTACAGTTTGAATGTAAGTTTTTATCTAAGTTTACTTTAAGTTCACATTATTTCAAAAGCGTGCGTTTTAATAATTTGTTTAATTCTATGGACGCTGGAATATTGTTTGCCCTTTCGATTCTCCTCACCGAAATTGTTGTCTCTCGCACAACTCAAGGCAGGTACGTGACTGCTTCAGGCATTATCCATAATTCCCCGTATATTGGAGAAAATTACAGACAACATGGTCTGATCTCGTGATTTCTTCCGTTATTTCCCTTTTAGCCACAGTTTGACTTAATAACGTGTCTATTACTCCCTTTTCCTTTTTACTACGCGTTTATTTTATCGTCAAACATCGAGCTACAAAATTCTTCAATTTAAGCGAAAAATTTACAAAAAATTTGCGCCTAGCAAATTTCAGAACTACATTTAGAAATAAATAAATGTGCAAACAAAATAAAAATGTAGAGAATCTAAAATTAAATTAAAATTAACATAATGATTAAATATTAAAAACCTACTAAAATTAAGTAAAAATCATAATTAGTATGTATAACAATAGCAAATACAACAACGTATTGCTTAAATAAAACAGATGCAGAAAAATTAAAAATGGAAAACAAAATACACGAAAATTACAAATTAAATAATAAGAAAGCAGACTAAAATTAAGAAATTATAGTTAAAATACACAAAATAAAGGAAAATATAAAACATAGTTGAAAATGATAAAAAATAAAAATTATGAAAATAATGGAAGTGAACTATTCCGTTAGACAAGAGAATAACGGAAAAATAGGGAAGATTAATTAAAAGCATGGATCCTCATGGGATCCTTAAATGCACTGACAGAACGCGGGTCTCAATAACTAGGAGGAGAACTATTCCAGAGACGGGCTATTTGGACAGGATAAGAGATTTCCATAACTGATTTGTGAACACGAGATATTATCACATTCTGATTACATTCCGGAGCTGTTTTTATACGTTATCAGTAGGTCTTGTATTAAGCATTAAAGACAACTTCCGTCTTTCGAGACAAACGCTATCGCGTCTAGAGTAAATCAAACTGCCGACATTAAACTAAGGCAGAGGTAAGGCTTTGATTAGTTTTGAGCTGATTTCGAAAGTTAATGAATCTGCTGAAAGCCAGAGCCTACGAAGTGAGGCATATAAACGTTACCGATAATTAACTTTGTGTTGTCGCAGCATTTCATATGTTGGTTCAAAATAATCCCTAGACTTTTAACTTTAAGGACTAAATCTAAAGCACAGTACACTTGGACTTTATCATGGTTTAGCTTTAGGCCATTAGCTTTGGACCAGATATTGATTCTTTCCAAATCATAATTAATGCAAACAATACAGTCCTCAAACAAGCCAACAGGTCTGCTTAGGTAGACCTGTACATCGTCAGCATAGTACATTTGCACGTTGACGTGGTGAACGGTTTCAGAGAGATCATTTATAAATAAACTAAATAAGACCTGCAAATGTCCTTCACTTTCTTCACTTCTCTACTAAAACTTCATCTGAATTTCGCAAATTCAATAAAAGCTCATATATATGTAGTTCATACGTAGGTACCTAGCACAAACTGTATTCCCAATATTCAAATATTTAACCTTTGTATGGAATAAAAAGTCGAATTTTTTACCTTAAATGACCCGAGAAAAGGAAAAAAGGTTCAACTACATATATTCTTTCGAACATATTCACTTGTCATTCGGCAGGCAGTCATTCACCTTGCCACACCGTCACTGTGGCACTATAAATTTCAGCACATGAAAACGTGAAATATTTTAATATCCATCTCAAGTACGACTATATCCACCCAATAAAAACAGGTAGCTTCCATATAATGTGTCCGAAAGGAATCCAATAAAGTGGGGATTTATTGCTGGAGCATGTGAATTTCGATATCATTCGTCACAGTTCGGAGTTATCAACTTTGCAGGGCACAGAAAATGGAGCGAGTCTCGCTTTATTAACATTATATTGTTGCTTCTTCGTGCCAAAGATAGTTAAATCCTCCTCGTGAATGTGAACACGTTCAATCGAATGTGACAATAGTAATCCGTCGTCTGTAAAACTCATAGAGAAAAAGGTATCCGGTCGTCCACAGGGGTTTCAGACAAGGTAACAAACAGCCATATAATAAATATGACCGAGATGATGGGACTTAAGGGATTTAGATCGCTTGATTGTGTTTGAAAGTTTCCTTCTTTGACACAGGGATTTACAGTTGGAGTAAATGCCATCTGTCAAAGTTATGTTTAGTTGAATGGTTTCGGGCAAGGGGATTACTTCTCAATATTCTTTCTTATTACATAGCAATTCTTGGAATCGTTAAGTTAGCTAATAATTGAGCATTTCCCATTAGCTACGATATTTATGGCGATACAAATGCAAGAAAAAAAACCCCAGTATTTCTAAGGATCTAGTAAGAAGGAAATATTTCGTAATAAAATATGAATATCATGACTTATTTTTGGTTACAACTCCATTACATCCCTAGTGGAATGTGTGACAGAAGTAGAAATTCAATTGTTTCTTACAAATTATTGTTGCAATTCCTTTTATAATTTGATATGATCCACAACCTACCAAGTGAAATATCACTGGCATATTACAGTATCCCATCTGGTTATAAACTAAAGATTTCGAGCATTGATGCCAGCTGGTATAGCTTGGACCCTTACCCATTCACAAATGAGCCAAAGTTCTAATTAGCCAATCCAATTCATATTGTTACATTTTTCTCCAGTTTTTCGGTTCGGTTCGAATAATTTTACTTAACCACCTGGCCGAGCGGTCTCCAGTGTGGTTAGGTTACTTTTTTTCGCAGTGGATGAACCTTACCCGTTTGTGAGCTATCAAGCTCAACACGAATGCTTTCATCGACGAACCCAGTTGGAAAAGACAGAATGTTCCATGATAGAGCCATCGACGTCCCAGATCTAGGCCTCTTCTATTTTAAGGGGACTCCTTGCGGGTTATAATAAAACTCCCTTCTTACTAAGTTTACCATGAAATTTCTGCGTTCTATTAAAATTTCATTTGTTTTTATATTATTAATTTTTATGGATTTTTTCTTGACTTTTCTCAAAACCCCAACTAGGCCGAGCGTGAACTTCAGACAGACAGAACCAACACCAAAAAAAAAAAACCCTGAGACCAATATGGCGACTTACAACCTTTTTCTACTCCTACTTAGCGACATCTATCTTCGGTTCTGAAAATTTGTTTCAGTTTTTACATTTTTTTCTAATTCTCTTTGACATTTGGTTCTGGAAAGTCATGTTAGTTTTTACATGTTTCATCTATTCCTCCATTTGCATAAATTCTGTACTTTAAATTATTGCTGCCCGATTGCAAACGGCAACATGTACCTGAGTCATAACAAAATTCTCGAAGTTAAACGCGATAATTTACATTTTCGAATACATGTACAGCACAGTGACGTAATATATAGAGAGTAACGTATAACGTAATTGATTTTCATTTGCAGTTCAGAATGTAGTCACTGGTCTGGTAACTACTTAAGTAACGAGTTCCGGATAACTATGGTCTTTGGTAGATAGAGACATAACACATAACTAGTTATTTTGGTAACGCATTGCTGTTTTCCTGCGGGTCTCTAAATCAGGTCGAGCCATCGTTGATTGCTGTCGGTCTCCAAACTGCATACAAATTCTAAAGAAAATATTTCCAGTAAATTTCTAAGACAAAATTGAGGGTTTCTCTTCATCAGGTCCAGGCTGTGGTGCTCGCTCATGATTAGTATAGGCCGTGTACTATGGGAAGTTTTAATAACTTCTCAACAGAGGTGGAATCTCGGCGATTTCACATTATTTTTCACTGAGGCTAAACTACACTATGTGATAACGAATCGAATAGGAAAATTGAAAACCAGAATTCAGATACATGTTGCGAGTCAATTAAAAGAATTTGCAACGTCTCGCTTGAATATAAAATCGACGATGCCTCGACCTGATGTAGGAAGGCCTCAATTCTTTCTTAGAAATTTACTGGAAATTTGTTCCTTAGAAGTTTTATGCATTATTGGAGGCTGACAACAGCAGAAGAAATGAATGCCTATTGGCAATTGGAGGCCGATAAAAGGGTCAACTACAATAGCCGTAAAGACGTTACGGATTTCAACGAGACTGACAAAAATTGAAAACATTAAATGTAAAGATAATAACCCTTACGGAATGTGATAAAAGTGACAATTTTTCGTAAACCTCTCGTCTCGTTGAAATCCGTAACGTTTTTACGGCTATTGTATTTGAGCCTAAGGGTACAAATGAAAGTATCCTATATTCTGAAAATATAACTTCGATCGCCCGGCCATCGCAGAATAAAAATTCTACCGAAACATCTTCAGTAAATTTCTAAAAAAAAAAATCTTATTGCATATTTACGCGTCAACGATCATAAAAATTGTGGTCGGCCTATAAGAAAAAAATTTCAATAATTTTCTAAATAAAAATTGAATTGATGGCTTCCCTACATTAGGTCGAGGCATCGTCGATTCGAGGCTTTGCATTGCTGTAGTAAAGGATAGATAGTTGGTTGTGTGCCTGAACATTAGGAACATTTTCTGTTAATAACAACATTTCTTAGCTACAATTTTCGTCGTAGAAAACTAATTTGGTTACCAGAAATGTTGATAAGGTTTTCATTTTTTTGAAATGCGTTCTTCATCTGTATATTTACTTATTTGTGATATTACAGAATCTTTGCTAATACTCGAAATATTTTGAATTCATAAATGCATACATATTTTCATGAACATATGACTGTCTATCACAGCAACACTATTCGAGAGTTAATTGTAAATAACATTTTTAACCAGACAGGCAAAGCAACAAGTTAACTTATAAGAAATCGATAAGATAAAATTATGGTAAACTCGGGTTAAGTACGTGCTAATGAGATAATGATGAATGAAATGTTCAATACAATCCTCTTGGAAGATATTAAGACGTTTAAATGGCAACTGTACATCATTAAAACATACCTAAGGAGATTTTGAGAAGAAGAAGAAGACACACCCCAATAATAGCTCCCTCGGGAACTGTTTTGCTAAGAGACGATGAATTAGAAAGGAGGGCGTTAACTTTCACCACTTGGGATCGATTATAGAGAAATGACCTTAATATATCCCAACAACATCGCAACAATATTTAAAGGTTAACAAGAGTTTGTTTAGGAGCATGGTACACTTAACACTATGTGAAAACCTTAGAATATTTAAATAGGGTTAGTCTTCAGAGATCACTGTTATCCAACATGAATTTTTGTATCAGTTTAACAGACACGTGCAAGTGTATTACACTTGCTTAGTCGAAAAAAATAAATAATCTTTTGGAGATGGAAAAAACAATCGGAATCTGGAGAACCAATGATAGTTAAAGAATAGTTTTCTCCTACTTAGTAATTTTCAGGAAATAGCTTCATTAAATTTTCTTTTATTGGGAATACTGCGTTGGAAAAATTGTGCGTAATAAATAATTCTATCACTATTTGGAAGTGCAGTTGTTTGTGATATAGGAAGAAAACTCCAAAAACACGGTTCCTCTAATTACTAATTAACGGAAATATTAGAAACATTTATCTCCACCGCAACTTGAGTTCATATACAGGGTGTTTCGGTATAAATGGGTATAAAAGGGAAATATTTTGAAGGTTGGTAGTACGAGTCGAGGAATATAAAAAATTGTAAGGGGTGAGGGGGGGGGGGGGGGGGTACAATTATTTATTTCAATTATAGGTATTAGAAGTACGGATACTAATTCGAATTAAAATTCGAATGCAAATCCCACTACTGACACTGTAGTTGCCTCAAAGTTAGAAGAGAAGGCTTATCCTTATAGCAAAGGGGTACGAAAATAGAATTGTTTGTGGTTGTTGGTTACGAAGTTGCCAGGCAGTGGTTATAGATTGAATATGGACGGTGAATTGCAAAATGGTGGCGGAGCGGCAGGAGTATCGATCGTAGAAAATTTCGAATCGACCCTGAAAAAGTGAAAATACGCAGAGCTCTAAGGGATGAAGTAGAAACTTTGAGGCGAAAAATAATGTTACTCGAGTGAGATCTTCACGAAATCGCTAATAAGAGTCAGAATAATGAAGTATCTGTGACAGTGGAAAGTGGGAAAGATTGAACCGATCTTTCTGGAAATACAATTGTGGTCATAATAATAATGCATTAATGTATTCCGTATATCCGTATCATCACCAAGTGTCAGTGTATTTTGCGATATCCGGAGTATAGTGGAAGTCCTGGGAAATTGAAGTCTTGGATACGATAGGTAGAATGAAGCAACAATGCATTTGGTCGTTACATCAAAGTTAAAGGGGAAAGCATTGGACTGGCTACAATCGAAGTCAGAACATTATCAGCTGAATTTGGGAGAATTGTTGCAAATGCTTGTAATTACATATGTTTGAATGCAAGCAAGTTGGAATAAACGAAAAGTTTCGAGCTCCGTCTGTCGAAAAGTGAAGAAGTGTTCACGGATTACTATTATGATAAAATTACTTAATTAATCGAAGTGTGCGAATACAACGTTTCAATGAAACTAAGGAATTGTTAGAGGCTTTTAAGAAAATTAAAAAATCATGGCGGAAAGTTGGTGAAGGTTCATCTGGAGCGAGATATCCGGTCAGCCCTTACAGTAGTAATAAACGTAAGAATGGATCTTATTCGGATGTCAAAGCAAGCTGAAGTCCAGTATTCACAGCGCTCAAGTGCTATAATTTCAATCAATACGGTTATTTGGCTGCTAAGTGCAACAACCTCAGACAAGTTAGAGGTTCGTGCTATCAATGCGGATCTGTTAATCACATGGTGAGAATTATTAAGTTTTTAAAATCAACTTGCCCGACACGAGTAGGTGAAGATTGAAATTTGGTGTATGCAGAAAATGGTTATCTGGTTTACACTAAGCTAGAAATAGGGACGAAATCAGTATATTGAATTCAAATGTCTTGTTGTTCAGTTGCATTAAATAAAGAAAAAATAGTTCCAAATACTATTTTTGGCATAATTATTTATTACAACTGTTTCGATTGAATAATTTTTGTTGTCCCTTAACAAATTTAAATTACGAAGTTACGAGTACTGCCTGACAATGCCTCATGGTTGCATTAAACAAAAAATAAGGAAAAATTAAAAGGATGCACTTTGACATATTCAAGGATAAACAATATTTTTATTATCCTTGTTTCTTATAAAAGAAATTGTTCATATAATTTCCTCTGAAACATTGAGCTTTTCTCTTTAAAATAAGCTAAAGATCATGCCTTCATATGATAATAAGAACCAGAGTTATGATTTTTTATATAAAGGTCAAAACCCAATAACGGCGTCGGTATTGGCATTGGCATTGAAGATTGCAGCTGTCAAAATCAAAAACTGTACATGGCAATGATTTTAACCTCAATGTCGGCATCAGAATCAGCATGAATGCCGATGTCTGGGCCAGTTTATGATTGACATTCAAAGTCTCATCAAAGTATCCGAAATTCTTTGACAGTTAAAATAAAAATATTTAAAATTAAAATTGAAGATAAATTGGTGGAATTTGTACGGGAAAAGCCACGTTTGTATCTAAAATGTGACAAGAATTATAAAAAAATATTTAAAGGACCTAATATATAGCAAACTAAATCCGTCATTGAGTTATGAACGGCTTAATGCCGCAGGCAATGCTAATGCCAATGTCAAATCCAAGGCCGCCAAAAAAGATGGCGCTATTGAGTTTTGTTTGAACTTTATTCAACAGACCAAAATTCGGCAAGGCCCTTCAGGAAGCATGCATCGCTGGAAAAAAAATTAGTGGTATACTCTTGTCTCATAACTATACTTAACTTTCAGCAAAAGAAGAACGAAACTGGTGGTTTTCGGGTTGAGAAAGTGAGAATTTTTATCAATTTTCTATAAAATAGCCCATTGATTAGTTTAGTGAGTACCATCATATTTGACAGGATTGTACAATATAATGAAAACTTCGTAGATGCATTACACATCTTGTTGCTAACGCTTGCTAGTGAGGTTTTGCCTTAGAGTCTGTAAATGCCAACCATTTCCTGCGTTTCGTGCAAAAAGACTTGCCAGCTCTGGAGTGGCTAAGAAAGAAAATAAAGCCTTTGCTTTTGTTTTTTTTTTTTTTTATATTTATATATCCTTCAAATATTTTCCTAGCTATATTTTCATGTTCTAGAGTTTTTGAACCAAAAAATATGAAGGTCTATTTGTTGATAACTGAATTTCTTTTTATGTATTCATTGCACAAGCTAAGAACTTTAATATCACCCACTTACGATACATATTTATCAAACTTGCATAGCACGTCAAATTCAAAGTTCAGATGTAGTGAATAAAGTCTTCTAGTGAAATTATGTATAATTCCCACTTGGCTGCCCCGACAAATTTTATAAAGACGCGCTTTGTATGGATCATATGCCTGAATTCCAGGAAAATATCAAATATTGATTTTACGTTTTATGCTTTAGACATAAAGTCTCTGATTTTGTCGAGTATTTTGCGGTTAGCGTATACCAAAAGAGAAATCTCTTGAATAGCTCTTCAATACACTCTTATTCGCCAGTGTGTAAACCACAACGTGTTTGGTTATTAAAAAATGTCTGCATACATTCTCTGGTAGACAAATCATGATGAGCTCATCAATGAAATTTATTCGCGTTTGAATCAAAACCCGGGAAAAAATCATTTATTTGCTTATTCACAGATAGTATGCATGGGATATTCCATCTCTTTCAATTATTTAGAAATGTATACTTTCCTTCTCTTTTGTGCATTTTACAAGATTAGATGAGCACTTCGGTGAGTACATAATGAGTGCCATGATGAGCTTATTAATGATCATAGCAATGAGTGTCACGATGAGTTTATTAATGAGCATGTCAATGAGTGTCACGATGAGTTTATTAATAAGCATAGCAATGAGTGTCACGATGAGTTTATTAATGAGCATGTCAATGAGTGTCACGATGAGTTTATTAATAAGCATAGCAATGAGTGTCACGATGAGTTTATTAATGAGCATGTCATTGAGTGTCATGATGAGTTCATAAATGAGAATCTGATTTTACGATTTTCCGGTTGCAAATCAAACTCTGAGACGCTGAGGCTTAAGGTATAACGTATATGGCCTTTCTGCGGAAAAACAAATCAAAAAATTAATTTAAAATTAATAATTTAAATATTTAAAAAAATAAATCACAGAAATAAATTCAAATTTTCCTAGTAGAAATGTCATCTGACAAAGTTAGGACAAGAATAAATATTTATTTATTGCTGGTTTAGTATGTAGGGAGCAGTTTCACGATATCCAATGAGCCCTCCGATGAGATATTTATTGAATGGTCATCAGTAAGCTTATCGGGACTTAATTTTCTATAAATTTCTTCTTGATGCTTTTCAGTCAAATTTATAGTATATGTTCACATAATAACTGTACCTTGTGGAGCAAGAGACGAGGTAAAACTGTTAGCAATTTCTACTAGAGTTTCTCCTTCAGAAAAAATAAGTATATTTCTCTTTGTCACACATGCTCCTTAAATGTTACATGCAATTCTTTCTTTCATTTTTTATTTTATTTTATTTTTTTTCAAATGACACCTACAATTATGAGTAATCTCTTTCTATTCAACAGCTGTTCAAGAGATATCTCTTGTTAGTATATGCTCGCAAGTATATTGTATGTAAGTCTGTTAAAACAATGGCAACTTTATAAACGAGTTCTTGCATTTCATTACAATGATTTACTTCGAAACTCGCCATCTCTATTTTTATACCCTAGATGAAATCCAAAGGGTAGGTATACCAAGCTTGTTATTCCATTTGTAACACCTAGAAATAACGATGGTACAGAAAAATTGATTGGACACCCATGCATAAAATTAAAAGTACTTTTGATTTTTGTATGCCGTCTGTCCGTCCTCACGATAATTTAAGAACGCATTCACTTAGGGAGCTGGAATTTTGCATACGGGTTTTAAAAAAAAAACAGTAAATTTAAGTTAGGGTTGCCATACAAAAATTTCGTTTTTCACTATATGTTAGAACACTGCCTGAAAACGCTTCGACATAGTGAGCTGAAATTTTTTACACTGTATTTCCATAGCAATAGCAAACAAAAATTCAAATATGGACTAAATCGTGTTCGAGCGTACAAGTCTTTCAGGCACGTTTTGACTTGCTCTGTATTTGACGCATATACGCGACTTAACACGAACGAAATTATGATCAAGTTCAAGTCCAAACATGCTTCTGATATTTTACTAAGCTTGCACTTAGGTTGAAAGTTCATTTGCGTTTTGAAATTCGTTGGAGCTTGAATGATAATACACATTTACTACTGCGTGATTCACAGACAGCATTTAGTAGAAGAAAATCTGAGTCCTAGATTACATCAATCTTTACAATATGTTATAAATGCTGTCAACAAGATTCGAAGAAATTCTTTGAACTCGGTTATTTGCTCAGCTTTGTCAGGAAAACGACGAAGTCTTTAGTCGATTACTTTTGCACACTGAAGTTCGCTGGATATCAAGAGGCTCTTGCTTAGCAAGATTTTCCGCTATTTTTGAATCTGTGTTGGAGTTTTTACAAGAAAACGATCTGAATTTGAAAGAAAATCTGAACAATTGTAAAACAGATATTTATTACTTGACTGATATCGTTGGTACGTTGAACAAAGTTAATTTACAGCTGCAGGGTGATGATCTCAATTTGATTAAAACAAAATCAATAATATCGGCCTTTGTGGGGAAACTCATTCTTTATAAACAAAATTTAAGCAGAAAAGATTATTCACAGTTTCCGTATTTGTCAGAATTACCAGAAATGCTTCAAGACGATGTTATTTTATCATATGTCACTCACTTGGACGCATTACACAAGGATTTTACTAAGAGGTTTGAGGATCTCTTAAATATACAAATTCCTCAATTGATAATAAATCCGTTCAATATCACAGTCATGGAAGAAGCCAATGTGATAACGCAAGAAGAGTTGATTACAATCAGCGCAAATGAGGAGCTTAAGCAGAAGTTCAACCAAGGCTATCAGAAGTTCTGGTTGCAACGCATCATACCTAGTCGAAAAAGGCTTCAGATTTAAGGCACAACTCACCAATTTTGAACCGGATTTAGCTAGATTGGCAGAAAGTCACCAGGTTCACCTATCACACTGAATTTTTAATTTTTTTTATATTTACTTGGCGATTTTAATGTTTTTTTCAAAAAATTATTACCTACTTAAGTATTTTTACGTAATTTTTATTAATAATTATTAATTACACATGATATTTACTGAATTTTATGTCTCTTTTATTTTGTCAAATTTTGATGAGAAAATGCTGTCAAGTTTACTGTAAGCATTTTGTATCAAAAGGAAAAAAAACTAGAGATAGGAACTTTAAAGTAATTTGGCTATGGGGGTCTGAGGTATCAGATCATTTTGGAGAAGGGGTCTATTGCCCATAATAGTTTGGGAATCCATGATCTAGGGTATCATAAGAATTGGTCTTAGACCAATTCTTGCTTTTTTACTTGTTGACTTTCTCATTCTGATTTAGCATCTATCTAGTATCTATCTTCTTAGTGTGATATTTGAAAATACATAAGGTACTGAAAGGTGTGTTCTTCTGTAGCTTTTTTTTTACGTTAACTTCCTAAGCCCATCGAATATATGGACTGTCTAGGAAAGAATATAATTAAAAACCTATATTGAAAGATTGAATTAAATATTTGCTTACTCTATCATATGTAATTTCCAATTACCTAGACCTTAATAGGTACACATAAAACAGATAAAATTGTAACTATGCGCGCGTCAGTCTAAAATTATGACATCCGATTTCATAGATCCACGGACTACGGATCTACACTTGTATTCAAACTAAAATACAGTAAATGGGATTTTCTAGAGAAATTCCTCTTCTTCTTGAATACCATAACTTTAATAAAAATGGATTTCTACAATCTGAACCTATTTCGATGTGTAATATACACAAAATCAATTCAGTTCGTCTCCCTTGTGAAGTAAAATAACTCCAATCCCTTCATCCATTAAGGGTTGATCATTTTTCACTGAAGTGTGATGAATTCGAACGTTTAACATCTTCTGTTATGAAAACGTGCGATAAGCGTCAATATGTGTGCAAACGTTGCGTATTCTAATCGAAGGGAGTGTGTCCGCCTTTATCGGTCCGCACAATCGATAAATACATATACATATAAAATGGGTACCAGGAAATATATCATATATAAAGATATAAAAAGGAGAAACGAAGTGTGTAGATAGATAGCATTTGTGCCTTTTGCGCACACTTATTCATAAATACTCCAAACATTCATACTTACATAAATCCCATCCATATACACATTAGTTCATGCAGATATAGCATACAAATGACTATAGGAATACCTTTATGAAGGATGAGTAAATTCGAAAAGGATCTAAAATCGTACCGTACTAGTGTCGATTGAGGCAGGAAAACGTGAATCTATATATCTGCTGGCAATTCATAAAGTAGGTACAAACTTTTGCATATCTGCACATTGCAGTCCTTTGATCAGAGAGAAGTCCTTTACAAAACTGTCTATGTAGCAGCATCCCATATACGTTTTCTGCTGATGGTGAACTTTGTATAGTGGAGCAGTTTCGATATAGTACGTTTATCAAGTTTTGCTGCACATATATATATGTGGCTAGCTAGCTCCGTACTATGTTTAACTTCTGCAGTTTCGTTGATAGTATATTCCCACAGGCTTTTCACTTTACCAAATGGCAAGAAAAATTCACTTATTTTTTTCTTCTCTATATTCGCGCAGTATTCGGTTTAAGTTTCAGACCAGAATATCCTGAGAGAAACGTAAGCACTTTCCTTTAACACTATTTTTCATCGTGCTGGGAAGAACAATCGTTTGCAATTACTCCTCTATAAGTGGTTAAATGTATTCGGATTACAGTTGAATAAAAAAGCACTCCATTAGGGTGGAGTAGTACAGCTTCGTTCACTTTTGCAGTTTGTCATGTGACCCCCTGAATGAGAAAATTGTACCAAAGTGAAAGGCATTCATCTTTCATTCCTGAGATGACAAAACATTTATAGTCTCCTTGATTAATAGCCTGACGTTATGTTTGTACGTTGGAATTTGACTTTAGCAATTGAAATGTGTGTATTTGGAATGTTCAAATGACTTTTCTCAAGACGATATTTTAGAAGATCATTTGTTTTTACAAAAAAAAAAAAAAAAAAAAAATTATAATTAACGCTGAGTAATTTTGCAAACAGTTTGTCTCTTCCATAATTTTTATTATATTGATTTGAAACTTTCGGAAAAATATTTGAAACTTTTTAGTTCAATTGAAGGTGGACTTAAATTATTGAAAAAGGTACTAACAAAAGAAACACGTCATTTTTTGTCTATATACCTGGTAAATTTTTTATTTGACACTTTCCACGAGTCAATTACGAAAAGATCTATTTTCTAGTTGGACTGGGTCTGGGTATAAAACTCACATGATCATCTCGGTATAATCGAAATTTCTCAAAATCACCGGAAGGCCACTAACAATAATACCAATAATGCTTTATTATGGTCAACTATGTATAAAGAAGATAAATCTTATTGAATACAGATCTACAGATTAGGGAAGTGATGCAAAACTTTTGTTATAATTCGAAAAACAAGATTAAGCTCAATAAACCTAGAGAAAATTAAATTAAATTAAGATTAAGAACAGCCATGAAATGTACCTAATAAAGCTCCACAAACCTTAACAATTCAAGAAAATCCCTGCCTGAGACAGATGATACAGACTTGCTAAAATTCAGTAGCAATTTATTAGCTATTTACTAATTATAAAATTCTCGTTAAGTCTTCATTTACACGAGCAACACAATCTTCTTGCAACCCGATTGATCTGTTCACGTAAATCTACACATCATCAGCATATAGATAAATATTCACATCCTTAATTACCTCAGGTAAATCATTGATATAGAGACTGAATAGGAGAGGGCCTAGGATTGATCCTTGGGGTACTCCACAGATGGAGTCTTGAATTTGGACTGCTTATTGTCTACAGGTCAGAAAACCTCTGATCAGCAATGGCTGAAGAGGAAAAATTTAAGTAATTCGAAAGTTTATAAAGGCGCCAATTATGATCTACTGATGCAAAAGCCTTACTAAAATTCAATAAGTCAAGGATATTTAAATGGTCTAGATCTAAGGATTCCATAATATCCGTTGAAAGCTTCAGAAGGGCAGTTTCACAGCTATGTCCACTTCGAAAACCTAATTGGTAAGATAATAGAAGATGATTCTGGTCAAGATCTTTGGTGATCTGATTGTACATTACTTTTTCGAGGATTTTGCTAAAGTAACACAGCAAACTAATAGGTCATGAATTCCACTAGAACGAAGCTTTTCAGGAACATGGACAATGAGAGCACTAGAAGGGAAATTAATATTTTGATTTGAGTAAGATGCCACTCAAGCGCACTAGTAGTGGTTTATGGTGCCTGGAATTATGTAAATCGCTTGAAATCCTAATTCGCATAAGCTTAATTTTTTTTCTTGGATGTTTCATTGGACGGCTTAATAACTAATGTGATTTAATTCATAGAGACCTAAAATTTTGTATATGGATCCTTGGATAAATGGTATGATCCTGTTCGAAAATCGACGAAATCAGTCTATAGAACACTTTCAGTCATTACCTTAATTTTCTTCAAAGTAGTGCATTCAAGTCTTTCTCATGTGGATTGTATTTGAGTGGGCAGATTTTTGTCAGTTTTCAACCTGAAGACTGCGATATAAATTACTTCAATATTAGACTTACTACCATCAACTAACCGCTGCGTAGTTAGCCTTCGAGTCTGTATTTTTGCGGTGGATTGGAGCTAATAGTGAATTCATTTTTGCAACTCGGAGTAAGCACTGCCACCGAATATGACATTTTCCTATTTCCCCCCCCCCCCCCCCCCTTAGTAGGAATACTTCTGAATTTAATGCAATATTCTTGTTGGAGTTTTCTAATTCAATTTTTGTCCATAATTTAGCTAGCATGCGGATATATTGTATTTTGAAATATTTTTCCTCACATGTAATTGAAGATATTTCCTCACATGTAATTGAAGATAAAAGTGCCATTCATTGTCCTAATTTGCCAATATGTCATTACGAGAAGGATATATTGCAATTATACTCATCCAATAGCAATAATGTGGTGCTGAATCACTTGAATACACCGAATTTTACGCAAAGAGCGATATGGGGTTAAGTTAAAAATATCTTAAGAAAGAAAAAAAAACCGGCAAGTAAATCTGTAATCAAAATACTTTCGGTCGTACATTTTTAGGGGTGACCGGCATTAGAGCCCCAAATAGGTAACTTGTGTAGGGATTTGTTGTAAAATTGAAGCGGGTCGTACTGAGTATGTACTGAGGTCTTGAATCCTAAGCTCTCAGTTCACACTAGTTGTCTTGATGTAGAAGGTCCTAATGAATCTGGCTTGGAGTGTTGTTTGGATACACTAGATCTCTTGAGGCAGGGGTACACACATGACTGAGGACAGCAGCACAGCACAGCAGGAACAACACCCAACCAAGGAGATCCTGAATTAAATGCCAAACACAATTCCGACGTTTCGATCCGATGCGATCCAACCCATTTCGATCTAACATATGCATGGGCACAACAGATGATTCTCCGTTTTGATTCGATCTATTTCGATCCATTTCGGTGTAATGTGTCCAATTGCACGTATTTCTCATATAAACAAATTTGACATTTGTACGAATCGGATCGAGACGGTGGAATTGTGTTTCCCCCTTTAAGGTAGGACTATAAGAGTTGCTAGGCGGTTTCATTCAATGATCAGTTCGAATTTCAGAGACAACCAAGAGCATCCTTGGTGTGTCATCAGTATGCGGGCACTTAGTGCCTTCAGTACACGTAATAACGGCTGAAAATTCGGTAATTAATCTTCAGAGAAAAAAATATATGTTCGGTGTGTCCTAGCGCACTAATACTTTTTGTCAGGTTATTTCGCCACTAGATTTGTCGAGTACCTCTAGAGGTCCAACTAGTTGAAGCTGGTCATATCTAACTTAGATGCGATAACTCGTAGACTGTTGAAAACGCAAGAGAGTGATCCATGGCACTGCACCTCTTTATATAGAGTCTGAACCGCCATTTTGCTGTGGAACCTACATCCATAATGAAGATTTCTCTATGGAAATAATTTTTCGTTAACCGCGATTATTTCCATTCGATGCGGAATTTTTCTTTTTTCTTATCTTCCAATGAAAAATTCTTAACCCTTATTATTTCTTATAAATACTGATGAAAATCTTAAATTGTCCCATAATATGGCGCTGATTAAAATTTAGCATCTATTTTGAATAAGTTAAGTGTGGAACGCAATTTTTCATTTATCTCGTTCCCACTTGCTATCTCTTTCCTTCTCATTATTACATATGAGAAAACTAAAAATCCTAAATATCTTTTCATGAAAATATTTTCGCACTTTTTAAGCGCTGCCATTGTGTTCTCTTTAAAAAACACCCCGATTTCATATGTCATATGTCGACAATTGTATAAAGATGACAGTTCCGCGGTTTGTAATCGTTTCGCGCCGTCAAAGTTTTCGCGAGTGTTTTTTTTAGTGGCCCTTTGTGATTTAATTACAGATAAGTGTTGAGTGGTGCCAAGTAATAGTGCTTACTTGGAATAAATACTGGGCATTAGGCAGTGCGTCACTATCACATCAGTTTCGTGTTAGAGCTTGAGGATTCTGATTTATTTTCCTTAAGACGTGAGAGAAACAAAGGAGGGGATGTGGAAAACAAAAGGCTCTGTAATTAAACCACACCACTTTCTTTTATTTTTCTTCTAAAATAGTGCAAATTTTATTTTATTTTCAAATAAACACTACTTGCTATGATTTAAGAAAAATATAAATCGCGTTGCATGCTTGGAATGCACTGTCCAGAATATGTGAGAGTCCCTTGGGTTCATTGGGATTAAAGAAAAAAATGCACTTTAACTCAATTCGCCAATTACATTAGGTGTACTAATCTATTTTCAAAATCATTTGAATGTACGACTAAAATTATTTCGTAAATACTCGACGCGCCGTTGGTCTCGATAAGCAATAAATTTCGCCCGATCGCCGAATGTTGACTAACCAGTTATCAAAAAATTGATTGAATGCTGATGACTTATACTAACTGATAAGCGATGTATCAGGCTTTTCTCTCTCCGTGTGCTTAATAACATTCAACGAGAGTTTATAATAAAGAATGGGAAACAATTGAAAACTGTTCGTTGTACCTCTGACCTCTCACAGCGGAACCTTCGCAAAGACTGCCATATCTCAAAAGCTTTCCTTATAAAATCGCCCCGAATGTACCTGCATTTGCAGTAGATTAAAAGTGCTGATCTAGTTTTTTTTGCTTTCTTGGAAGCGAAGTTAAGGTTTCACGTAAGAAGACCACATATTACAATACTAGTGATGCAATATCTGCAACTTATAAAATGAGAATTATTTTATTTTGTGTATGCAGAGCAATTTTAGCGGAAATTATGTTCTAGAATTTAGATACCCAACGAACAATTTTTGACCTATATTAAACTCGGAGCTCTGCTAGGGAATAAATCTTGCGAAATTAAGGTGTCATAAGAAGCCAGATTATTGTCTCACCGAGTACCCAGGGAATTGCACTAGACTCTTATAGCGCTAAAGTGGAGAATCCCATATCATGCTCGGGGAATAAAATTTGGTGTTGATATAGGAATAATAATTCCTATAATGAACTTATATCTTAATCTCATCTTGATGCTCAGAGCTTATATAAAACTTTATATGTACCCTATTCTAGAAATTTAGTGTTATAACGTTGTTGTAGGATTTCCTAAATTGGTCTACTTCAATTATATAAAAATTAAATATATCCCTATGTAATAACCTATTTAGGAACAAGTTATCCTATATAGGAAAAGTGATCCTAATGTAAAATCGTTAAAAGACAATAGATCCTAGTTGAGTCTACAAATTTATTATTCATGTGGAACTTATTATTCATGCGTAACTTAGAGTCCTATAGAAAGCTTTCACTCAACACAAAAGATGGTATTATAAAATATGATTGAGGAACATATTTCTTAATATTAAAATTATTTTTTCACATTGGTATATATTTGAATTTACCGATTTTACTGATTGTATTTAACACGCTAGATCGAAAAATAACAAAGCGCCTCAAAGTAAATAAATAAATAGAATGTTTAATTAATTATGGTCAAAAACAGTTATGTTCATTTAGTTCTCTGAATAAATGGAACTAATGTGAATATATCTAGTTTTCAATAAATTTATCAATATGTCATTATTTTCATGTTTATAAGCTGATTTACACTTAAATAAAAATGCGTCCTTTTTTTATTACAAATATGGCCGTCCAAATAATCAGCAAACATGGCCACTGCGTAGCGGTACATAAGAAAGAGATGATATACGACTTCAGTTCTCCCTTAAAGATTATAATTGTTGATATAAAACACAAAATTTCCTACCATGATTTCAACACCTACATAAGTAGGAATAGACGCTTATATAGGTAGCAAATTCCTATAAAAAGATGTAAATTGCTGTGCTGAGAATAGATATTTTGATATGGGATTTGTAGAGCTATATAAGCATAGTAGAGCGAATACCGAAAAAAAATCATTCATATAGCACTTATGTTCCTATTTCATGATGTGAATTCCTATATGAGAATTCCGATCGGAAAGCGTAGTGTGCTTTTAAAAGATTCTTGACAGTTGAATGAACAAGTTGGAATAAATGTTTGTGAACGTGAGCACAGTGGCATACGATAATATATTTAATTTAAAACACTCAACTCGGTCTATCTATGGAGAAAAATCAGGAAACTCATGAATATTATATAATATAAATCAAAATGATTCATCCGAAGTTTTAAAAATTGGCAAACCGTCTAGGTTTACGTCAATCGAAATCTGTGTTGGCTGATTAATGTTTCGAAAACATTGTTTTAAGCAAAGCTCGAGCCCTTGGTGTCAATAGTCACCATCCGATGGTGATGATCCTATTTGTACAATATTACAATATATTCTTTTTGTGATACATATATTATTTTACAAAGCTCACACCTTCAGAGTAATTCTAAATGTTTCCTTTTTAATCACATCATCAATAATTTTTTCATTTTCTTTATCATCATACTGCTTATCATCATTAGGAACCATAGGTAAAGGTCTACCGATTATATATTAACAATATTTATGCATACCTGGTAGCATAGTAGTAAGCAGCACTGAAGGTGAAGCAATACTGGGGTCAATAATCATTGGTGGAAGTTTTGATATCCTGTAAATTAATGGCTTCGTAGCAGATGATGTATTGCAAGTCAACGGCGTAGATGATGTTATTTTTAGAACATTTTTTCTCACTTTCCTATGATAAGTACCGGATTTTATTATTACTCATCCATTAAATTCGTTATTGTAATTCTAATTTCACTGTTCTTAACCAACTGCGCATGTAAAGGAGGGTAGTATATTAAAATTTTCCTCGGCGTTGTACTACCAGCGTGCCGCAACATGACACTTTAGCATCTCCTATGAGCTTTGCTATAGGAACACAATTTCGAAGTGATCCCCTTGATCATATATAAAATTTCACAAAATACTGATATCGAAAAATAATTCTTACTGGAATTATTTATGCCCCGCAGTTTTATATAAGGGTTGATTGGAGATTGATTTTTGATATGAAGTTTGATATATGAACATACTTCCCAAGAGCTGTACTCCCATATTTAAATTCTCCAATACTGATATAGGATTACAATTCTCTGGGAATTATAGTTCCATATACTCACGTTCATAGCACTGATATTCAAGTAGTAAATTCCTCATTTAGGACTTATACTCCTTAGACTCATATAAAATTACAAATTTAGATATAACACTCTAGTTATTCCTTTAAGAATTACAAGATCTATGTAAGAACTTAAATATTGATCGAGATTTATGTAGGAGCCATAAAGGAAAGATTCCAAATTTTTAGCACTTGAAGTCTTAACGATGTTCCTTGGGTAATGTTTCTTGTGGTTCTGTAACTTATCGGACTCTGTACTCTCTGCAACTTTAGAAACTTTATGGTTTTTTCAATCTATGCAATTTCATTGGTTCTAGGCATTATATCAACATCTTGTAAGTACTCAGAGCAATGCATAAAAATAGTCGGTCAAAATCTGGGAATACTCATGAGCTGGTGTACTTCACAAACAAAATATTTGTTAAAACCTATGTACGAAAGTTGAGGGACCTGGCCACAAAAAAAAAGTCCTACTTACGCCAATGGTCGGGCGTCCAGACACAGACTCGTCGCCACACATCTCCGTCAATCTCCTGATGTCCTCTAATCCTTTTCATATCTCCTTCCTGCCATGGTGTGCTTTGCATCATAGGGTATACCCTGAGCTTATCCCAATTGGCTTAATAATTCGTATATTCAGTAGAAACTTTTACGTATAAAAGAAAGAAGTTTAAATATAATGTAGAAAAGTTATCCATTAATAAAAAATTCGTTTTCCTAATATTTCTGACCCGCTACGCCCATCCTAGAGGATCGACTATATTCTAAGTGTGTGCAATGAGCAAAATAGTACAATTCACTTATAGCCTTTGTTGTTAGATCTCAGCTATCCCTCTGATTATGCAAAGAATAATAACTACTAAGCCATGAAACTGACATGCTCTGTACGTTTCAACCAGACAGAAGCTCTTCCGACTCTGATCCAAGAGGCAGAGCCCATACATATGTAAGTGCAAAATTTTAAGCCGATAATGTCATAAATGAAATGCAAGCATTAGAAATTTTCTTGCAATTTAATTAAAAGGTCTTAAATGAATTACACCCTTATGCGCCCTAATACATAGATAGTGAAATTGTTGATGCAATCTTGTGTGTTATATGTGATGCAAATGTACGGTAAAGAGTGGCATTTGAGATACGTAAGTACGTTATTGGACGCTGCTACCATATCTACCCTGTTGCCTATTTAATGAATGTGTGTATGTGTATGTATTACTACTAATATACATATGCACAAATGTATGTATGTATATTACGATTTCATCGTTGTTGTTCTCATGAAGGATAATATCCAGCACGACGAAAATGTAAATTACAATCATAACTTTACTCAACATGCCAACTGCCAGCTGTCATCCCACTGAAATGAGTTCTTGGGCGAAATCTGTTCCAGTTTCAAGGAAATAGTAGCTAAACTCTTGCACAGTTACTCATTATTCCCAAGTTGTGGGAAATTCCATAAAAAGCCCATTTATTTCGCTGAATATATGAAAGTCGGCGGGTGTTCCAATGTCATACTTATATGTACTGCCAAGCATAAGTATTACTCTATAAAGTACTTCGTTGGATTTATCTTTGTTAGAGATGGCAATATGGGAAAAGTTTTTACTTTGTTTTGGTTTAATGGGATCTCATCGAAGTTTGGCGGCAGACGACATTTATAGTAGTCGGCATAAATAGTTATCTTACACGGATTTGCAGATGACAATTTAAGGGACCATCTCAGTGTAAAATTTTTGAAAAATCGATTTATTTTTAAAAAGAGATTGGAGCGTAAGGCAACGCGCGGATGGTGTGTCTCCCGTTCAACCGTTATTTGTTTTGTTCCGTCCCTAACGGCATATCCCTACCTAGGGCTCTTACCTGCTCTTCCATAACCGAAATACAGTGGTCAAATTCGTCAGGGATTTTGTATGGAGCTGGGATTGCCCCGATTGTTTGTAAGTAGGCAATTTATGTAAAAAAAACCCTCCATCAAACTTTAAACGGTGTCAACTCTTAGAGGGAGAGTTTTCAAGCTATCGACTTGAAATTATTACGGAATTTTCTTTACTTCATTCTTTATGTCCCTATGGAAGTTTTCTTTTTTTTTAATCTTCTTTTTTTTTCACATGGAAAACTGTTGAAAAACAGGGCTAAATTTCGTACTTTTTTCTCAAGCCGCCGCCATTTTGTCAATTTTAAAAAAAAAGAAAACCGCCATAGGGACATAGCGGCTTCCCTACAGATTAATAATCAATTTGGTTTTTTTCTATCAGATGCAAACTGCGGCAACAACCGTGGACACCGATTGCCCCCATTTTTTTAATTCCCTTTCTAAAATAATTATTAACAACAAGTAAAAATAAATAAAAACTAATGAAAAAAGTATTTTTGTATTGCTAAAAAGTGGTCTTATTCGTAAAAAAATTCCTTCCGTTGCCCCCCTCCTATCCATCCGGAAAAAAAATCGCGAAAATTGACAATTTTTTGGCCGGTTACACTGAGATGGTCCCTTAAGTAAAAATAAACCAAATTTGTTTTTAAATACCTAACAGCCAAAAACAAAATTGCCAGAATATAAAAAAAAATCCTTTTTAGTCAGACGTTCCACCACTAGTGGTCTGTTAACTTCTTCAGATGCTGGAGGGCAGAAAGAAAGCTCAAAGAGCTAGAAAGTAGTAAAAAAGTAGTGAAAGCCATCGCTATAACATCATGGATTGATTCTTCGTCAATTGAATCCACCCTTTCTCGTAGTTTGTAAACAATTCGAGTGTTTTCATTGAATACAAGCGGCTCCTCAGGTCAATCCTTCATTTTTTTTTATGTAAGGAACTATCGTCGAATTTGACACAATACATTCCACTTTAGCCAGCCAAATATGGAATAAATCTATGGTGGATATGCGATGCTGAATATAAATTTCACTTACCGGTCAAATTTATGTCGGTAAAAGTTCGGCTGTCCGAGAAAAAGAACGTGTCGTTGTTAGTTGTCCCTTATAAAGGTTCACTCTAAAAAAATAAAAGGTACAGAGAAAAACCGGTAAATTCACTTATATTTCACACTTTTTCGATTTCACATAATGCACAAATTTGCTCAAGTGTGGTGAAGAATTTAATGACGGTCTCGCTGCTATCTGCCATATGTATATCGACCCTGTAACTACTGGATCGAAGTTAAAAAACAGTTTGATAATAAAATAAAGTCAGGTGTGGATGTGATGGACCAACTTTTAAGGCTTTATAATCACACAAAGGCGTACAAACATGTGGCCGCTAGCTTTCTGTGCTTCGTATATAATTTACACGGGGTACAACAACATGCTTGAGAGGAAAACTAATCAACGACAATGTTGTCTAACCTGTCTGCAATCCCGGATAGGTCTGAAAATGTTCAAGTACTGAGAAATTTTAACACCAGATCGGGACTAGGGAGCATCCATAAAGGGCAAGTATAGGTAATTATTGATAATGCAATGACTCCTCACTGCAATTTCGTTTCTCTACCATGACTGAAATAATCCCTTTTTGGATTTTAAAAGTATTTCAAGAGAGAGAATCAAATTTACAACAACTGAAGTCCTTACCATTTTTGTTGAAAAGTTGAAAATGACCGAGATATTGAGCAGAAACAAATCCCCCTTAAATTTAAAATGGCGGCTAACGCACCGGCAGAATTTGGTCGTCATTTTGAATTTAGACTACCAGTAACTGCCCCTAAGAATTAGATCAATAGATATGCTGACGGGAGTTTTCCAAGGTAGGGCCTTTTTTTTTTTTACTAATCGGACTAGGCTTGGTTCAACTAATAAGTTACCCGCGTCGGTAAAAAATACCAAGTCTAACTGCCTACCCATGTCATTCTTAACATTACGCATTTGGGTGAGACCAAGAGATGAAATAGTGTCAGGAAGAGTGATTCCCTTGTGGTCAAGTTATTAAGAGGAAGGTAGTCGTTGTCATATTCATTTAGTAGGTACCCATTGTATACTGGGTAAGTTAAAATTACCAATAAGAAGTAATTCGTCAAGAGGTTCCATTTTACCATGGATAACAAATTTTAAATTAAATTTTATTAGCAAAATAATGCCTCAGAGATGCTGCATATATTATCCGTGTTTATATAGGATAAGGCTCAAGCTCTTATAGGAAGTCAGTTTCAGTTCCATATCGATAGTCCTTTGTATTTCGAAATATTGATTCTTCTTGTTACTGGGACATATAATTTTAAGTAACATTAATTATCAGGATCAGGTAAGGATGTCACGTTTTCGCAAACGATACAAGATTTTCAAAATTTCTGAACTTTATCTTATAACAAAAAAAAAAAAAAATTAAAAAGTCATTTTTCTGTAAAGATTGTGGCCAATCCCCCTCACCACAAGGAATATGGTTTTATGCAAAACATCCTGTGTATATCTCCCCAATTGAGCTATGTCTAAAATTATGCAGTTTATTTACAAATTTTTAATATTGTATACCGTATTGATGTTTTTGATAATGATTTGGCCGAGAGCTTACTTATAATTTTGAGTGGCATTTCAACGTAAATTTTACTTCTCCTCTGAACTTTGATTAATTTTTTAGATCATAAATTTATTTTGAAAATGAATAATTATCGCAATGGATACATTTAAAAATGGGCAAGTGTATTTGTTTATATATTTAGTGAACTACCATCGAAAATATTCATTTTATACTTTAGTTAACAGAGGCCAATTGTCTCCTTTCCGAAATAAGAATCTATGAAAAATTCATAATAATGAATCAAAATATTCAATAAAAGGGATGTATTTAAAAATGTCTCCAAAAATCTGTCTAAAAAAAATAGCTAGCCTAGCATTGACCTCTGTGGTACACCGCTAGAATCATAAATAAATTTATAAGTAGTTTAACATACATAATTGAATACAGTAGGCATATCTGGAGAGAAGACGAAGAATAATATTTATTTATTACATGCCTATACATATGTTTAAAAAGCTCGTACTCTTCCCCTCAATAAATAGAATGATGGTTTTAATGAATAACTCATCGATCCATACGATAAGAGTGAATTATCACCGATACCGAAGGATTCATAATAGTATAATTTTCTGGGAATTTCTTCCTGGGTAGCAAATAAATCTACTTATCAATGCTATAAAATTCCTATAACGGCCTATTTGTCTGCAAAATGCATTTTCTAATCGTTTTGCCTTCATCAAGTACCTAATAATAATATTCTCCATAAATTTCCTTTATTACAGACATTTCTAGATTTATTCACGTTTTTTTTGTAAGTTATGCCTGGCACAGTAAGAATTTTATTACCCTTCCTATCGTATACTGTTTTGTTATGCATGATTCCAAAGGTAGACAGGAATATAGGAACTATTACGGCGACTCAAGTGTATACTCCTTATAAATTCAAAATGTTTTCTCAATCGAAACAAAATATTTTTCACATACATTTCCTTTGTGCTATAATGGGACTCTTGGTATTACTGTCAAAAAGAATATCCACTCAAATCAGTGAGCCAAATTGATGTTAAACTCCTGACAAAGAGTGGCGTATCAATCTAATAATGATACAGAGGAAGAGATTTCGTTTCTTCTCACACAGAGAATCTTAAATCTTATTCCAGACTGTTTGGATTCAGAGCATTGCTGCAAATGAAATTGTTTTTATTTTCAGAATGATTTGTGCTATTGATCCTTTGTCAACTGTCTCGTCAACCATGAATAACGGTCCTGTCTAAATTTTTTGTATACCCATCTCTCGGTTTCATTGGAAAAAGGCTTTTATGTTGGAAACATTTTGCCTCCTGATAGTATTTATTGTTCACAACAACCATTATGGTTACAAATAGCAAATACATGTTTTTTTATTAAAGGTGTACTCACAATAGATTGATTTTCAAAATAAAAGGAAATGGATATGAGGATAAGAAAAAAGTAAGTTTAGACTTTAGTAGGATTGATTGGTACTCTACGTATATATGTAGGTACCTCCACAAGCTATCTAGGTGCATAAACTGCAATTTTTGAAAACTGTTCATCATTCCATCAATACTGCTATTACTCTTATGATTTGAAAGGTGTTTAGTTCCTTGGTCTACATACATCCCTATATGTGGGATTCTGCTATACGCATAGTCTTAGAGTATCTGTTAGGCCTGCACCGCCCTTCGGACCGGTGTGTTATGTTAACTGGTCTCAATGTAATTCTGTTTCTATTTGCCTTAGATCTCATTTAACGAAATTATGGAGTATATGTCAAGTGTCTTGCATCTGTCTGTCCATGTGTTGGAAAGAACGATTATAGAACATTATGTTTGCGAGTTAAGCTTTTGTCTAAAGGCATTTATACAATTTTTAGAGCTACATTAAACAAGGAAAAAAGCTTGAATTGGTTTAATACCTATAGATTGGACACGATAGATGGCGCTGTTGTCGAGATCCAGAAAACTGTCAGAGAACGCTTCGAGTTGGTAAGCTGAAATTTTGTACACGGCGTTTTGATAAAAATTGCAAATAATAAAATAAATATGGTTAAAATCAGGCAACTCCTTCGTAGGGTTGCCATACAAATACTTCGTTTTTTAGTGTATATGTATTTGGACACTGCCTGACAACGAGTACACGTAGAGATCTAAAATTTTGTACGTGGTATTTTCATAGCAATAGTAAATCAAATTTGAAAAATGAACTAAATCTTCTTGGTGCTGCCATACAAAATTGTTGTTTTTCACTATATACTTGGTAGCTGTCTGAGAAGGCTTCGACGTGGAGAGCTCATATCTTGTACACGGTGTTTTCATAAAAATTGCAAATACTTTTCGAAAATGGTACCAATCGGGCAACTCCTTCGTAAGGTTGCCATACGGAATCGAGCTATCGATATTACTTATCTCTCACCACCCAACCTCACCCAACCCCACCCCACTCATCTAGGTATCGGGCAATGCCGACGAGCTCCCCCTAGTTATAATATATAATTATATTAACTTGTCTCCTGCAGTCGGTCGTATACGCCTATCACTGCGTGCACAAAACAATTTTTTGTTAACAGGTAAACTGGACAGATATCTGTTCAATTCAAAAACTTACTGGGCAGATTGGCAGACGATGTTCCACAATTTGCCAGATAGAAAAAGTGGCTGATTAAACGTGCGACAGACGTCTGGACATTTTTGAGTGCCAGACGTTGACGCCAGATATCTGTCTATATCTGCCACCATGATTACACGTATCTATCCACAAAAATGGGCAGATATCTGGCATTTTTCCAGATCGTTTAGGAACACCTTAAGTAGGGCACCATCTTCAAAAGGCTGTCAGAAAAAAAAAACAAGGGCTGTCCCAAAAGTAATACACAGCCCTCTAGCGGGCGTTGTTGGTAACGTAGACAGGTGATTGAAGCGTCAGTGTGTAGATTGAAGTCTTAAAACACGTTGATATCATATGGTAGTGGGAAACGTTTAAAGGGCAAATTCCAAAAATTCGAAAAAATAACGAGAACAGCAATAGAGCAACGTGTGAATATTCTCATCGAAACAGTGCGTGGTAAAGCGGTAAAAAAGTTCCGGAAATTCATGCCGCGTTAAAAGAAGTTTCGGGAAGGTTGGACAATCAACGAAGATGAACTGCGCGGGAGGCAGCCGTCTGCTGTAACAATATAAATGCTTCAATCACTGCAACGTTGCTTACGATAAACGGGGCGTAATTGCTATAGATCGAGTTCCGACGGGTACTATTGTCACGGGAGTATACTACAAAAACTTTCTTCGGAATGTCTTGCGCCCAACAATCCGCAAACTTAGTCCAGTAATGTTGCAAAGTTGTGTGCTGAGTTTGCTCGATTATGCGCGTCTGCATATCAGTGCACACATCATCGATCTTTTCGAAATATACGGCTGAGAAAAGCTAACGCACCCGACTTATAGTCCTGATCTGAGCCCACCTGACTTAGATCTCTTCCCCAAGTTGAAGAAACCACTTCGAGGGTGCGTTTTCTGACGCTTGAAGAGCTCCGAGGAGGAGTGACCCGACAGATTCGGATGCTCAATTAAAACGGAACGCTGACCTGAATTCAAATACTTCCGCGCCGCTGGCAAACGTGTATTGATAAGGAAAGAGAAGCCTGTAATCAATATAATAAATAATAAATATTTTTCGAGTTAGAGCCAAGTGTGCATTGGTGCATTGGTACAAGCCTCGTACAGTCCATCCAGATTAAACTTTGATTTCAAACATTGACTCTGTAGCAGTGTTGGGCAAAATGTAATCTGATTAATGATTAACAATTACAATTAACCATGTAATCTGTAATCAGATTACTTTGTAACAGATTACTAATGTAATCCATTTCCATAATTACATAATGTAATCGATTAACGTGTAATGTGATTACAAGTTTATCTGATTACACATTAATCGATTACAAGTTAATCCCACTACATGTTAATCTATTTAATGTGATTACATTTAAGACATTTAAGATATTTCAGATATTTGTATTCTAATTCTTCATAAAACTCCCTAAAACTAATTTCGTACGAGAACAATACTATTTTCGTTCAATTCATTTCATTATATTATTAATTACTTTTAAGTAATCTACAAAGTAATCTGTTACAATGTAATTAGATTACAAAATAATCTAATTATATTGTAACAGATTACACATTTGATAGATTACATATTCTGTCATAAGTAATCTGATTGATATGTAATCGAATACAATTTAATTAGATTACTTTGTAATTTGACTAAACTGTAATGGAATTATTAATTAAATTACACTGCAATCAGATTACGCCCAACACTGCTCTGTAGTGCTATTGTAGAATTATATGACTCGGCTTGATGGCCTCTGTAGATCAGTTGATAAGCGCATGGACTGCTGTCCCAAGGGTCATTGGTTTTAAAATTCACTTCGAATTGGTCTCCGTTTTTCATTCTACATTTTTTTGACTTTTATAGATTCTCCTCTCTCATACTACCAAGTACGCTATTTCCTCTGCTCTCAGTTCTCTTTCTCAACACGAATGAGAAAAGATTTGTGTGGTTTTAATAAGAACATTTCTAAAGATTTTAACTCTGGCTGAAGCGTCAACCCAAAGAACATCAATGCCAACAACCAAAATAAAATTCCCGATCTCGGTGTGCTTTTTCTAATAATCTACAAATCGTTTGAATAGTTCCTGCAGGGTAACAATTTAGCATTGTGATTAAAACAATACGGATATGATCTGAAGTCAGATTGGGAAATTTCCAAATAATCTCTCTGCCTATATGGAGTGAACAGAAATTACTCAATCGACTTTTCTTATGCTGATTACATTTATAAGTTTCTTGCGATTAGCGAAGTCAACATCATCTGTTTACTGATGCTTGTACGTTTATGAAAGGTATGCATTTGCTAATAGTCGTAGATATGACAGGTTTCACTTTATAATTCGATAGTCTCATACATATCATAGAAAATATAATTATTTTTTGTTACTTTACACGGGATAACAAAATCAAGGAATAATTACAAACAAACTTCACAACAACGCACTAAGGTGGGGAAGACAGTTTACTGATAAAGTCACCCTAACATCTCATAATTGGAGCTTCTTAGATTACATTGGCATCAAATCTTCTTCATAATATCCTGCTAACATCGTTTGATGAAGTTTGAGCAGATTACAATAGCTCAATCAGAATTTCGATTATATCAAAATAAATTGCATTGAACCCTTAAAAGGTCCAGCTATGACCTTGTTAAAACTTAATTTCCCAGCATCTGCGATAAGGGGCCGAGGAAGGTGTCTGTCTAGTTGGATATCTCTGATATGTATGTATGTATGAAACTCCTAACTATAAATTCTACAGTGAACGTATCCGTCTATTGATAGGTTCAATTAACTCTTATCGCACGTTGCATGACACTCTCAAATGCAAATTAGATTATGTAATAACCATATTACGGCTTATATCGTAAAAGGGTCGGGATACCCAGCCAAACATATACGGAATTTTATTATTTACCCTTTGTTCTCGCCGGGGAAGCAATATATTTAAATTATCGGAGCTGTTTTGTGATTACGATTAGGTTGGTTTTGTTTAATTATGTAATTGACTGTGTATATAAGTATAAAGGGGAGACGTACATTTTATATGTAGAATGGATATTCAAACAATCTTAACACTCTTCGGCAGATTTTTCCATGAGAGTGTGGTACTTAATTTGCTGTATATACGGATCATTGTTATGGAGATGTGTATAATGCCTCTGCCTTAAGTGTGTTTAATGTGTAAGTTGATAGCTGATGCTAAGATGAGAGTAACATTTTTATAGATTGAGCATATCTTTCTTCATACTAGGCACAGAAAGGGTAATGAAATCCAAACTGAATAAGTGATATCCATATATGAAAGCCATTTTCGAGTTTCAGTTCTTTTTTGATTCGATTATTTCTTGATGATGAGGTTAAGAGAAATCTTCATTTCGTAAGGAATTTTTTCTTTGATTTGTATTGGCAATGAGTAATGAAATATTTAATATAAGAAATTTTATGGAAGTCAACTCTTTTAGGCCTTCAGCGACATAGGTAACTATTTTTAAATCATCTTCAGGAGTCAAGATAGAAAATTCAATTTCAATTCATTTACTGTGGTTTAATTAACATATTCATTTCACTCATCTTTAGTATTAATTTACAAATTTTGACAAAATACAATACTTTTTCAATTTTCGAAAGACTGACTTTTCGGAACTTTCCAGTAAACATATTTCTACTGATTTCAACACATTGCTGTCTTGCAATAGTATTGAAGAAGGCGTTCCTAAATTTTACATAATTCTTTTCGAATTATTTTCTTCTCGTGTCCCCCGGTAAGCGTCAACAGTTCTCTAAAACATCTCCTACATGATTCAGTAAAAGACTGAAACTTCTTAAAAATAGAAAGAATAAATTGTGGAAAAGTTATACGACGGACATATGGAGAGGAGTACGGGGCTGGTTGAGCAGTCGTTAGAAAGGCTATGAAGTTCTGCATACAATCAGCTCTGTAAGTAACTATACACCGTGTAATTTTTGAGATACAGGGTATTTTGTGAAAGACTAGCATATTTTCTTAATCACCCTCTACTCCAAACCCCCTCCCTTGCCAAACAATCTTTTGTTTGACTACACTGTACAAAAAATTAGGACTATTCCCTAAAATGTAGGGAATACTCCTCAAAATTCAGGGAAATAAAACCTACATTTTAGGGTAAATTTCCTAAAATGTAGGGAGTGTTCCCTACATTTTCATTAAAATATAGGGAATAGTCCCTAAATTTTAGGGAATATTCCTTATATTTTAGGGAAAATTCTCTAATCTTATCGAAAAATACCTAAGCTTTGTGGCAACAATTTGTGCAAATTTTTTACTGTGTAGGTGACTACTATCACCTCCTGTCTTATGGACCTCCATGGACGAAACACCCTATATAAGGGATACTATACGTATAATTTTTTTTGGAAGAATGTACTCGTTTCCCGCTGGAACTCGTTACACATCATATTTACACACACACAAAAAAAGTGTTTATAAAAAACTTGTCGGGAATTTAGTCTTCTTCAAATTTATATCAGCGATTTTTATCGCTGGGTCAACCGTGCGACACACATCCAGTAACACACCAACACACACTTGAACACATAGCCACACACACGCACGTGGCTCGAACACATAATCCGACACACACACGCCCCGTCAGGAGAAAACAATGGCGGAACTTTCCAAAAGTATACCAATTGTTCGATACCTACTGTTCCGCAAGTCATCCACATTAAGCTTTCTTTGACTAACGGAGTGGTTTGCCACAGCATTTCGCAAACATGTTTGGCTTTTAAAAGTTGGTGTGCGCTACCGATTCCTTCTCCTCTAAAACCCCGGACATCTGGTATAGTTTTTCTAAATCAACAACCTACGGCTACTGAATGAAGGCCGAATTTCTTATTATACTTCTTAATCGAACAATTTCAATCATATGGTCTGGGTTCCTTTAAGGGTATTATCCTCCAGATGTGCAAAATTCCAAGTACAAGTACCAGTACCAGTAGGTACTAGGAACTGAACTTAAAATCTTTGAAGTACAAGTACCGGAACTGGTACTTAAAATTTTTTAAAGTACAAGTCCAGGTACTGGTACTTATAAGTCCCATATATAAACTTAAGTAACCTATAAGTACCAAAGTACGCACCTACTACAAATACCGCCATGACGGAAGTACTTCAGCTCTGTCCCTGCTTTTCAACCTCTATTATTAGAAGGCTTATTTAACTAATTTACACGAGCTAAAGTACTTCGCGTTACAGAGGTGTTTGTGGTAAATGCGTATTTTGGTACTTATGAAGTACTTAAGCGTATATATGGGACTTATGTATGAGTACCAGTACCAGTACTTGTACTTGTACTTAACAAAATTTAAGTCTAGGTCCTGATACTGGAATAGTACCTAAGTACCAATGTACTTAAGTATTTTACAGGTCTGTTATCCTGACACCATGTATGCTATTGTTGATGCATTACTAGATTATGAATAGCATTATCCACCTGCACAAGTATACTCGCTCTCCCGTAGTATGCCATTTGTTTTTGTTTCGAAAAAAATTTCTTTCATCTCTGAAAGTAGATTACCAAGAACCTTCATAAGCATATCGAAAGATTAATAAAGTCAAACAGAGTTAGAATGGAAGACGATGACTAAATCTGTAAATGTGAATCCATTTAAGAAAATTCATTATGTTTATTGATATCCTCAGCCAATTGTATATCGGTAGTCGTACGAATTTACTGAGTAGAGTTGATGATCATTTGAGCTAGATCTCTCTACAAGAGCCTCCCCTGTTCTCTTTCTCCTCAATTTCATACACTCTATTTTCTTCATACGAAAATTTTGTTTCAAAATAACAAAGTGCAAGAAAATTGATGGAAAAATTCATCTCTTAGTGATGTACAGATATAAAAAAATCGAAATTGATTCTCTAAAACAAACCAGATAGCATTTCAACCGCCATTTTTTTGGAAGCAGCTGTGAATGATGCAATTAATCAATTGCAAGTGTATCTAGTATACCTTAAGATTCTCTGTTAGATTTAATTTAATCCAGGACATTAGTTACCCTCGAAAGATATCACTGCGTCCGAAATGTGTAGGAAACCAATGAATGAAAGTAGGGAATTGCTCTCATTTAATTTTTCTTCTTAACGTAATTCAGTTGTTTCCAGTAAACGATATACATAGGTACATATGCATGTTCATACACTTCCGCATCTATTGAACGTCTCAATGCACGAACGAATGAAGTATCTGAAGCTCATAGGAAACAATTTCAATTAATTTATTTCTGTAGAGCAATAAATATTGCAGCAGAGGCTTCTCACATATGTGCCCTCCCTTGGGAATTTTGAAAAAAAATTTACCCGATATTTCGCTCAAGGAGTATTTTCCAAGAGACTGGGAAATACTTCTATGAGTAACAAAATATGGGCTTGGCCTTCCTTTATTATGGGGTCCTTAATTTTAACTTTTGTTTTGTTTTGTTTTGTTTTCATCCCAAGCTTACCCTTCCGGGGTTCTGGAGTATTAAATTGATTTATGCTATTTTTTTAGATATTTGATTACTAAGAATGTGGAAAAACCATATGAGTTCTTTTAAGGGTTGCTAAAATCTTTTGATGGGCTGTTGCATTCTTTAAGAGGTGAAGGTAGCTGCTGATGCGTGAATGGTCATCGCTATTTTTAGAAATAGCTGCAGACGTATTCGCATATTTTGAAATATATGTAAGTATCTTGGCAATATAGACGAGAGCAGCATTCTGGAAAATAAAGTTAAAAGAAATAAATTTCTGATGCTATTTTTAAATTAAATTACCTACTTGTTACCTATTTACTTCTACGTTTTTATGTACCTACCCAAAACAAAGATACTGCAGATTTCTTTTATCTTGGCAACTGAATTCCCTATGTGGGTATATTTCAAAGATAGATCACTGTCACGTTGTTACAGATATTTACTGGACAGAAACAATGCAAACTCATTAAAGGTGAATCCAAGGTATTTAAATAGCACTGGAAATCTCAAAGGGAACATCAAACAAAACAAAACAACATTTATTTACAAAAGTTTGAGTAGGTCTTTCTTTTTTTTTATGATTGTAATGATTTATGTACGTTACAAAGGGGAGGCCCAGATTAGATTATGCATTGGAAATCAATGCATTATTGTACCTCAATTGAAACAAATGGGCAGCAGTTCCTACTTATTTGAAAGTTCAAAGTTCAAGTTTGAAAGATCGCTCTAGTAAAAGAATTACCTAGTGCTTCTTTTCTCCAGTCAAAAAGACACAATCCATTCGTATAGGTTATGTTGAAGAAAATTTGAATTCCTCTAAGAACTTAATATTCCCGAGGGCGTCAATTCTCTTATTCAGAGACCCATGTATTTATTTTAAAAAAATTATGCTAAAGCACTAAAAAATATCACGCGAATCTGTCAAAATATTTTCGTCGGCCAAAAATATTTGAATTTTTAAGTGATCGTTTCAAAAAAATATAAAAAAAATATGTAATATTATTAACTTTAGATCGATTGGAAAAAATTATCAATGTATTTTGTTCCGATTGCGAAAAATTTCGAAGTGATTTCCAAAAACAGACTCTTAAAATTTCGAACCGGAGTGAGCGGAGCAGAGAGTTTTTTTTTCAAATTTTTAAGGCGTAGTTCCTCAGTTCGTGCAGAAAAAAAAAGACGAGGGATATTTGAAGGGGAAAAAATTTTGATTTAAAAACAGCGTTTCGGATAAGCTTTGAATATAAGATAAGTTTTGCATGCCCCTTTTTTTTATAACCACCAATAGGGCATACAAAAGTAGCTCAGAGGGACTCGAAAATCGCTGATATTAGTGTAGAATTTTTTTTTTTCAAAATTCCACTATTTATCACTATGAATATTACCGCTTTTGCCGCCAAATTTTTTGTTAGGGGGGGAGGGGGAGCGGCAGATTATGTGGAATACCAGAAAAGTTTTCTATTAAATACAACGTAATTTTACTTACAGGGTACGTAGTAAAAAAAGCTACAGATTTTATGTGTTAAACGTGTTACCTTAGAGCTAAATAGCTGGGAGAACAAGCAAAAAATCCATCCCTTAATTGGAAAAGGCTACAAAATCTTCGTCAGGTAAAGCATTTTATAGTTACCTCTAACAACAGAACTCCTATTCCTTAGGAGAAAAGAGCTCCAAAATAATTACAGAGCTCTTCTCAGACCATTAAGATGTTATCACTTATACAAGATGGGGTTGGCCGAACCTTCATCCTGCCGCTTCTGTCACAATGCTCATGAAACTTCAGAGCACCTGCTCTGCAACTGCAAAGCATTGGCAAGACGGAGATTACACTAACACGATCATGCTTTTCCTCCACCAAACTACGTATGGAATCTAGGTCTCAGAATGGTACTAGATTTTACTAACAGTCTAAACCTAGGAAGGGAATAAACCAAATGGGGACTCACAATAGATCTTTCAGGTCGCAGTGAAAGCGAGCTCAACGCCTATGCACATCAATCCACAAATCAAATCTAATCTAAGGCTAATCGAACACGATCGACATAAATGAACAGGAAGGTCGAGGCAAGCAGAAACTAAGACAGCAATTAGCGGACGTATTTTGTTGACGTCTTTTTATCACTGTGTAGCGGCATTTCGAAGTTGTTTTTCCTCCTATTATATTTCCGTTTTCTATTTCACTCTTCCAGCTTTATTAGTACATATTACGTGGGCAGGAGTCAAGCCGTACTGATGAGTAATACGGGTCCTGCTATTACGAAGCCCCCGCTTTTGCATAGAAATTTCCTTTTTTTTATATTTTTCGATTCCAAGAGTTTTTTTCCATTCAATTCTCGAGCTGGTGATTTGGTAACAAGCTCAGTCAGTTTCATATTGACGAAATTTGCTATGAATTTATTGCATAACAAAACCCTATATAATACGTACTGCCGGAAATAGCTACGTTTGGACGTACGTGTGTTTGTTTGGCCATGCCAATCAGGTTTCCGCAAATCATATAGCTGCAAAACAACTCTTTTAAGAGTAACAACCGATATACGCTATATAAGGGTGCATTATGTGTCCTGGTTCTACTTGATTTTCTAAAGCGTTCGATTCGGAAAGCTACTCTAAATTAATTGCTCAGTTGTCCACTAATTTTAGTTTTCAGTCGTCTGCATTTTCCCTTATTGGCAATTTTTTTGTCTGGTAGGTTTCAGTGGGTAAGAATAGGGGACTGTTTTTCTGATACTTGTCGTGTGCCTCAGGGATCTATTTTAGGCCCTTTGCTCTTCAGTATATATATTATCAACTTTCTTGAGGTTATAGGGGTGGGGGGGGGGGGCTGTAAAATTAAGATATATGCTGATGATGTGAATTTATATATTGGTCGTCCCATTGGCCTAGTAGAGGGTTATGTCGAACTAACAACTTGAGGAATGTCTAGAGTTGGGCGATTAATAATGATTTACAACTGAACCCCCAAAAATTCCAATGCATTCCATTTTATCATCTGCCGATTGGAGTCTCGTTTTGTAATAGCTGGTCCTGGCAATGATCTAGTTATATAGTTTCTGTAGTTTTAGTTTATCATTTCAATTTTATTTTATTTCACTAGCTTGTCCGTCATACTTTGTACTAAAAATATATGTTATCTTATTGTACCTAAGCCCTAACGCTAATAATAAATTTGAATTTAGTTTTTTTGAATTATTATTAATGTAAAAATAATCATAATATCCTGAAAATAATGTAAAGAGTAATGAAGAATATTATTGATCTGAAATTAACAGCTACTTATGACTACCTGTACTATTCATACACCCCCTCATTACATTGCTTGGTTACAAAAGTCAAGAATGGTAGACAAATGTCTCAACATAATATCGAAGATTTTGCTATTTAACGTGTACGAAGAAACATTGAAAAAAGTGAAAATGGATATTGGATTACCATACCCAATAGGTATTAGACTGGAAGAGATATGAGAAAGTTTCTGAATCACGAACAAAAAAAAAGGACACTCAATAAAGTCCTGAACAAAAATGAATAAATCCTGTTTACTACTTTTGAATAAAGGTAAAGGTAAATCAACAAAAAATAAATGTTGTTAATTTAGCAGAAACGAGTTTCTGTAAAATCAATTTCTTTGATTCGAATTTCAGATTTATTTATCCATTTTCCACACCCGTATCAGTTCGTATTAAGATATTTGAATTCAAAACATTTTCTCTTTTCAACCATACCTAGCTACACTATACCTGAAAGTATTGCACATTCTTCCAAAGCGTTAAATTCTCTCAATTCCTTCAAATCGATTACCCTGATTGAAGCTTACGAAAGCGTAAATTTGATATACTCATACCTTTCTAAATATGTATATGTGTAGGAGGAGATGCATCCCAGGCGGACTTTTGAGGTATGGAAGAAGATACCTTCTAAGGGAGTCGGTAGTATTTCTTGACTTAATTATAACCCGCATTACTCTTACATGGCGATGGAACTTGAGGTCAAGAATATACTTCGCAGCTCACTACTCGAAGATGTCCTTAAAGAAGGCATGTCTTAATAACGCATTATGGAAGACATGCTTATGCCTTGTGGAAAGGTTGCTTGCATAAATGTTTATAGAACGCATGGTAGGAGAAGTAATTTTATAAGAGCTTCTAGCCAGTCTGAATTACCGGGTACAATAATTCCCTTTTTCGTACCTTCTAACGGATCCGGTACTAGTTCTTGTTTTAATTATAATTCGCATTACATTTACATTACGGCGGGACTGAAGGTCAAGTATATATGTACCTCCAAGCTAGCTTCTTGCAGATGTACTTAAAGAAGTCATATTTTACATCGCCCTATGGAAAGTGTACTTTTGCATTTCCTTGCAGAACGCATGGCAGAAGAACTAATTTTGTAAGGACTTCATTGTGCTGCATATATACATAAACACAAAAAAAATTAATTGGAATACACACATACTGTTTGCTCTATGGCAATTACCGCTTTCTTGGGCTGGTTATATAATGGAAAAAATCGCGTTAACCTTTAATACAATATTTATATTTATTTAATTTCTAATACATTTATTTTTATTTTAATCTCTCTGGGCTAATACATCTGTCGCGCTCTTGTTTTATTTCAGAGTACTTCGATTAATTTTGTATGACTTTTTTTTATGTCTATTTAGATTAAATTAGGTTACTAGGTTTCTTTACAAACTAAGTTTATACTGCGTTCATGGATTCCAAATTCGTGCGACTTCCAAACACATACATATATACATTTTTAAATCCATGCCTCAACGCTATAAATTTATTGTTTTGGTGCGTTTTGCCATTTAATATTTTTGTTTTGTAAACACCTTTTTTTTAATACTTTTTTTTTCTGCTTAAAAGCGAGTTCCAGTAGCTTTTTGAAGTTCTCTTTCGTAATTACCTCGTCACTAACAACTTCTGTAAAAATGTAATGTAATTTGAAAAATTTTGTGTACTATTGTACTTGAGGGGGGTGCCGGTTTTAATAGAAAACTCAGTATAAAATGTTATTTACTTTCGTGCAACTTCAAGTTCTTACATCTAATATCACATTAATTCATTAATTCAGACTTCATACTACTTCAAAATTCAATAAAACTTATCAAACAATTCAGTAAAAATTTACTTTAAAGCTTAAAAAAAATTCAATATTTTGCCCGTAGGTCTAACGTTATGGTCTGCTGTGTGTCCTTTCCCTTTTTACTCCTGAAATAAAGAAGAAGAGTATGCGTGAGTGAGTTGGCATGAGAAGGATGATCTATGAGGGAAGATTTAGTCTGCTCTCAAGTATTATTATATTTTGCTCGAATTGCTACGTGAGGGCAGTCGAATTGTTCACATGCAGTTTGTAGTTTGACAGGTATAGCAACTTTTATTGCTGCTATGTAATTTGGAGAAGGTGCAACCAATCTGTTCCGCTTCTAGCGTTCAGTTTTTTGGTGTGCTGGTACGTGAGGGTATGGAGGCAGCACTGAGGACGTTTGTCGTGTCTGTACCTTTTAGATGCAGCGAATTGGAATGCTGCTGCGTATGGGACTGCAGTAATGGCACTTGTGACGTTCACTCCTGTGCGCTTTTATGAGTGCAGCAAATTGAATGCTGCTACGTGTAAGACTGGATAGTTTCCAATTTTGTTAGAATTAATTTCTGTATGTATTTTTCACAGAGTTAACCTCTGGATATAAATCTGGACTAACCTTTGTATAAAGTTGCTTAGATTTAAGATTAACTCCTATGTAAAATTGCTCGAGTTAACCTCACTTTGTGCAATCTTTAGAATTTACTCCTAGCCGAAATACTTTGAGTCAACCTCAATTAGTATATTATTTAGAATCAACTCCTATAGATGTAATAATTTGAGTCAACCTCAATTTTAATGTTGCAGAATCAACTTCTGTAAAAGGATTGAGTTAACCTCAAATATTTTGGTAGTCAGAATTAACTTCTGTTTTAGGATTGAATTAACTTCAAATATTTGGGTATCCAGAATTAGTTTCTGTTTGTAGGATTGAATTAATCTCAAGTTATGGTTTTAGAATTAACTTCTGATTTGGATTAGGATTTTGCTCAGAACATACTCCAAGGCTTAGGACTTGATCAGATCAACTCTGATTTGGAAATGGGTGATTTCAGTATGGTTCGCCGCCTTTTTATAGCTGCCGAGGTTAATCATGTGATGTACTCCTCACGGTGTTGCCATAGCAACGTTTGTACCAATTGCTGCAGTGAAATCGTGTGTTTGACGTAATGTCAATTTGATGACAAGTCAAATTTGTAAATATACGAAGATACGTTTACTTTGGGTAAGTTTTATATTATTTATTGTTTTTTATTAGTTATTTTAATAATGTTTTGTTCTTTTTCATCGAGGGAAATATGGTTTCGGTTGTGGACCGAACATAATTATAATCTATAATTGGAAGAAAAAAACTGATTTATTATTATACTTACTGAAAAGTACATCCTTGAAGCGTTTAAACTCCTTGAATGCTTGCTTTTCATGTATACCGTCGTAGTTCTTCAAAATATTGGTTAGGTTTCTCAGCCATTTTTAATAATTTTCTTGATCGCGAAAACCTACGAATTAAAAAAAAAACTTCTTAATAACAAAGTTACATACATAAATATGGAAAATTATTTTTCATTACAATAACAGAAACATTGTTTTGGTGAATACCTACCATTTTATCTTCGCAATATTTTCTATTTCCTTCTCTATGTTTCCTAATTCTTCACTTTCACTGAAAACCATGACTCATTCGTAATTCTGACTGGAAACCTAAAATTTCTATGTACCAATGACTCATTTTTATACCCTAGATGAAATCTATAGGGTATACTAAGTTTGCCATTCCGTTTGTAACGCACAGAAATAATGATGGTAGAGCAAAATGGATTTGACACCTCCGCATAAAATTAAAAGTTATTTTGATGTTTGCATGTCCGTCTGTCCGTCCGTCCGTCCGTCCGTCCGTCCGTGCGCACGATAACTCGAGAACGCGTTCACTTAGAAAGCTGAAATTTTGTACACGGATATTTAAAAAAAAAGTAAAATTAAGTTCGAAAATGAGACAAATCAGGCAACTCCTTCGTGGGGCTGCCATACAAAAATTTCGTTTTCCACGATATATTTGGACACTACCTGAGAACACGTCGAGATAGAAAGCTGAAATTAGGTACAATGGGTTTTCATACCAATAGCAAAAAAAAATGAACTAAATCGGGCAACCCGTTCTTGGTGTTGCCATATACAAATTTTGGTTTTTTACATATACTTTGAAAACGATCAGTCCTAGACATTTTTATTGTACTAAAAACTTCTTCAGAATATGAAATCCAATAAAATTGGTTATCATTTTTTCTGTCCGACGAGCCGTTCTAGAAATATATGCGAGAAACCAATGCAAAAAATCAAAATTCCTCAAATGGGTGACCATACGAACTTTCATACGTGCATTCATCTAGGTCTTTTAGACCACTTCTAGCTTTTTCACTTGTTAAATGCGGAAAACAAGTTATAAATAAACTGAACAAGTCACTTACTCCCTTCTCAGATAAGTTGTTCAATAAGTCGTAGAAAGATAAGGCCAGCTAGAATATTCTTTGAAGTATTTGCAAACAACTAAAAAGCCCGACTGTGATTTGAACCATTCTATTTTTTGTGTTTTGTATGTGTGTGTATATACATTACACAAGTAAACGGTAGCATATCATTAAAAAGAAATTCTGCGTTTATAGTTAATTTCCTGGGATAGATACGACAAGAGATGTTCAACGGGACTAAAATACATCATGTCTTATTTGAAACATAAACCTTTTAAGAGATTATAACCACCTAAAAGCAATTTTTTCCCCAATTTTTGGGTTTTTTTTTTTTTTAAATAGTTTGGCAGAAATATTTTTTTTTATTTTATAACACAATATCCATAATCTTTAAAAAAAATTAAAATTTTGTCAAAAAAGTTAATCCATTGCCGTGCGGGTGCTTACTTCTGTTTACCATTGTACTTGTCGCAACCGTTTTTTGAAAATAATAATTTCTATTTAAAGTTGAAAACCCGTTATTCGGTCAACATTTTTGACATATTTTTTTAATTTATAAGTATACTTAATTTGAAGATATGAAAAAACGGCTACGACAAGAGATAAATAATATAGTTTTCAGCCAATGCACAGTGGTTTCCCGTATATGGAGGAAGCGTCAAAAATAGATAACTTCATCAGTATGTGATTGCAATAAATGAAAACCACTCAGTTTCAACTAAACATGTGTCTTTAATGATAGAAATAAAAAAATTGATGATTTAATATAAAAAAAAATAACCATAAAAGAAAAATACATCGAAATTTTTTCACATTTTATAGAACATAACAAAAAATCATAAGCATAGAAAAAAATAACTCAATTTGGTAAAGTTAAAAGTTTTATCTTATTAAAAATAGTATTTATTTAAAAATGAATAAATCTGTAACCATATACTATAGAAAATACACTATACACATAGGTATAGTTAAGTTAAAATTACTTATTATGCTACATATCCTAAAATAATTTTATTGAGACTTCTTAAGCATACTTTTTTATACATATCTACTATGAAGACAAAATATTCTTATGATAATAAATCTAAAACCGCTTTGGTCAATGTAGTCTTCTTTTTACGCGGTAGTTTTCTCAACCCCGTAATCAAAGGATCTGAACTTAAAAGAAGTCGGTTTAACAAATCCGTATTAGTAGCGATCCGGGAGATTTTTCGGGTGTGGTTCAGTCTACATAAATATCTTTATGTCCTTATTTTTGGCTTCGGCTGCTTCTTCCGATAACTCTCCGATAGGCAGAAGAGCAAAGTCAATTACTTCTGAACCGTGAATAAGTATCTTGTGGACAGACGCAGGAAGGTAATACCACGGATATTGCTTTACAAGTTTTCTAGCGGTTTCAATGGAAAAATCTCTAAATTTATCTTTATTTATTTTATAACCAGATGCCATTGCCTTTAATATAGTTGCACACCTATCGATGAGACACTTATCTATACCAGTTATCTCTGCAGAAACTTCAGAATTTTCAAAAAACTTTCGGGCAGTATTGCCATCATTTGAAGTTCCACTTCCGCCAGTTCGTGGCTGATCTACTATCAAACTTAACTTAGCCCTAAACTGAGATTGTATATCTTTCTTTTTTATTGCAAACTGCTCCTTTTCTTCTTTTGTTCTAATTTGCCACTTTTTAATATCTAAACGATAAGACACATGAATAAAATATTCAAAAAAGCGAATCCATGAGTGAAGAGGAGATAGCCCAAACTCATATCTCTCCTTGTGCACTCGTTTGTTTAAGCATTTATCTACATCGTTCATCTCCGTTGGCTTAGCCTCACATATATAACACTTCGACGAGCTTGTTTGACTAAGGGCACTGCACACTTTGCCATCAACCATAGTTAATTGTAACTCGTGTTTTATTGACAACACTTTGTTGGTTATATTTATAACAGAAGGCACCAAGAAATTTATTTTGTCTTTAAAATACGTTTCCTCTTGACTGGTTAAGGCACTATTCTCTTTTTTAAACTGAAAGCGTATAGGCCTACAGTATCTAGTCGAAGATGGACGGGGATTTTTCCAAATTATTTTATTATCTGAAGGATCAACTAAGCGTAGAGGCACATAGGAGGTGACAAACAAATTTCCATCTTGCGTTTCCGAATCAGTGAAAGATTGTTTGTACTCGTTATGACCTGTACTGCCATCGAAACCCCATTTTCCTATCATACATAAGTTATTTAATGACGATTCAGACATATTTTCTATAACATGTTTTTGCGACTCTACTATTCGCGAAGCTGTGTGATCTAAGAGACTTTGCAAATTTATTTCCGCAACACTTTCAGTCACTGTTATTTTTTCAGGATAACAACTTTTTTTTGCTTTAAGGATCTCGTTATATGATGGTAAAACTTTAGATGATAATTTAGAATTTATAAATTCTTTTACCAATAAATATTGGTGCTTAGTTAATTTTGCTTCGGTAAGCAGAGATAAAACCTCGTTTGTGCATATATCTATCGTTGAAAAGTCGGTATTCGAGTTATAAGAACTTTCACGGAATGACTGAGAAAGGGACTCGTCAATATTGTCTAACTCAACCAATCTTCGTTGTTTTGTACGTGTGCTGCACTCAGAGAAACCTTTTCTAGGCCTTCCACGCTTATGAGTAGAAGTTGAGCCTTTTGTACTCTCTAGCTCAACATCTTCTACAATACTTAACCAATCTGAATTTTTGGCTAAAAACTGTGTTTTATTGCGGTGAGCATTCTTCCATAAAGCAAAAATTCTGTGACACAGATATTCAACACGTGATTTTAAAATATCCAGGTTTAAAGTTTCTACGTACTTGGGTTCCATGCCATCCACCAACATTTCATAAACTTTTTTAGTTCTTTCAGTTTCACCACCACTTTTCGAGTGCCATATTTCATATACATGCATCCTTGAAAATTTACAATGTATCGAAGTACCTGGAAAAACAAAATGTTTATGACGCTATTAACAAAAGCACAAAGTCTGCTGTCAATTTTTATCACACATATGCTACGCAGAGTCTTTGACGGGGCGCGCGTAGACCTTGAATCCTGACCACAAACGCAAATCCTAGCAGCTAATTCTTTTTTCCCTTACAAGTTAAGGACTGATATCATAATAAAGTGGAAAAACTATTTCTACTTTTTTTTGCGAACTTTAGTAAAAGTCTATGTGAAGTTACAGAAACGTAAAAACATATTGTTTAAAAATGAAGTTCGTAAAAGGGCTAATATTCCAAATTCAATTAAAAAATTAAGTGTCTAAATAACATAAAATTAACAAACATACCTTGGTCTTGAAAATCCATTGCAAAACAACTTTCACTTGTATCACTTTTCCAGGAACTGACACGAAAAACAAAGGGGCTGCAATGACTCACCGATAACACGTGATTAGCGCTCGCTTAATCTGCTCACTTTCGATTGCGAAAAAGGAATGATGGGGTGTCGATACAGATAATATATTTATACCTGTGTATGGGACGGATATCGCTCTAATATAACTAGTCGGTAATTGGCAGAAATTTCGATGTACCTCCTTTTATTTTTGTCGTATGGGATGGACTGTGCAATGTACAGAATATGAGCGAAATCGATTGAAAAAAATAGGAAAATTTCGTGGCATTAATTTTCAATACCATTTAAAGTTTAAAACTAATGATAACAAAAGCAAATATATTATACTTCCTATTCCATGACCAAAAAAGTTTCCTTCAGCATACATTAACATTTCATAAAATGGCTACGTTTCTTTCTTTATTCTGTGAGTAGAGTGACTTTCAGTAAATATTAAAACAAAGAAATTGAAGGATAATCTCAAGAAGGTAAAAACCGGTTTGTGGTATGTATAAATGCCTATAATATAACTTCGATATTTCTATGAATTTAGAAAATAAAAATTGTAGGCTAATAGACAACAAATGAATCTATAAAAAATATGGCATTTTTGAAAAAAAAAAAAAATCTCAACTGCTTAAAACTTATCCGATAGTGTTTCATAAATATTTTTTCGCACACTAATAAACTTATTATTATTAAGAAAAATGCATACGTGGGTTGCTTATGGTAGCTTATGTTCCTAGAACTTGATATTTATAACTCCAACACTTTATTACGAATATACAACATCAAATTTCTAAGAGCCGAAATCTGTTGGTACATATGTATTGCCTGGCATATTGAAATATTTCGTATATGTACATGACAAAAATGTCACTATACATATGCAAAAGAAATTGTCAATCCTTTACCATTTACATTATAAACACATAATAGGTACATTTAGGACAAATGAATTTACCCAAAACCTCGAGATCTGAATTTCGTAAATTATTTTTCAGTAGAATCGATTATTTGTGTGAGTAAAACCCCATTATTGCGGCATGTTTTTTCTTGAAATAAGGGAAACAAGTGAATTGGTTAGTTAACTATGCCGTTGGTTATTGACATCAACTGTTACTTTACGGACAAAACTAATTTTGGCTATTTTAGTTGTTATCAAACTACGAAATTAAACTTTGTATTGACAACTTTTCAATCTATTTGTCGTGGTTAGATTCAACATATTTATTTTTCGGAGTGTATTCATTCGTGAATAAATGTAAACGATAAGAATGTATTTTCTCCATTCGCGAATGAATTTTTCCGAACTCTAACACTCCATAAAGGAGTGCCACAAGAGTCAATGCTTGAGCCTCTTCTTTTTATTCTATATACATTTTTTTATTTGTTGAACACGTCTACATCTATATAAGCGGATGATTTTCAAATTTACATAGGCAGTTGAATATGTTTAATGGAAGACTGCATTGAGCACAAAAGCATTCATTTGCAAGGTAGTGCAGACTACAATAACAATAAGTTATATATGTATAAGCGCAGATACGTCGATTGTGTATGATACAGACCTGAATATAATTCAACTTCCACTAGCCTATTCAGGGTGTCAAAAGTCAATAATTCTATTCAGACTTAATACGTAAACGAAGTTATAATCCAGAATTTCGCTTTGTCAACTTCTTTTCCCAGACGATGATTCTTCAAAAGACCCAACACACGATGAAAGTTTAAATCGAATTTCTTATTACAATAATCATTTGAACCCTTTTTCAAATTGTGTTGATAAATGCCCAAACCTAATTTCATGCAAACAAAGTTCTATACAAACCGGAAATCCTCTGTAATTTCAAATGCATTCAGTTGAGAATTCAATGAACGTCTGAAGAAAATTATGTCTCCAGTTATCTTGCTCGAGGCTCAAATATTCTGAATATGAGAGAATCCTTATACGATTTGCATATTCAATCCAAATATCGAACATTAATTTTCTAAACTAATTGACCCCAGATAATGGCATGTGTATACTCTAGGGTAATAAAGTTGCAAATGATCATACCCATTACAGGTAAACACAAATCAAGAAAAATCTTTTAGATTTCTATAGAAAGAACATCATTCAAAAGGTCCTTTGAGAGGAAATTGTTGATTTTTTCACAAACAGATCCAATTTTAAATTAGCACATGGACAGCAGGGGTAAACTGAAAGTCGATATTATATCTGCAGAGAGCATGCTTTTAGTAATTTTTCTTCATTTTCTTTTTATTTTCTAATTTCAGATACTTTATTTAAGATTATGGTTCAGTTAGCAAAACTTTTGAACTTAGAGAGTAGAGATGTTCCTCTGGAGATGCGAAATGATATAACTTTTCAAACAAAATCCAAACTTCTGCTGTGGGTTTCTGGGTAATTCTGTTCGAATATTAAAGTTTTCAGCTGGAGATTGCATTTGTATTGCACATGTAGTATGCACATTTTAATTAAGCTATATCGGCACTTGTGGAAGATTTGTGGCCATAAAGAGGAAAAATTACATCAGATTTATCAGATTCGTTGGTTTTATTGCATAGAATTATACTTAGCTGTTGTAGATTACATACATATGTATATCCCAATGTAGCACAGATTACTATGTATTTGAGTTTTGACAATCTCGAGCTTGTTAAATTAAAAACTTTTCATTTGGAATGGTGTTCCATCGTACAAGGCTTTGATAAATTTTAGCTGGCAAATTGGCGTACTACTCCAGTTTTTATTGGTTTTAATTAACAGCTAAAAACTATCCAGTGACTCTCCAATGTAGGGATGCCAATAGTTGGAAGAATATCGATACACCGATATTTTCATTTCTTTTTTCAAAATATCGATACACCAATATATTGCTCATAAAATATCGATATTCTTAGTATTGTCGATATTAATCACGGGCCCGTGCTGTTGAACTATGCAATGTGCAAATACATTAGGAGTTACCTGATTTTCCCATTTTCAAACTTAAATCTGCATTTGTTTAAAATAAGTTCGTGTGCAAAATTTCGGCTCTCTTTTATCATTTATTTAAAAAAAACAAATTTTGCTTTAAATGAATATAAAAGAATGTTATGCTACTTTTGAGACATTTGTTGTGTTTTTACCTTTATCGTTCGATCAAATTGTGACTCTGCATCGTCTATTGTTGTGCGCAGAATTTTGGCGTGCATTCCACGTAGCAATCCCCTTCTGTTATGGGGCCCGTTTTACCCACCACCTGGCCGAGCGATCACCGTGGTGTGGCGTATCGCTTGGCCGCCCCAACGATGTGCAAGCGAAGCGGAAAACGTGGTACAATAAGAAGAAATTTTACCTTCACGTTGAGCTCCCTGGTGCAAAGTTTGCTACTTCTTCAACAAATTTTCCTCTGGGCTCACTTTCCCAAAAAAAAAAAGGTAAAACAAAAGAAACTTTTGAGTATTCAACCTTGATTTCAATTAATTTTGTTTTGTTTTTTTTTTTTAGCAACACGTTCTTTTTTTTACAGGACATCGATCATAAATCAAAAAAACTTAAAACTTTCTGCTATGGCGGCTCTGGCAAAACTTGTCTATCTTTCTCTTCCAAATTCTGCATCTCCCCACGGAGTCTGAGTGACATACCTTTTGTCTAGCACCTAAATATCTTGAGCGGCATCTATTTGTCCTTAGCTTAACAATTGTTTACTTCTTTTCTCAAGTTTTATCTAATTCTAGTTTTACATAGTTTTGAGACAACTCGTTTTAACAATTTTGATTTCTGTTATAATTCTTAAAGTTTTTTAGTTAACATTAAGTTTACATTTGTCTGGGATATTTCATTTTAATTTTTCCGAGCTTTTCTACCTAATTCCTATTATTTTCCATATCTGACAGATAGGTGTATTTTAAATTCAATAAATGCTCAGATTATGCAGTTTTGACGTTTCTTTTCTATATTGGTCAGATTAGTTCATTTTAAAATTCAGTAAGTGTCAAAGTTATTTATTGGCTTTAATTTCAAGCGCCCCAGAATGATCCTGCTTCCCTTGGGGAACTCAAGATATATCCAAGACTCTTTACCTAGATCCATTCTGCTTCTCTTAGAAACAGAAAACTCAGGACACATCTAAATTCCTTGCTTTGCAGTTCCCCCAGACTTGAAAAGAAGTAGCTACCCAGTAGCCTACTTCTAATTGATTAATCAATTTATCAGAGAAGTCGATTAATAATTAAAACCGTCGATTAATCGCACAGCAATAGTTTTTAGTATGAGGCCCAGATATAGATATCCTTGGAGTAATGAGACTGGTTACTCCATTCGGTCCTTAGATCTTATTCGCAACGTCTAAAAAGATTGTATATAGACTATACAGCAAAACAAAACCTTAATAGGCGTTGTCAGCGGGGACTACGAGAAGGTTAAGATATGCGCGTATTCAATACTGGAGAGACTAGAATTTACACCAGTAATCTGACAGCTGACAATGCATACTATCCATATAAGCACTACTAACATACATATTTGATTTCCATTTTTCATCAACAACAACATCCTTCCCCCCTGCCCAAGAGGCAATGTTTGAGATTTTATTATTCTGACTTTCATGAGTACTTTAATTCTTTATATAATGGACAGCAACGCATGTCGCCATTATACCCTACTACGATACCCACAAAGTCGAATTCTCATATTTTATTTTGCAAAGTATATTTCTCGCCTTATGAGCACATAACTTCTTTGTATGATGACCTCCTTGCCATTCATACCGTACTACAGTGCCCACTCTGGGAGATACAATTCGATCTTAAATCTAAACCATTCCAATAAAAGCAACAAATTTCTTCCATCAAGTATGCATGCTTTCCTCTTATCCTATACGCTTCACAGTCTTCTTTTCCTCCACCCCTGTATTAGTACAGTCATTTGGTGCTCAAAAAGGTGGTTATTACCTGGAAGGTTTTTCGGGAGTTTTCACTTAAGCCGCGTATCTTTGCTGCTCACGCCGCCCGCCATATTGAAAAAAATGGTGCCAAAAAACAGTGTTTTTGCAATATCTCCTTTCCGAGTCATTTTCCGCTGAAAATAACTATGTAGTAAATTAAACTAGAGAAAATTTCCTACAATTTTTGTAAAATGGATGGTTTCAGCGTACGAGTGCCGCAAAGTCTACTTCAACACGCGTATTAACAGTAGGGCGGCTTTTTAACGCGTCGTAAAATAATTTTCCTTAATATACGAAATACGCGTGTTGGAATGAAATTTGCGGCGCTCGTACGTTGAAAACATTTATTTTACAAAAAAAAAACAAGTAAATAAATTATAGGAAATTTTCTCTCGTTTAACTTATTACCTAATTACACTATGTTACAAAAAAAGATAAACTCGATATATTTTTGACGAGACATAGTGTAGGTTGTAGGTCTAGTGGTACTAAATGTAGCGGCATACTAGTAATTTCTCACACACCCTCAAAATATCATTTTAAAACAGAAAAATTTATAACTTCGCCATTTTTTATTTGATGTTGAGTTTTTTTGTGGTATTTGAAAGAAGAGATATAGGCCTTTCTAGCCATATATTCCTTATTTCGTTGCGATGAAAAGGAACGAAGTTTCAGTTGAAAACCTTTAGAAATTTACCATTTTTTCAACTTTGATTTATTTTGCTCTACAATATTTTTTTTCTGTTCATATCACTAATAGCGAATTCAATTCCGCGCCTAATGAGCATTCATTAACTAAAATCGTTGACTGATTTACTGAATTTTTGCTCATTAAGCAACGATATTTCCGTATAATATTGAACTACACAGAAAGTGGAAGAAGCACTGGCTTTAATCGCGAAAACTGTAAAATCGTGAAAAATGCAACAAATAACAACAATTTTTTCGTTTGTTTCGGTTATTAATTTTTAATTCCGTTTCGGTCTCGGTGCAAAATTGCAAAAATAAAATAGAAAATATTTTTTATTAGACTATTTTTGAAATTGAAACTTCTTGGAACTGCCACTAATTGTCAAAATTGGGAGGTAGATTTTTTGTTTTCAATCTTTTAGGCCTTTTTCAAAAATTTTGTATCCGTTTTTTCGTCTCATTTGATTTTACATTTTTGTTTCATTTTTGTTTTTTTTTAAATTGTTTTAAATGCTCTTATTTGTCCCTATTGATTTTTTATAACATTTAGTTTAGCTAGCGTCTTTTTTTTTTACTTTGTTGAACCTTTTCCACCTATTCTTAAGGAATTTTTAAAAGAACCAATGAGCCACTAAATAATAGCATATATAAATAAAAAAAAAAATGATTATGATGGCACAGTTAGTGAAGCTAGGGATGACATGGTAACTAGTGCGACTTTTTTTCAATCCCGGGATTGAAAAAAAATAAGATCCCGGGATTTTTTTTTAATATTAAAAATTTTACATTTGTATTATAATTCATTTTTTTTATTTACAAAAAACATACAATAATAAAAATAAAAAGGTTTAATGTACCTTGTCTGGTATATTTTTTAAACTTATTCGAGCTTTTTAAAATTGGTTTTTAAAAAACATAAAACATCAATTGAATGATCTGACAAACCCACTCGTTTTTTTTTGTTACAATTGTTCCAGAAATTGAAAAAACTCGCTCCGGTTCGGTTGATGTTGGTTTGGTCGTCATTACTGAATTATAATTTTTTTAAGAGTATGTGTCATTGTTCCTGTTGCCGCATATAATCTCATCTCCTTTTGTATAGATGTTGTTTTGTCAGGCCTTACTACCTCCATAGTTTTCTGTGATTTACTTATTGCACTTGCCAAAAACTTCTTGAACAAATCGTCTGTAGTTGATGGTGATGGTAAAGTAGTAACGCTTGTTGTTAGTACATCAATTATCTCGCATAAATCTCAATCATTATCTATAGCTATCTCCCGATCATCAGAAAAATATTGGATTACCCAATCTTTTGCTAATCTAGACACTGCGGAAATTGATGATACAGCAAAAAACTGTCCATAACTATTCAAGTCACAGTTATTTGTATCAGATTTTAAATTGCAAGCGAAATCAAATCTTTCGAACGCCTTTCAGACGGTCTATTCTGCAGAGCTTCTAACAATTTTGTTGCTAATTTGCCAGGTAAATCTCGAACAGAATTGAAGAGAAAGATTATAATTCCCTCTGAAGTAACAAGATTACCATCTCTTGTGCCATGTGCTTCAACCGCCAATTGTTCTGGTTTTAAGACACTTAACAATTCCTCCAACTTTGCAATTACATTTCGTATAATTTAATCGGGGAGCTTAGATTTATCAACGCTTTTTTAATACAGGATTTCAACAATAGATATCGTTCCAACATTGGAGCAATACTGTTCCACCTAGTCTGAGAATCCAACATGAGATTGAGTTCTTTTCCATGCTCGTTTTTAATATATTTTTGAATCACACAGTTTTTTACGGCTGATTTCTTAAACAACTTCACAATTTTGTGGACATTGTTCAAAGCTATCTTAAATTAAAATCTCCCTGCTCTTCCAAAATAATTTCAGTATTTTCAGGTAATTCAACTTCAGCATCCTCATCTACTTGAATAGATTCGTTATCATCATAGTTTTCTAAGTCTAAATCTTCATCAGATTCTTCTGCAGAGGAAAACTCTACAAAGTTATCATCGGAATCGCTTGTTTTGGATTTTGCTATTTTTTTATAAATAATGTCACAAATTGCAAGTTGAATGCCATGATTTAAGCATAATTAGTGGACCATAAATGATGATTCTTTCCCAAATTTTTTCATAACAGATGCGCCATCGGTTGTTACGGCCAAAACATCACTTAAGTTAATTTTAAAACTGGAAAGTTTTTGCAGAAGTAGATTTTTTAAAACTTCAGCTGAACAATTGCCATAAATTCTGATAAGACCTAGATTATCGTAGCTTCCGTTCGAATAATGCACATTTATGTTTAAATAACGACGATTTTTGAAATTTGTTTGTCCATTCATCAAGTGTCAAACTTAATAATGAATTCTCTTTTTTGTACAAATTTATTCTTTTTATAGTTTGCAATTTTACTAATTCATAATAATCGTGTACGAGTTTCATAACAAACGAAACCAATTGTTCTTAGGCGACTGAAAGTCACTGGCATTCAAACTTTCCCTTATAAATGATCTTTTACAAACACCAGAAATTGAAAAAAAGCAAATAATCTAGCTACTATTTCAGCCATAGATTGTCGTTTAATATAGTTAAAGATTGTAAGTTGAATTTTAGAGATCTTCGAAGATGCTGGACTTGCTTCCAAGTTGGTCTAATTTTCTTTACGTTTAATTGCCTTTTCTGGATGAACAGCTGAAAGATGACGAACTAACCCACTGGTCGATGATCCTTTGCATCCGATATTTGCTGAGCAGTACTTGCAAACTGCCTTTTCACAACTTTCATCCCTTTTAAAATGGTTCCAAACTTCCGATGAATACTTTTTAAACATGGTCTGATAAAAAAACTTTTAAATATAAATATTTAATTAATTAATTAGTGAATACAGATTTTATTGCTTACCAATTATTTCAAAAGAAAATAAACTGCACAAAATGAATTCACAATAATAAATGAATAACTCAAAATAAACTATTTAAAAAATATGCAAAAACTTCTGTACCTACGCCTACTACGTAAAAAAATATTCTATGGTTTAACGTTTTTTCATGTTTTAAAATATGATTCCACTAATCACTATGGAAACATTTGGTATTTGATCTAAAATGACAAACTTGAGTAAATTATTTTTTTTTAATTCCTGGGTTTTATAATGGTGAAATCCCGGGAATTGGGATTATAAAAATCCAGAAATTTCTCGGGATTTCGCTCCCGAGAAATCCCGGGAAGGACCCACTAATGGTAAAACATATAAGAAAATGGTGACATGTAAATAAATACTTGTGTATATAAATATAAGCCTTAATAAAAAGTTGAATTTGAATTTGCCAAAGCCGCAGAGTTTTCCCCGGATTTCTGTAGGTTGTATAATTTCCTTTGAAGTCAGCGGTGGTGATCGCCTCAATATTTAATAGAATTTTATTAAATAAATAAAGTAGTATTTAAGTATTTTCTAGAATAGGAACACCCTGGAAACAAAACATAATTACAATTTACCACTTCATTCTCTAAATTAGTCTCAACTCAAGGCAGTCGCATCGTTAAGGATAATGCTGCATCTCACTTTTTTGAAGCACAATTTATTTTTCTCAAATCTAAATATATTATTTTGCTGCATATACATACATACATCAATCATCAGCTATTTACTCTACTCTACTTTCAGCATAGTTTTAATAAGCATTGCACAATGTTCTGTAAAGTCTTATAAATCTCTCCAACTACACTTCAATTTCTAAGATAACGAATCACTTTTGATCAATTTAATCCGAGGGGTAATAAATTTTCACGTTATTGTGATCTCTTATAGATTCCACTATCACTTGAACTCATGCTGGAACACTGTAAGAGCCACTAATAGAAGTCTATTCGAAGGAACCCCATTGGTATGCCTTATTGCCACAGAACAAGAGGTTATTCACATCATATGGGTCGCCTCCCTTCTTTTTCATTTATGGAGGGTGACTTTAATTCCTTTATCTCTATTCATGAGGAAAACGATCTGGCCCTCTACTCTAACCAGTGTGTACCAGCGAGCAAATTTATCTTATCACCATAAATTAGGCTGACAACTTTTGCTCTCCCAACAAGGAGCTTTTTTCAATTACACACGACAGTCCGTGAAGAAATTTGAAGGGCAACGATATAATAAAATTTACATGAAAATGCAAATAAACAAGATGTTTTTCTTGAGAATTCCTTGCGAATTTTTTATTTGGAGGAGGAAAAGAAGGAAAAACAAAAATTGCCTTGTTATCGGCTTTCAAAGATTCAAAACGAGAAGTGCTGTGCTTTCTTTTGTTCTCCTTGCTGCAGCAAGTTATTTGGTGTCCCTGTCGTCACTGCGAAATCAATTCGCAGCTCTTAAGATTCCTTCTCATGGCTCTTGTCATGAAAATACGATTTTAATTGAAAATTCATGTCATTTCGGTATAATTTAGGCAGCTTGGGCTAATTTGAAACGTGCCCCGTTATACCTTTTTAATGTTGTTTAATTAAAAAAAAAACTAAAACAAGAGGTCACAGTTGCCTTTTAAATGAAAAGTAAAGTAAACACGTGCCCAGCTTGCCAGAGTTGTCTATCCAGATCCAGTGCCATTTTCACTGAATTGATGATAGCGGCGGGGGTGTTGTTTCTGGTAGAATATACATACATACAACAGGACGAAGACAGACATCGGTGGGTAGGGGTCGTAAATTCTCTATCTACCCTGCCGTACGGGATGGTCGTTTGGTTTCTGATTCCATATCGTCACATCTTATGCTCCTTGCTTAAATGTTAATGTGATTTTAATGACATAATAAAAGTTACTGTTGCACATAAACAGGTACATGTAGCCTTCAACCGTTCAGCGTGATTTGTGTGGCATTCCGTAATTTACCTGTGAGTTAGAGTGCCACTGGAGAACATATTCCACGCCTGTATTTTCATCGTTTTAATGACATCTGAGCATAAGGCATACACACATATACTAATTTTTACATAAATACTATACATACATATATACATACATAAGTGTTGTATGCTATATTTTTGTGACCAGAGATTTTGCATGAGCAGAGGTGCTTAGGGACCATATTGCCATTTTGGTCAGAAAGAGTTTGAATTTATAAATCTGTTGTGGCATATTTGACGTTTTTAAATATGCAGCAGAAGACTACAAAATGTTAGCCAAGAGATTTTTATTAAATATCCGTTGGTGGAAATAGGAGGAATAGGCATTTTTGTATGGACCTTGGCGTACCCCAGGAAATAAGATTAATTTGCAGAGTACATACGTACTCTGACAATGCGCTCTGCTCTGGGTAAGAGTTTTGTACCGCCATCTGAGACTAATAAGGTAATATCCTTCCTAAAAATGACGAACGTGAATTGTCTCTAACACGGAAAGGGGTGTAGCAAAGAATGTCTTTTAGGTCGCAGTGCTTAGGATCTCCCTGACCCCACTCCCATAACACGGAAGAAAGCTAAAATTGGTCTCAGACCAATTTTTACGATACCCAAGATCAGGGGTAGTCAACTTTTATCTACCTAGCGCCCACATTTGGATCTTTGTTGGTAGCCAAATTTTCTTTCCACCGACGGATTCCACAGTAACTTAATTTAGCGCAACTGCAAAGTACTAGTAAAATTTGAGTGGAGGAGGCTTAGTAAAAATATCTAGTTAAATTTATCTATTTATACCCCCACGTTATACATACTAAGTTTGTCATTCCATTTGTAACGCATAGAATTAATTATGGTAGACCAAAATAGATTGCATACCCACAGATAATATTAAAAGCTATTTTTGCATGTCCGTCTGTCCGTCCGTCTGTCCTCACCATAACTCAAAAACGCGGGAAACTCCATATCCATAGAAAATGGTTTAACAAGCTCAGTTTCAAATGATAATGGCCTGACATCTGGCATTCATCAAAGTTTTTCTCTGGATATATTCAAAAAGTGCAGAAAGGGCCACATTTGAACAATTAGTATTGATGACGTGCTTTTTGATAATAATAGTTGTTAATTAAAAAAAGCTGAATTAATATTCCGAAATTTAAGCTTTGTTGAACCATAACAAAACGAAGAGGAGGTGGGGAAAATTTGTAGGCCATTGGAAAAGTTCAACGATTATCAATCTAACAAATTTTAAATCATCATCATAGGGTGTAACGTTAAGAAGTTATACATGGTAATCTAAAAAAGCAAACCCAAATATTTTAAGGTTCCTTCATCTCGGAAACCGTTAGGATCTCCTTCCACCCACCCATACATTTTTTTGCCTTCAGGTGTAACACCAGAATATGGAACACCCTGTATTAGTTTCAACATACTTATAAAGTTGTGTAAATAATTTATTACGTGTGCACAAATAATTTTGTGAAGAAAATTGGAGGCAGAAATAATTTTGTGAGAAATACTTTTGTACAATTTATTTGTTGACGGATACATTTTGTTTATTTTTTGTACTGAACCATGTAAATAAAAGCTTTACAGACATCGATTAGTTTTTTTCTTTCTATTGTTTGGAAAACGTATATCTGTTAAAAATTACAGATATTTGTGAATGATTGTATGTGTTTCGTCGCAGAACAAAATTTATACTTAAAAGTATAGAAATAAAATATTAACAAAGCTCACCAGGGCTCCTCTTGGTGCCCCATCAGGCCCTGACATCACCTTCACCACATCAGGCTCTGTAGCCTTTCTAAAAAAAAACCTAAAAATAAAGAAAACCGAATTACCAAAAAATAAACAATTATCATGATCTGAGACTTTATCGTGGAAAATGTTATTTACGATCGTAGAATCTGCCTCCCACGATGCACCAAAATCCTCCCAAAGACTTTAATAATCATAATATGAAAATATAAATACAAAACATTTTAGTAATCATAAACACATTTAAACAATAGTAAAAAACCCTACCAATTGACGGCAGCCGCCATCAATGTTCCACTGACGTTTATGAACAAGCAGTTCTCACGCTGTCTTCTTCTTCCATATTGATGGATGCTTCCACCACGTCAAGTGGTAAACAGTCTCCATTGACAGAACAGCTGCAAGATAACAAGCGCTATGATATGCTCTTGGATGGCTTCAAAGCGAAGGTCACCAACAGATGCACTGCTCCCATTTAGCTAATGATTTTCGCAACTATAAACAGCGAGCTGCTAGAAGCATCAAGTCACTTGTGATTTGAGCAGTCTTCAAGACAGATCCCCACCGTTAAACTGAAATTAAGTCTTGAGGGAAGAATTGAGCCCTATAATATTACTAGCTTTTTTTTATTAAATTTTATTTATATTGCAGCATCCAGTGCTGCCTATCACTGAACCTAGCATAAACCCTTTATGAGCATTTTATACGTGGGTCCGGAAAGAAACAAAAACAAAAAATTAAAAGTTCCGAGCGGTGTTTTTATGTCGGAATGAAAAAATTTCGTGACGAATGAAAAGTTCCGGTAGGAGCTTTATTTTTCAAAAAAATATTGAATTGCTCCTTAGAGATTTAGTTACTCAAAAGAACAAATAGACTCGACCTTTCAATACTTTCGTTCCTTTATTTGAAAAATTTGTAGGATTATACATATTTTTCCCTTTATTTATGCTTATAAATTAACAAAGATAGATAAGGCACTTGTGGAGAGTGGATACCTTCTTGAAACGTGAAAGCTTTCGATGGCAGCATAATATTCCCGCAAGTACTGGTGCACTTCTTTTGCATCAGGATTCATAACGGTATCTCCTCCAAATGATGTAGTTAAAAATGTCTCCAACAAAGAATTAGTGGTGAATACAGAAATGTCCAAACTTAATCCTGAGTTTTCACTGGTAGATCCAGGTAAAGAACTTTCAGTTTGCCCTACCGTAGAGTTTTCTAGTGAATCGCTTCTAATGACACTGCCATTCGGCATTTCTGGATCTTGGATCTAAATATAATCCGGCTAAGAATGCATCAGAGCACGTCAGCATATTTTATCTCTCATCAAGGCGTAGCGCGAATTCTTTTGCTTTTCTTTTTCATTTTGTTAAAATATGGCATGGGAATTTTATTCGAAAATTTAATCAGAAAAGTTCCAAAAATAAGTTTTCATTATTTATAAAACGAATTCGTTTCACCGGATCGATATTTTTTTTCTCTCTGGGACGCAATTTTTAAAAAACAAAATTATTTGGTTCCAGAAGGAACGAAAAGTTACGGGAACGTTTAAGAATAGTTCCCATATCGTTTCTTTCTGGACCCCTGATTTTACATATTCCAAGTAATATCCCGAGTGGAGACCACAATTTTTCTTGAATCTCACTTTCCACATTTCGGATTAATTTTTGAATTATTATTTCTTTTATTATTTTTATTTATGAGTTAAATTATTGAAGTATTTCGAGAAATATAACTGTTCAATCAATTTCTAGGGGAAGGCAAAATTGTGGTACAATCAAATTAAGTATTGACATTCTACAAGTCCAGTCTTATCATTGCCGCCAGCACCTCGCGCTTTTATTTTATGTAAAGCCCATATTGGAACTTCACAGTATGAAAAAGTTTACAAGTTGACAATATTTCCCGTCAAATTGCCACGCACATGCGATAAAAAAGTGATAAGTGCCAATAAAAACCGGAAAATTTCGCTTTTTGATCGCTTTCTTATCGGAAACTATTCGGGTCCAGACATTACCCATTTTGTATTGTTATATTGACTCCGGATATTGTTTAATAGTAGCGTTTCTTTGTAAAATTTATTCAAATCTAAGGGTCATACATATTATACACACAGAATTTGTAGTCTCTGCATTTGCAGGTTCAGGTAATTAAAAGTTTTAAATGAAACGAAGAAAGTAGCTGTTTGATCTATATGAGACCTTATGGCTATATTTAAATTAGAAGTGCTATATGCAAGTAAAATTGAAAACAAAAAAAAAATATATCCTAGAATCATCAATTTGTTTTTACAGCAAGTTTCTATACTAACTTCTTTAAAACTATCGCTAGAAAGGGTTTATAAAATTGAATGAATTTATCAGAATCTCAGTCGATGAAGAAATAATTTGGCGGAGGCGACTAAGGACCTTCTAGTCGGTGATGATGGTGATAGAAAATTTCAATGAAATATTTATAAGTATAGGTATAATATTTCAATATGTATATACAGGGCGTTTCCTCCATGGTGGTCCATAGAGCGGGAAGTTATAGTTCTCATCTATACAAAATCCATATAAATCGTTTAAGGCCTTCACGGCTACAGTTAGCACATAGCGTGTAATAGGTCTAATTAAAGAGGAAAGCCGACGGTTTACAGTTTTTATAAAAAAAAAACATTATGTTAACGACCTTTTTTGCAAAAGAGGTCAAAGTAAAAAAAAGGTAAGAAAATCCGAAATTTATAATTTACACCACAATAACTGCTGAGAGAGGAGGAGTACGCACCTGGTTGGCCATGAAGCTCTGCATACAATGCGCTTTCGAAGGTGACCATGTACAACATGTACTTTGTAAGATACAGGGTATTTTGGGATAAGCTAGCATATTTTCTTAATCACCTTATAACTCCGAAACGGTTGATATGTACCCCCCCCCCCCCCTGCCATTCAATTTGTTGTTTATCTAGATGAGTTCTATTACCTCCAGATCTATGGACCACCATGTAGGAAGCACTCTGTATATAATAAAACTTCAATATATTATGTTTCTGAATTTAAGTGGAGTTCAGATCTGAACTCTTTATGTTTACTGATGGTTTGCTCGTTCCAGATTCATTTATAGATTTCAACATATCATTTTTATCTTATTCTGTATTTCTGTTATTTTTGTATGAAATCTGTTGTAACAGAATCCTGGAAGATAAAACAAAGTAGGTACTAAAACAGGCGAGAGTGAATAACAAGGTACCTTTAAATAATCTGATTATTGTGAGAGATTTTATTTTCATTATATCCGAACCATGAAAAGCAGATTTCTGTCTACTATTGAGTTTCGCAGGCTGTTTTTAAGAAGATGAGTAACATCTATTACCCAGTTTTCCAGACAAAGTCATTCTCACGGTATACCTGAATCAAAATTAAATCAAATTCGGTTTGTATGTTCATGAACGTTACGCATCCTTTTGGTCACGTCCGTTTTACGGGAGAGGGAAATCTCTTGTCGGTCGATGGTAGGAGGTGAAATTTAAAACGTTTTTGCTAATATCTTCGGAACCAAGAGTCGTAGAAAGTTCATTGATGTTTTAAAGCTGGAGTCCTACAGATGGTATTAATTTCGAGTCCAAAGGTGGAAAGGGGCAGAGTGGGGGTATTGACTAAATAACTAATAAGGAAACGGCATGTGGGGTGAAAACCTAAGCCACTCGGCGCAATATACTTGTGTGCCGTGTTTTTGTATTCGTTTCGTCAATGCAGTAATGAAATCGTGACATTTTGAAGCGGGACATTTTTTATAATCCAAATTGCTATGTAAAATATACAAATTTTTAGCACCCCCTTATTTTCAGATAATATTTCTGCGCGTTGCCTTTGTATGACTGACATAATTTAGGCAGCAATTACAATTCCATTGTAAACAAAAAAAAACACCAACATTGGAAAATGTAAAATTTTTTGCCATAGCTGTTTATTTTTATTAATATTTCACTTTTGTTCTGTTTAAAACACTAGAATTAATTAGTAAAGCTATTAAGCTTACTTGAAGAAAGCTCTCCCACGACAATAACGCCTTTTGTTCCTGCAGTACAACACAACGCACTTCATTACGGTTATTTAAGACTCCGGAGTCTCGATTACATAAAATATCGTTCAGAAAAGAATATCTCACACTTATTTCACACTACTATTAAGTAAAAATCCTGTTAAATTATTTATTTATCACAATATCGCGAATTCAAATCCGAACTTCTTTTAAAAAAATATGAATTGTCAGAAATCTTTAACTGACGCAAAATAGGCAGCAAGCCCTGTTTCATATATGTGTTTTACAAAAATTACCACTTCTTCATTTATCATACGTATTTTCCTCGTTTTTATTTATCATTTCTTTTTCTTTTTTCATCAAGCGATAAGAAAACGGATTCAGGTAACGATAAATGAAATTGTTTTCATACTGAACTGGGGCCGGATTCTGTAACACAGAGAGTTAGGGAGTTTGAGAGAGGAGAATTTTCGTTTTCCCCGATTAAAACTCCCTTACTCTCCATTCGCGATTCTCTAACATACTTGGGCGGGTTAGGGAAATCGTGAGAAGTGTCGTAATATTGAAGGCCGGTTAACTCTGTTTGGGAGGGTCGTAGAGCATTATGGGTTTGTCCTTCGGATTTAAGGTCTAGAGTACAAAAATATAGATGAACAATTTCGTGGGCTGGGGGGGGGGGGGGGGGGGGGGGGTTGGAGATGCAGGGCGTACCACCCTTCATTGGGGGTTGTCCAAAATACGTCATGTTTGGTATCAAATTAAAGAGGGAGGAACAGGTAATCGAGTGGTGTAGTTATTTTTTATCCGCCGTAAGGCGGATTTTTTACACCTACACCCCAGTTCATATATTTTGAATATATTTCTTTTGCTTTTTTTCACATCCATTAGTACTCTTTTGTAACATTTTCTCATGGAAAGTGAATTTCCACGACTTACCAGTTGTTCATAATTATGAGTTGAAAATATGTCCATTTTTATACCAAACAACGACCAATTTTTCGCCTTAAGAAGGACTGATTCTCTTCTTTTGCTATTATCTCCAAAACCATTTGCTGGACTCAAAAACTAATTACATATCTAATTAGGGGACAAAATGTAGATGCGAGTTAATCCTACATACAAGCTTTAACGTGCATACTTACAAATTTTATAATATCTGTTCTGTACTGGAAGACGACCATTTTCGCGTGATTTAAAATTTTTAGCGGGTAGGTACCTTGAGGCACCAAAATCCATATTTCTCTGTAAGTATTGCAAAGATTTTCATAATTTGTTTTTGTAAACATAGCCAGGATATGCGGTGAGTCATTAATTTAATTTGAAAATCCTAGGTACCTAGGTACCTTCACAAAACACAACAAAAACAGGCATTACTGTCAGTTGAAAAATGTTCTTCTTACTTGTCCACAACTAATACAGCCGAGAGTTTTGCCGATTGGATTAGAGACCTTATGGTAGCCCAATTATCATGAGCGCACTGATGAGCTCATAATGATTGGTTGGATGATTGTAATGTTGAGTTTTGTTCTAGCACCGGTTCTAAAACTCATTTATATACTTCGCAATGCTATGATTGTTCAACACCATTTGTCTCCATTTCCATGAGACATACACAGATCAGTATCCATATCAATTTATTGATGAGCTGATAGATGAGTTGGCTAAGAAACTCATGGAGATGCTCAGTATAAATCACTTAACTAAAAAGTTATGTTAGTGAACATAAAAGCAGGGGCACCGATACTAAAATTTTGTAAACTGATGAGCGTTGGCTAGCAGGGGAGTTTGGTAATTCTCAATACAAATTCCTCGAGTTGCACTTATAGAATTCCGAGTGGAGAGTTAAATATCAAAAGAACTCTCATCTCCACAACTCCACAACTCTCCGACTTAGTGAATCCGGCCCCTGGCTGGATAGTAGCTTATTCACATACCATATGTAGGTATGTCTGTAGGGTTGTTTGGCAGGAGAGTTTTAAGATTTTTTGATTCCGAAAGAAAAAACACTTTATCGGCATTACTTGACAGTCACTATTAAAACTAAATTATGACTTCTTCTTCGCCATAGACTGGTATATGTGCGCTAATATCTCATGTAGTTCGTATATACAGTTTATTCCGATGTGGAGGAAGTCATTTCTCTTCCATTAAGGAGCTGGAATTGAAAGCACTGAGCAAAGCGTTGATCACTCCCGTCAATGAATATTATGAATCCTCCAAAGATATCGAATGTCTACTTATTCATGATGTTGGCGATTTTTTTTAACGACGAAAGGTCTTTCTGAGGACAAATACTGGCGACGATGAAAAAAGACTAACGGTATGCTGGTGGAGAAAACTACGATCCTGTGATGACAATTCTAACGAAATTATGTGTCATATTTGAAGTCAATTCCTCGAAGGATGAGTTAAGTAATCATAACGCATGAACGCTTTAACAAGTATGAAAGTAGCAAGAAGATTATGAACGAAGCTGATTAAAGCGACGTCCATTTTATCCTTCTACATAACTGCATCAGACAGCAATCAATTCAATATTTTTAACTTTCCCAATCCCACATGCACTCGTAGTAGATATGTATGTATGTATGTGTATTACTTAAAATGGAGTAAAAAAATATAACTGCACAAATTATACTTTACACTTCAAGCTATATATTTTTTTTTTTGCAATTACTAAAGGAGTCAAGGGTAGCTTTTCATGCCGTATTCAAGGCTTAAGCTATTGCCTATCAGGGCATACAGCAAATTAAAAATCTTGGCTCCCCCCTTGAATAAGGCGTGGAAACAAATTACTAATGGCCGTTTGATATTCTGTTATGCAAGTGCATAGGTTTTGTAAGGATTTGAGAGGAGTAACTATACCTATTCATAGCCGGACGAACTAATGGTCGGCCCATTTTTTTGTTTTTCAAGTTTTTTTGCGTAATATTTTTTCTGATTCTGAGCAAACAATTAGCGAAGTTCACTTAAATTAATTAATGCTTTTCATTTCAATTGACTTCATAAAAAGCAATTTACCTTTTTGATCATTTTTGTATAGGTGATGTATACGATACGCCAACTTTGAACACAAATCAATCAAATTACAAAATTCATGTGAGCGTGTAGAGAGCTTTACTGATTTAATTCACTCCAGTGACGAAAGTGTACAGACGAATCCCTTTTGCGAAATTATACATACAAAAAAAAAAAAAGAAAAAAAAACTCCCTTCATTGAAAAAACCAAATAAAATTAATTACATGAAGAGTAATGTAAGCCTTTAATTTAAAGAAGTCATTAGACCTGAAAACGAAACGACCTGGAAACTCTACAGAAGAAAATGGCTTTCAACCTATTTCTCTTTGCTAATTAAGATAGCTCCGTCTCTAAAATCAGGAACACTCCGCATTTGTATTTATTAAAGTACTTGAACGGAAATCCTATTAACAGACGGTTAGTGGTAGTGCATAGCGGTCAGATGAAAAACTTGCATCTTCCTAGTATGGCCTCCCTATTCAAGGGACTTGGAAGTAGGATGAAATGCGGGTTGAGTTGGAATGCCAGTTACATAAACTGCTATAGAGATAGTAATAAACGTTCGATGAAATTCTTCTTCTCTAACAATTATATCCTGCATGTGAAAGAGATGGTGGAACATAGAAAGCATGAGGGAAGTATCTGTAAGGGTAATCTCTATGGGTTTATTGTTTTATTCATTGCTGGTATAGGAATTGAAGTTGCATTCTACTTTCGATCTGACCTATTTATTATTGCTTACCTGTCTGGATTTCGTGGTTGCATGTCAAGCTTTTTTTTTCTGATAACCTTGTAATGAAAGGCATTCGTTTAATGGAATTATAAAAGACGATTAAAATGTAGATTGGTCGGATTTTCAAGAGATCTATTCACTTAATTTGCATTTTAATTCTGATGTTATGTGGTAAATGTATGTGTATTTAACCTACTACAAAAATAGCTGCACCCCTATACAGACTGGAGAATAAACTAGAAGTCTGGTCGCAGTATATTCTGTGGATATCGATGGATCCTTTGATGAAATGATTGACGGGCCTAAACATTCTATAGATTGTCGGTCATAATTACACACTTATTAATAATATTATTATATAATTAATCTATACACGTTCAACAGAATTTTCAGTGGCAACTGGAGATTAAAATCCACGGTGGTACGTTGGATGTACACATCCATCGTTTGGCCGATCCTCTGCCATAGCTTCACGGTCAGATGGACGGCACTGACGAGGAAATGTAACCTGGATGTGCAGTCAAAAATCCACCGGGCCGCTTGTCTGGGTATAACTGGGTGTTTGCGCACCATGCCTATAGCACAACTGGAGGTCGCGCTTGATTTATTGCCGCTAGATCTCTACATCAGGAACGTACCGGCAATTAGTGCTGACAGGCTCAAAGCGGCGGTTTGTGGACGATAAGGGGTTTTGGGTATTCCAATATACTCTAGAACATAGTCTGCAGTGACTGCAAGGAAGAAACTGACTATCAAGTACCTTTCCCAACTTTTGGTGGGGGTGTCAATGCAACGATGCCCACCAGGAGTTATTGGAATGCGAAGGAGATGGTGGTAGCATCTGATATCTCTATCTGTACTGATGTATCCAAGATGAGTGTGGCTGGAGTGTACTCGAGGGACTGCCAGTGGCATGAGTCTTGTACACTGCCTGACAGATGTAGTGTTTTCAGGCAGAGCTTGTGGCGATTTATCAAGCGGCAATATTGGAATCTAGGTGCAGAGCGTCCACATTACATATCCGCATATACACTGATAGCCAGGCAGCCATTAAGGTGCTGGGTGCTGGGCTGGTAAAATCAAAATTTGAGCAGGTAACCCTATGCTCGGTACCTGGCCTCAGGCATATCCCGGGTAACGAGATGGCTGATGAGTTTGCCAAAATGGGCTCTGAAATGGATAGCTCCACAGCGATAGCTTATGCTAGGATCCCGATAGGAGCCGTAAGGTATGTGATCATCAAAAGGCAAGCCTCCGGTGGATCAACAGGGAAACCTGCCTTATCGCTAGGCAAATTGGGCCTGCCTATGGCAGGAAGAAGACAAGAGAACTGCTTAATGACAGCATGATATGTACCAGGAATCTAGTAGAGGTCATTACGGGTCATTGGGCCATAGAAGACCATGCTAGAAGAATGGGTATAGCGGCGAACGATTTCTGCAGCTCCTAAGATTCGGAGAAAATCGAATCAGTACAACACGTGCTTTGCGAGTGTCCTGCTCTGATGAACAATAGAGATAGGCTATTAGGTAGCTACTTCTTTGAAAGTCTGGACCAGCTACAAAGAAAAAAGCTCAGATGCATCCTGAGTTTCTTAAGGGAAACAGGATGGTAATAGGGTGTTTTTAAAGGTTATCCCATGAGTACAACGGGCACAATGGACCCACTGGTGGTCTAAGTGAAGCAGGTTAGGTTCTTCTAGCGACACTCCTCTTACCTAACCTAGCCTATAATAGACATAATTAGGTTTTTTCTCTACTACGTTTAAACTGTTTTTGAATAATGAAATCATTGCGTATTTGGTTTAATATGATATTTACGTTAGGCTTTATCTCTCTGTTAATTTGTATTTATATATTGCAGTGATACATGTGACTTGAAGAAGAAGAACCATGGTAAACATTTTCTACCACAAAATTGTCTATATATGTCCAAAATCACATTTCGCTATTTATGCAAGCGTGTCCTTGCTCAGGTCTATTAGAATATACATATCTGAACTGAAGTTGCCACATAAAATTTGTAGAACTGTTTTAAGGTATTATCTACGCATTCATTGCTATCTTAAAAATCTATTGGAAATCACCGATCCAAAATTGTAGAGTAAATGCTCCTGAAGTCTCACGTGCTTACCGAAAGGAGCCAACAGATGACATCTCAATCAACCCAATCCTCGGTGATATTATAAAAGACAGTGGCTTGAAAAGAACTGTGTAATTATTTTAAAGTCTAGTTTTCTGGGAATGACAGGTTCTCTTGTACTTTTCTTTTCGCTAGAGGGAGTAGCTGATAAAAACGGTTCCCTGGTGCAGTGTTGGGCGTAATCTGATTGCAGTGTAATTAATTCCATTACAGTTTAGTCAAATTACAAGGTAATCTAATTAAATTGTATTCGATTACATATCAATCAGATTACTTATGAGAGAATATGTAATCAATCAAATGTGTAATCTGTTACAATATAATTAGATTATTTTGTAATCTAATTACATTGTAACAGATTACTTTGTAGATTACTTAAAAGTAATTAATAATATAATGAAATGAATTGAAAGAAAATATTATTGTTCTCGTACGAAATTAGTTTTAGGAAGTTTTATGAAGAATTAGAATACAAATATCTTAAATATCTTAAATGTCTTAAATGTAATCACATTAATTAGGTTAACATGTAGTGGGATTAACTTGTAATCGATTAATGTGTAATCAGATTAACTTGTAATCACATTACACGTTAATCGATTACATTATATAATTATGGAAATGGATTACATTAGTAATCTGTTACAAAGTAATCTGATTACAGATTACATGGTTAATTGTAATTGTTAATCATTAATCAGATTACATTTTGCCCAACACTCCTGGTGTAATCGTTGTAGCCGGTTGTAATATGGGGATTTTAGTATTTTCATTTCAGCTCTTGGGGTGGTATTCACTTTTCCAGAAAACTAGACTCAAAATTGGTAGATTCCTTGACCGCTACTGAAACCACATGTTTTTTTTTCCTTCTTTATTCCCTTTAGAAGCATACAGAGAGCTTCTCCATCTGACCAGTCCGTATCTGAAGCTCGGCTTAAGTCAATTGAATTGTTATTGTTCACTAAGATAATAGCCTACAGCAGCTATCGGAGTACATATTGTGGTGCTGCTGGAATCG